>VZRR01009023.1:29924-162132 GCA_013398015.1 Oreocharis arfaki | reverse complement strand
CGGGGGGCAAGTTTGACACTGTCCCTTGCAAGACTGTAGATCTGTTGCATCATGTAGTATCACGTGCTGTGCTCTGGTGCAGGGTCCGAGGACCCCTTTGGGAGGGGGGCCTTTGATGGGCCATGACACCCCCTCTTCTGTCCCTCACATGGATGTCCCATAGATGTGGCCTTCCCGGGGTGGGAGGCCCCACAGCTGGGCCAGTCTGCCCAGTGGAGGATGGGCATTCACTGCATCTGGCCAGAAGCTATGCCACACACCCAAAACATTTCCTCCTCCTCCCTTTGGTGTAGGGATCTGTGTGAGCCTGGCAGCAGAAAAACCTGGGGCTGTGGCTTCTACCCTGATGGTTCTGGGCTGGGCCCTGCCGTGGATGCTCTTCCAGATGCTTTGAACAATAGTGTCACTTTTCTCATCTCTATTCCTTCGGTGGCTTAACTCACAGTTCAGGGTTTCAGTCAGGATACCCATTCAGGCTGGGCTTCAATGGTGCAGCATTGTTATACACCTTTGCTATAACAGGCAAAAGTCCTTTATAAATATGTTTAAGCCATAAACCATAACACTTCAATCTCTGACAAGAGGGATTGGAATGGATGCTCTCCAGAGGTCCCTTCCAACCCCAATCATTCTGTGATTCTGTGAAAACACTCAGAATAATACAAGGTTTAGGATTTTACACATACATCCATAACCAAATACCCAGCTTTCAGATAGTATAAGTTATAAATATTGTGACAATGTTTTGAAAAAAAGATAGGATTTTTTAAAATTGTTAAATCACACTGAAAAGCATTTCAAACTATTATATTTTGAATACACACCAGCATAAGAGCTGCAAATCTGTACCAGACAACTGAATAAGAGGCCAATGCATATAAATAGATCTTTATGCTAAGATGAAATTTAACCAATATTTTAAAAAGGCAGTAGCTCAGCAAAGACAGAAGGTGTAATGGAAGGCAAAGAGACCTCAAACTTTAAAGCTTTGGAAAAGAACCACATCAGTTTAGCACTTGACATCACTAAGTAAGACAGAATATCTGCATTACATTACCTCTGAAAGAATCCTGAATTTCACGTATTTACATCTGCATTGAACCATGCAGTCTTCCACTTACTTTTTAATGTTATTTCATGCCTTTGCTGGTGTACTGAGGTGAAAAGTTTACTTAAGACTGTGAGGCCTCATACTGTTTCATTCTGAAACAATCAAAAAGGACTATCATTTGAATTGAGCAACAGAGGTGCAGATTTCTCTGATTTTGGAAAAATCAAAAAAAAAAAGGGCAAAAAAAGAGCAAAACAGCAAAACAAACCCAAACAAACATAAAAACCCCAAAAAACAGGGGAGAGATACTCCACTGTCACATTTTCATACTTTTTTTCTCACAATTTAAGTTACAACATCCTTAATGGATATCAGGGTACAGAATGGAATTTTAACACTCTAGAAGCCTGGCATCATGGCTCAGGTGAATGCAAGAGCTGCTTCTCTGGGTTAGAGGGCACAGCAAGAGCAGGATGTGCCAGGGAGTTGATATCCCGTGCTGGCACCTCAGAAGTTTGTGGGTGTTGCCAACATTATTGTAGGAAAGCGTGATTAAAATCAGAGGAGCTAAAGCAGCTAGTAGGAAAGGGGAGAACCATGGAAAAATATTTTATGTTAAATGTAACTTCATTTTTATACCTACTCTATGGAATCTTGTGGAGTACAAAATGTCTGCAGGATAGGAAGAACTGCTGATAACTGTGCATATAAATATTCATGTTCATGTGTCAAGGCAGGGACATAATTGTCAGTTAAGTATACTGGAAAAAGCATTAATTATATTAAACCGCAGCTTTGAAAAACTTTTAAATATAGTACTGGCTTTATACATACTTTTGCTTTAAAAATCAACATTTTTTTATTTTGCTTCCTTTTACTCCTTTCCATTTCCCCTCCATTGTCTTTTCCTCCTCCTCCTTCAGTTCAAGAAAAGATTCTGCAGGAAAGATGAGATGATGGTTCCTCTCTTGTGTTTCCTCTAGAGAGTAAAAGAGCACAACTACACCACTCAGATAAACACAACCTCATAAGAGCACCACCATGTACCCTTTCTAAAGCATTACAAAGAACCTTAAGTTGTTATTTTGGAAAATAAAAGACATAGGTGAAGCAGTGACCATAATTTAACTAGGTCTAATATTAAAGTCTTTATAAATTAGCTTCCAGTATCAAACACAACAGAACAATAGAATCAAATTAGTACTGATATACTACGCTGCAGTTTTGTGCAGTCCATTTACATTTCAATGGAAAACTGGAAATAGGTATTCTGAAAGATGCAATCAGATAAATTGCAAATGCACACATGTCATATCTAAGGATTTCCTTTCACAACAAATTCTTTTCCGGCTTGAAAATACCATACAAATGAAAAAACACCAGGTTGCTCTGGAAAAGTGGTCTATCAGATACTTCAGCGCCTGGTGGTGATCAGTCAAGGATAAAAAGTAACTTCTGTGTATGTGCACAGGAGGGGGATGAGCAAGTGGCTTTTTCCCCTTATTATGGGGCTGTGTTTTGGATTCATGCTGAAAACAGAGTTGAGATCACAGGGATTTTTTAGCTACTGCCGAGCAAGGCTTGCAGAGGGTCAAGACCTTTTCTGCTCCTCACATCACCCCACTAAGGAGTGGGCTGGGGGAGAACAAGAAGCTGGGAAGAGACACAGCCAGGACAGCTGACTCCAACCGACCGCAGGAATATCCCACAACATATGGCATCATGCTCAGCTTATAAAGCTGGGGGAAGAAGATAGGACAGGGGACATTTGGAGCGGTGGTGTTTGTCTTCTCAAGTCACCATTAAGTGTGATGGAGCCCCGCTCTTCTGGGGATGGCTGAACACCTGCTCACGCATGGGAAGTGGTGACTTAATTCCTTGTTTTGCTTTGCTTTCATGCACAGCTTTTGCTTTCCCTATGAAACCGTCTTTATGTCAAGCCACGAGTTTTCTCAGTTTTGCCCTTATTCTCTTGCCCGTTCCACTGTGGGGGAGTGAGCAAGCGGCTATGAGGGGTGGCTGGGGTTAAACCACAACATAATATGAGGTACAATATAAGATTCCACTCTGTAGGTGCCTCGGACTTTCACACTAATCAGTCTTTACCAGACTTTTTGTGTTAAACCTGGTTTTTGCCAGCTGAACCAAAACCTCACATAGGAAATGTAGCCAGCAAACTATCTGTGGCTAAAGGAACTCCTAGGTCATTGAGCATCACAGGGTAATGCTCGAGGAAACCAAAGACACCCTCTTAATTTATGTAGAGTGACTTTATAATTACTGCTGTTTTTAATAATATGAACATCACTTCCCCATATTAGGTGTTTGACAGTGGAGTGGTACGTATCCGTGCCTTTCGTGGGATTTCAACTGAGATGAAAATCTTGAACATTCATATGACACACAGAATTATGAGAACAAGCTATCAATTTTATTTTTAGTATAGGATTTGTTCACATACAGCTGTATGTATGTAAACAATTACAGCTGGCCTGTAAGTTTCAGTTGCTCTGCTATGTCAATTATTTGCAAAATATCATATACAAATATCTTAATAGCTTACTTTTTTGAGTAAAACATTAATTGATGCCATGACTCCAGAGGTTAATATCATTATTTGACACTATCAGTGGCACCATGTTTAACAGACTGCAATATTTTTCTTGCATCTTAAATTAATCTCAGTCATATCTTAAAAATCTCAGCTGTTGGAGAAATTATGTGAGCTTACGAAAACTTATAAAAGAGAGGATAAAATTATTTTTTTGGTGGAAACCACTACATTTTAAGAGTCATAGAGGAATTAATTTTGGAAAGAGTCTTTGGAGGTCAGCTTCTCTTATCATCTGATTAAGGCAGGGCAGGCTTAAGTGATTACGTCATGCCCCACGGTTTCTTCCTGGGTAAAGGCCTTTAGCACGCCAGTGCAGCCAGTGCAACCAGTGCAGTTTGAAGGTCTCCTGGTCATTAGAACATCATTCATGTTAAGTACAAAGCCAAACATAGTTTTCTCCACCTCCTCTATCCACCAGGAGATTAGTTACTTAAAAGTAAAAGAAAAAAAAAGAAAATAAAATGAAATATAAAAATATGAAATTTTTGAAGAAGTGAAATGAAATACAAAAAATGTGAAGTCTCATACTATTCTTTGGTTCCCAGTTTTGGCTCACTCATCTTGTGAATTCTGGGTTAACTACTATGCTTTTTAGAGGCACAAGTTTTAGTTTGAAAAACCCACTAACCTGCTCTGAGCACAGGTTTGGACTAGGTGGCCTCTGGACCTTGCAAATTACATTATTTTCACTCTATACATTTAAGAAAATTTTCTTTATTTGTATACATATGAACAGAGAACAGAAGGATCCAAAAAAGAGCAAAAAAAGGTTCTAATGATGATATAATGATATAATTATCTTACTTGAGGGAACACATGAAATTTACAGTGAAAAATGTTTTGCTGCAGCATTTTTGAACTTAAACAGGCTTTATTATGATACGTTTTTTGCAAATGTAAAATAAAATCTTGGTTGTTATAAGATTATAGGGCATTCCTGTCATGTTTTCTGCCTTGGTGGTAACTGCAAGTTTTGTTGCGGGTTTCTTTAATGCACATACCTATTTATTAAAGGAGACATTAAGTCCAGTGGTTTTCATTCTTTTCTGATGTGAAGCCACCAATAAGAAACAGTAACTAAAATTATTGACATTTCTCAATGAGACTTTGTATGTGATTTAATTAAAGTCCAAATTTTCATGTATGAAAATTGAGTGGATTGGGACATGAAAAGGAAAAGCTTACTTTCACTACAGTGCTAGGCATAGAACAGATCCAAACCTATTTCCTTTTTGTCTTCCATTCTACTTCTATGAAATAACGCAACAAACATCATTAACAACATTATTTTCCTTCTAGGCGGAGAAGTCTTCCTCTCCTATAAGTGTATCCGATCACTGAAGTGAAAAATGGTGAGCATGGCCGATGTGAGAAAAGAAAAAGAATGGCAACAGCTGAAGATAGATAGATAGTTCATTTAGCATGGGATTTTTCAGATTTTTTCAGATAACTTATTTTGTCTCCTTTTGGACAGACTTTTCCACTAGATGGATGTGAATAACTTCTGTGTCATTTTTGTTGCTAAGCAACAGTCTGGGAGATATAAAAAGATGAGCCTATAAAAGCAAAGTTATAGTAGTAGAAGCCAACCCAGAATTTGCATAGTTCTTGTATAGTTCTTAAAAATACAGTATAATTATGTAAATCTTCCTCATTCTGTTAGTTAAAATGTTTGTCAAACAATCAGACTTAAAGTGAGGAAGACAAAATATCCATATGGCATTTTTGTAAGGCATGATTATTTCATCCAGAGTGGAGGGAACCCCCTCGTATGGCTCTGTTCCAGCTTTGCCTGCCTGAAGCTGGAAATTATCCTTCAGCTATTTTCTCCTTGAGGTAGGGACATACGCTACTGCCTGACAGAGGGAAAGTCCTTCCTCAGACTTGGCATCACATCATACAAGGCCCAGCATAAAGCATTTGTTAAAATATGCACTCCTCAGAAACATCTTGTTGCACAACCCTTGAGCTATATCGGAACCAGCACCTGGTTTAACTCCATTGCCTCTGCAGAGAGGATGTGTCCTAACCCTGCCCACATCACTTGGTCTGCACCAGGTAAATTTATTGTGAAGGAAGATAGCACTTCTACAGAAGTCTTAGGATGCTCTACTTATTATGGGAATAGGTTGCAGGTATTGAAAGAAAAACTGCTACCCTGGTCAAGCAGAAAATCTGGATCTCTTTTAAGTGATTTATACTGTCATTTATAGTGCCCACCAGCCCTACATTTGGAATGTCTAAAGCCAGACCAGCAGCTGAACACAGCTCTGCAAGATACAGCTCATGAAGACAAGAGGGATGCTTAGCCTTCTTGACAGCATTTAGCAACAGGTATATCCCTTTCACTGACAGTGACAGAGAAAGTAACATCAATCTGCCACACTGAACAAGAAATTGGAGAGTCTCCATGAACCGATTTAGAAAGGGTGTTGATTTTCTGGAAGCGCTTATTTCTATTTCTTGAGGTAATTAGCAGAGAGCACTTTCTCTTCTCAAACTTTCTTGCCTCCAGCAAGGTTTGAAAAGCTGCATCAGTCTCATCTTTAGGGGATGTTACCCAGTTTTGCTGTAACAGAGTTCCCCTACTAAAAAATCTTTCACTTTACAGACCTGACTGTTATTAAAACAAAACATATAATCAGGCACTTCTCCTCCTAGTATCTGAAAATATTGTTTATTCCTGTAATTTTCTATTCGGGATGTTGCTTCGTTGAATTCTCCATATGTTATCCATATAATTTAATTTTCTCTGGCAGAAAATGAACTGAGATTCACTAACAGAACACATTTGGGCTAATGTGAAGCTCCCTGTTTTCAGAGTAGGTATACTGGATAAAATGCTACATTCAGTATATATTTCTTAATGACTCTCATTTTCCTACTATCCTTTAAAACAATGTTTAAAAAAAAGGAAAAAGCAAACTGTGGTATTTTTCTTTTCCTCCTTCCTCACAGAATGTCTCCTACTGACACAATTGTTTCATGACATTTTAAAAACAGCACCAAGTCACAATAACCAATTTTATACAGTTCCTCTTCTCCAATCAATGTATATCTGCTGCCATTTAAGTCATACCAATAAAAATCCATAATCTAGATTCTAATTCAGCTTTATTTCTGCTGAATGGTATGAATATAGACATAGAGAGAGACTCTCTAGAAGATAAAATGCTGAAGTTCAGACAAAAGTAGAATGGCAAATTTCAACTGTACCTTCTAAAGGAAGTGAAGATTATGTTTCCAAGTGTTTGAGCAACTTGATAAAGGAGAAACTTTTAATATATATTGCTTGAGTGCTACTTAGGCATGCATGCTTTAAAGAAAAAAACACCAGGATGACTATTTTGAACCAGGAGTTGAGGCTGTTTCTGTGACTGAAGACAGCGCACAAAAATGAAAGAGCAAATAAACATGTGAGATATAACTTAGAAATCTGGGTTTGCTTCCTCAGACACTGTGTGCTTGCACTGTAGTATTCTGAAATTAGGAGGGAATGCAGAAGATTTGGAATTTGAGGCGTAAATTAAAAGTTTGGTGCTGTCCTGAAAGATGGCCAAGAAGCCTGAGTGAGCATAGATATTATCCAGTATATAGTGCTTTGGGTAATTTTAATTCATCTGGTACAGAGAAATTAAAAAGAGGTAAATAGATTATTTTGATCACTAGCTCACAGTGTTAATTAAATTCACTGCATGTATAATAAACAGAGTCCAATGCTCATAAAAATTTTATATCCAAATCTATGGACATTTTGTAATTCAGACTGCAGATTCATTGCATCCATTGCTACTCAGATGAGGAAGTCGCAAAAACCACCTCATTAGCAAGGTCCCAGTATTGTATATAATGTCTCACTGGTTCTTGCATCTCTTTTCTGGTGTAAATTCTGTACTTCTATTAGGCATGCACAAGACTGCAAGTGGCCGGTCCAACAGTATTGTCATGTGTTCTCTGGGATCCCCTCTTTCAGTCATAAATATTTTCTGTTAATCAAGAAACAGCAGCCAATATCTGTTTGCTCAAATGCAGGAGATCAACCTTGGAAAACTGTCTGGTAGAAAAACCCGAAAAAAGAAATAGTGAGGTGTCATTTTGCTCTTTGCTGTGTGGTGTTTTAAATTGTCCACAATGCAGCCAGTGTGGGCTGAGTGTTGCAGCAGATGGCTAGAACACATTATCAAAACAGTTGAATCACACAATTATGTGATTTTACAAACTTCACTGGCAGTATGTTAATACTTGAGGAAATAAAATAGACAAATGGATTCATAGGATGTAGCACATATCTTTGGACTAAGTTTGTGGATTTGACATCAAGCTGTATTATATTAATGAGGTATTTTGGTGGCAATCTGAGCAGTCATATGTAACGTGATGCAGAAATGTTATACACCGCATTGTTGATGGTAGGACCTGAAAAATAAGAAGGGAGCAGACTTTAACAACAATCAAGGTCCAGACCACTTCAGAAATTTATCAAGTAGCCTTGAAGTGCCAGATTTGAAGAAAGAGAGTAGGGACCTCCAGTTTTCAGGAGACAACTTATCCTTCCCTCTTGCCTTTTATGACTGTGGAATCAATCCTACTCTGGTGAGATCACAGGATAGGATGGGAGCATCCAAACACTCAACACATCTGTATATAGATCTAATTATGAATCATAATGTTATTCCAGCAATTCAATCCAGTCACTTTAATTTGTGTCACTTTTTCAACCATGTCACTGCTGAGCATTTTTGCCTGTTTTCACTTACTGTTAGGATACTTACCAAGAAGTACAGACTCTGGATTAGATTCTGAGGTTAAAAAAAAAACAAAAAACCCACCAACAGATTAACTACTAAAACATCTCAAAAGATTCTGGGTGAGATTTTTCTTTAAAAAATGGAGCTAAAACAGCATGCAGGATAAACGATATATTGGTTAACAGAAATGTTCGAAATCAAACAGTACTACAGCTATCAGATTCTGGTTTAAACTTCAGAGTTTATTCTTTTGCTCTAGAGACTTCAGGTTTTACATAATTTTCTCTTATCTAATGTCAATCTAGTTTAAGCTAGACTCCAGTAATTTTAGTGGCAAATTCCCTTAGCTTACAAAGGTTTTTCAGCATTTTCGTGTTATTCCGATTGTAGGGTTGTGCTTAATAAGTACCATAATAAACTTCAGTCTTTCAGGAAATGTATAAACGGATAAAGGAAGTATAACTCACTGAAAAACACATTCTGGTTAATGTCAACAACTGCTTAGCAGGCTCCTTTATGAGCTTATTTAAATCATGTATTGCAGAGTAAACCAGAATTTTTTTGTGAGCTAAGTGGAACTGTCTAATTACTTTTCCTAAGTGAATGAGACAGAACTCCTTGGCATTCTTCACAGAACTTCCTCTTTCTGCATTTGCATTAGAGTTGCCATGGACAGCAGTGTATGTTTGCTACCAGTTGTTAATCATCTTAATTTTTTTCAAGCTTCCTGCTAAACAGCAGTTGACTCTATACAAGCAGCTCTAATCTCAATTGGTTGAAATTTAAGAGCAAGCTACCAGGCAGTTTAAAAAAAGAAAATAAAATACCTTGGTTTACCTTCTGCTTAACTGCAAATACTTTTGCTGCCTTGTAGTTTCATTGGCCCATTTTCCTAAATAGCTCATGCTGATTGCAATCACTCATCCTAATTTTTCCTACACATATAGCAAAAGAAGAGAAGAACCGAAACTGTAGACTTCTGTTGACTCCCCATTGTTTTATAACAACTTGTGGAAAGATTGGAAAGCTCCTCAAGAAGGCATGTTAAGTCTGTGCAGACTCAGTCTCTCTCTCCCCCATCTTCTCCCACCTTACACATGCATATGCTTTTTTCATATATGTGTATATAGACACTGCAGTTTATTTTATATGTCCATCAAAAAGTAAATTTTCAGATAATATAAGCTAGTCCTTAGATACCATAAACAAATCTATTTTTATAACTGAAGTCCATTGGTTCTAATGACGTTAATGTTTTACACTGTTCGAAGTACTGTCCATCATTTAAGCAATGATTTATAAGAAAAGAAGAATCAGATTTTTTCGTGGAACTTCAAAATTCAGTAAGAACATACTACTTTCTGAATAAATGTTTTTCACAGTATCTTAAAACAAACGTTCTTTTTCAGTTGTTTTTTATTTAATAAGGAAAAAAAAAGACATAATGATTCTCACAATTTTTACTTAGTTCTAACTTTTCAACTACTCGTGCTTTACCTTTTCCATACTAATTTGTTGGAGAATAACAAAAAACCCCCAAACAGACAACTGTTAGACAAAGGGATCTTCAAAGAATGCAAATAGAAAGAAGGGGGAAGAAGACTCACACCAGTCTTTTGGGGAAGTATTGTCCCAAAATTGCACTTCAAAAATAAATCCTCTTTCAAGAAAGGTGTTTTTTTCACTTTTGCAACCTCAAAACACTTTTTCCATCCTCAACCAACAGTACTTAACATGTTCACAAAATCACAACTGTGTGATGAGAAGTTCTGAATACATTATTTTTCATCAATTTCAGTGCTGCACTACACTGAGCACTGTATCTTTACTTTAAAACGTCTTTAAAGGATATGCCTAAATATAAGTTTCTGGTTTCAATTCCAGTAATGAAGTGGTACTCATTGCTGTGATAGCAGGGTTTACTGCTGCACACAAATGGCATGATGACAGCAAACACTTCACTGCCAGAAATGAAATAAGCAACACTTTATGCACTTAAATTTAAGTACATGCTTTAGTCAGAAAGCCTGGGGATCATCCTTTGGTCCCCTGTACTTGCTGCCTGCACAAAATAAACCTGAAGCTCTCTAGCACAGCATTGCCATTGCTGGCAACAGGCCATAAGCACTGTACTGAGTTTCCAAGGCCCCAGGTCTGGGGTGTGTCCATCATCCCCTGTATTAACTTTTCTTGACCTGCCTGAAGCTTCATTTTTCTTGGTTTAGCTGTGACAGGAGTTTCTTAAACTGATCAGGTGTCCATGCTATATCTCATTACTTTTGTTTGTATCTCTGTGATACAAGCACAGTTTAAAATAGAGAGCAGCGAGAAGCAGTTACTCTGCACAGAAGAAGTTATTTATGACAAACCAGATGCCGTGTAGAGAAAGACAGCCCTGGTGTAACAGCAGAGGCTTTTTCAGGTGGAGCCCAGAATGCTGCTTAGAGGAGTACAGCCATGGGAAATGGGGTGGAGGGTGGTACTGGAAGCTGTACCACCCCTGATTCCTCACTGAAATGCAGACCTTCACAAAATGGGATTTAGGAGTGACAAGGGCAACACACAAATAGTATCTAACATATGTTGCTGCAGACCAGTGAAGGAGCAGAAAGGTATAGAGTGTGTTATCAAGCATATGAAGAATAACCCGAAGTGAATCCTAGACTGAGGAAGAAATAGTGATCAACCTGAGCATCATAATCCTGCCAGCAAAGGATGCTGAAAACTCTGCACGTGCCATCTCTCAGCACAGCATGAACCCTCCTGAACCTTAGGAGATAGCGGAGCAGTGGCAGGGCAAGCACAGCTCCATAGGAGTGAAAACTAAGACATGTGTATGACAGTTTTAAACTGCATTGATTTGCTTGCTTTTTTTTTTTTTTTCTTTGCTGTAGCAATTACATTAGACTCATAATCCTTGATTTATACTAATAATATTTCAGTCAAACTAACAATAAATTCTTGGCCTAATGTGCATATTTTTATAAATATAATATATAACTTTCTCTTTGCATATAAACAAGATTTTGAGCATAATAACTATGAAGAATTGGATTGCTTGTAGGAATTCTTGGTATTACCAGAAAAAAAATTAGTGCTTTGCTGGACTGAAGGCAGCACACTTAATGAAGCAGAATTCTTTCTTTAGAAGATAGATAACCTCAGGACTATGTCAGCAAGCAAAATTCTTATTGATCTGATGTTTTGCTCAAGTGGAGATAACACTTAAAAGAAGCAACACTTACAGACCAAATTTGAGTTGCACACTTTTGCTGAACAGTTTGTTGATCCAGACTATATGGTGAGCTATGACTGACTACCAAATTAATTACATTAGGGCAGAAAATGCTGATATAGGGTTTACAGGGACAACCTTTAATATTTTTTAAATATTTTTTAACTTTTTAAGACAAGGTTCCAGCTAAGCCCTTTCCCCAACGAGGAACAGCTATATATCCAGAATATTAGATCCTGAAGACGGTTTATCTTCTCCCCAGACATTCCTGAGTGACTGGCTTCTCTACTTATCCTGTCAAAATATTCCCAACCATCAAACGATTTCATTCTGGTATCCATAACAGTCTTAAGTTTCTCCACCCTCCTTAAAAGCCTGCAAATCGCCCATCTCCTGCTTCTTTAAATGTGAGAAATACTTGTATTTGTCAAGCCTTTGGTACAACATCAGCATCATTCTCTTTCAGGTTGTAAGTAGTATCTTCCACAGGTTTTTACTTTTTGCATGGTTTTTTTTTCTCTTGCCTCATGAATTTTTTCTATTCTCACTTCATTACATTATTTTTTCTGATCTTCAAGATAAAAATTTTCCTACTCTACACCTTTGATTAGTCCTGCTTTTTTTTTGTGTTGGCAGCTGTCTACACTTCTTGTCTGTCAGTGCAGCTTTTCTTTCCTGTTCCATCATGTCATCAAAAATTCACCATGTTCAGACAGACTCATTCTGAAGTGTGATTTCAGAAAAATAGGCTATAATTCCTGCATAAGCATTTTCTTGACTTACCGATTATCAAGGCAGATCAAATTAACTGTCCATGAAATCATAGACTCATAGAATCCTTCAGGCTGGAAAACAACTTTAAGAAGGTTTAAGACCATTAACCCAGCACTGCCAAGTCCAGCACTAAACCATGTCCTTCATTGCCACATCTGCATATTTTTTAAATACCTCCTGAGATGGTGTCCTGCATTGCAGTGTATTTATTACCATTTTCATGAGCTGTTGAAAGCAGGTGGGGCAGTGTTCCTTGCGTCCTCCCTCTAGACTATCTTCTATTAATGGGCCCATCAATGCCTTGCCTTGTGACTCACCACCCCATTGTGAGATGCTCCGCCCAGGAGGAGGAGGAACTGAGCGTTTCCCACCTGTATATAATCAGAGGTTTGGAACACCACAGACAGCTTTTCCCACTGGATTCCCAGAGGGCAAGAGCTACACAGCCACCACTGGACCTTCCGAAGACCAGACTCTTCTACAGGATCACCACTTCGACAGAACCACATCCATCACTTCAGGAGGACTGCAGCCACGATTTTATTGGACTGCTACTGCCACCCTGACTGACAGGGTGTCACGTTGTATCCTGACTCCGTCAGTTTAAAACAGTGTTTTATGACTTTATTTTTTAAAATTTTCCTGTTAAATTATAACTCTGACTTGAAATCTCCCACTAGTTTGTTTTCAAACTAGTACATATGGTGACTCCAACACTCCCCTGAGCAGTCCCTTCCTTGAAAATGCTTTCTGTGAAGAGCTTTTTCCAAATGTCAAATCTAAATCTCCCCTGGCACAACTTGAGACCATTTCCTCTCATCCTCCTGCTAACTGGGAGACGAGACCAACCGCCACCTGGCTACAACTTCCTTTTCCTTCAGACATGCCCCCTCAGCCTCCTATTCTGCAGGCTGAACACTCCCTCAGCTTCTTCTCACTGAACTTGTGCTCCAAACCCTTCCCCAGATCTGTTCCCTTCTCAAGACATGCTTCAGCCCCTCAATGTCTTTGTTGAAGTGAGGGCCCCAGAACTGGACATAGGATTTGGGGTATGGCCTCACTGGTGCCCAGCACAGGGGTACAATCACTGCCCTGGTCCTGCTGTCACATTAATGCTGATACAGGTCAGGTGCCGTTGGCCTTTTTTGGCCACCTAGGCATGTACTGGCTCGTGTTCAGCTGCTGTGAACCAGAAGCCCCAGGTCCTTTTCCTCTGGGCAGCTTTCCAACCACTCTGTCCCCAGTCTGTAGCACTGCAGGGGGTTGTTGTGACCTAAGGGCAGGACCTGGCACTCGGCCTTGTTGAACCTCAGACGATTGGCCCCAACCCATTGATCCAGGCTGTCCTGATCCCTCTGCAGAGCCAGTATTTGATATACTCAGACAGCAAGTAAAGGAGATCGTATTCTGTGGCTATGTAATATAGTACATAAGTAATTTACTACAGTCCATTGCATGCTGTTCTTTCCTTGCACCTCTGAATTTTAATAAAAATTAGACCGGTCTGTCAGAGACTGAAAAGTTATGGTTTATGCCTTAAACATCTTCATGAAGGACTTCTGCCTATTATAGCAAAACTGTATAACAAAAGCTGCAGAGAAGACTACCATGCCCTGATTAGGACCCTAAGGCCCTGCACTGCCCATTGATGGACATAAGATAAAGTGACTCAGGTCTGGACTGTGGGAGAAGAATATACTCACAGAAGGACCAAGCTTAGCACCTTCAGGGTAGAGACCACAGCCCCACGGTTATCAGCTGCTAGGCTTGCACAGACCCTCACACCAAAGCGGGTAGGAGGAGGAGTTTTGGGCACGTGGTAAAACACCTCTGGTGAGAGGCAATGAACGCTCATCCTCTGCTGCACAGACCAGCTCAGCTGTCTTTTCCTTCACCCCAGGAAAAGCTGCATTCACGTGAAGGACGGCTGAGGAGGTCTTATGGCCCATCAAAAGCTCCCCCACAAAGGGGTCCCCAGACCTTGCAACAGAGCACTGCAACATGATGCAACAGATCCACAGTGTTGCAAGGGACAGTGTAAAACTTGCCCTCCCCAGAGGAGCAGCTAGGTGTTCCCACCTGGCCCAAATGTATATTAATCCAGGAGATTCCATACTGTTGGGTGCGGCGCTGTGGGGGACCCTCAGAACCAAGAAGACCAGATGGAGGTAACCAACAAGACATCGTTGGGACCCTTGGAAGGGTGATACGTTTCTACCTAACCCCTGTCACTCTCTCCCTGTACCCCCACCTCCACCTTTTTTTCTCCTTCTTTCTTCATTTCTTCCTGTCTTTCCTTTCTTTCTTCTTTCTTTTCTTTCTTTCTTTCTCTTTCTTTCTTTTCCTTCCTTCCTTTCTTCCTTCTTTCCTCTATCTTTCTGTCTTTTTGCCTCTTTTACTGTTAAATAAAATATATCAACTTTTTTGGCACTAACATCTAACCTTTGTTTTTAATCAAGTTTTGGAGTATGTTTTGAACCTTTCTGGGTTCTATCAGTTTTATTCACAGAGACTTAGTTTTCCTTGCTCTTCTGTGTTTATTCAGATCGTAGCAGGTTTAAAGAAGAATTATAAGGGTTTGGAAGCAAACACATACCCAGGGCTTGAGGGTGAGGATGGAGGGTGACGTCCTGTCTGTGCCAGGTGTTTCTGCTCATGACAGGTGTTAAAAGGAAGCAACACAGTCTTCTTGTGGTCTTGCCTGCTCAGTCACTCCCATCTTTCTCCCACTTCTTGTGTTTGATCAGATTAAATGGGCATGTGGGAGAAACTGAGTGCTAGTATTGCTCTTAAAATGCTTGGAGAATATGTGAATCCCTAGCTGACATGAAGATGGGACACAGTTCAATTTTCGCTGCTGTTCACCTTGCAAATTAATATTTTACAAAGGATATTTTAAGTGAAGCAAAACTCCAGTTATGAAGGAGACTATAACATTGTGCTTGAGGTTTTTTAAAAAAAAATGAAAGAAAGTATAAGTTATGTAACTTGTATTTCTTCCTAACTTATTCCATTCATAAAACAGATTTTTAAAACATATGATATAAATGTTCATCTAATGTTTATAAATATTACCCCTGGAATGGAGCAATGATTACTTTTGTTTTTATTACTGAAAATTCAAATATTAACTGGATTGTGTTAATCCGGGCTTGCCTTAAAGACCCATAACTTCAAATTCTCAGACTTTTGAAATCCATTGCAGGATCTTCTGGTCCTGTAGAAGAAGCTCTTCTCCATGGGGTTTAAAGCATAAGATAACCAGAACAATAGAAAAGAGGGATTTATAATACAAACCTGCTTAAAAGCAAGCAAGACTTACCTATGTGTGAGAAAACAATGGGTCCCAGAGATAAACATATTTTTGTACAAATTCTGTAGCTGAAGGACTTCCAGAGATCCTCAATCTACAGCTTCTCTGACAACAAGCTTTCAGGATTTTTTGTCCACACAAATCCAGAACTTTCTTCTTGGTTTTGGCATGCAGTTTGTTAGAGTTTGTCAGTTAGGGAGAAGGAGGGTTTCTAGATTTAGAAGGCAGAAGATATTTTTAGTCCATGTAAAAGTCTTTATCCCTTTCAAATTTGTATGTTCGGACAACTTTATGGAACCACCTTATTCCTGAGCATTCATTTACATTGCTGTACCTCTGCAAAATTGAGAAAAGGCTAGAAACAACCAAGATATCAATATCAGCTGCAGAAAAAGTCTCCCACAGAGCAGAAACCTTGGACACTCAGTAAGATTGTTACATGCTTTTTAAAATTCCTTCCACATCAATGGAAAGCTTGATGATGGTGTCCTGTTCCTCTGTAAGGGGAGTTGGGGAGGATTCTTTTTGATAGATTTCTCGGACAAATATAAAGCCCAAACACGGAAAATACTGTATCTTAGAACTGTTTACTGATAGAGTATGGTCCCGACTGGAGGAACATAAAAACTAGAGCTAAGAGGGAGGGAGATGGAGAGAGAAATAGAAGAAAGAGACAGCGTTACCGCTGTACCCCGGGCGCCCTGTTAGCGCCAGCTCGGCAGATGGAGCGTGTGTTCTGCAAGCTGCGATGAGTCCGCGCGGCTCCCGTGGCGGGCTGGGCGCGATTCCCGAACAGCAGCAGGCTGCGTGCCTGCCCTGTCGGCGAACAGCAGCTGCGGGCTGGTGTTGGGCAAGGTGGGAAAAGCGGCAGTGGCGAGGGCTGTGGGCTGGGAGCAGGCGGTGATGACAAGCTGCCTTGGGGAAGAAGCGAAGCAGGGTGGAGGAAGAGGTGAGGGCAGGAAAGACAGGCAAGGGAAGAAGCAGCACCGCATGAAGAAAAGGCGGAGGGGGGAAGAGTGGTGTGCCAAGCTGACCCACTGGGCGAGCCTCTGCTCTCGAGAACACAGAACCCGCAGGAAAATTGTGGCGCAATTAACTGCTTTTATGTGCTGACTTCTCCCATAGCCGGATTTCCCAGGCATTTTTTTCCCGGGCATCCAGGGGTTTGCACTGCCGGCAAGGCGGATGTCGCTTGCAGCCCAGTGGTGAAGGTTTTCTCTCCCGACTGTCTGTCAGGTGAAGCCTCCCAGAGACAGAACTTCCTTCCATTTCCTAAAGGGGCTGTCCGCTTAGAGACTGTAATGTCAGCAGTCTCCGCTCCCCACACGTGTCCAAGCTGCCCCTTGCACGTGGCATGTGTTAAGGCTTCCTGCACGTGTACAGCCCCAGCAGTAATTTTTCATCCCGTGTCAGAAAATGGATTTGTAACATAAAACCTGGACGATGCTGAGGCATAAATAAAAATTAAATTGGTTCCTCTCAGATGGTGTGGCAGGATGTGTAATTTTTATTTTCATGCAAAACATCACATTGTATTTTCGAAGTGAAGAAGATTAACCATGATGGTAAAGGTCCTGCTAATGATGAAAGATGCAAGGTAGTATCCTGTTAGGAGGTTTCACCATTTCAGACTCCTTTAAAGTTTAAGTAGTGAACAAACTAAGCTAATTTTTTGACTGTGGGCTGTGCCCTGGGTGTGGATTTGGGAGAAACCGACTTGGAGAACTTCTACATGGGTTGACTCTGGAGGGAGCTGGCAATTCTGGTGCTTCTGGCCAGAATCACTGTGATTGCACAACAGCACCTGCCATAAGAAGAAATGTGATCTACTGCTAGTTACGTGAATGAATGAAACATGCCATTCAAAGCTAACTAGCTGTAAACCAAAAATAGCATGGCTGAATTCTCTTCCTCTTTCTTTTCTCATGCCATCTTATTATCAATACCTCCAGACAGAGAGCCTACAAAGTATTCTCACAAAAAGCTGACACATAGATATTCAAGTTTTACCTCTTTTTTCTATTACAGCTGTTTCATTTGGTTTTTTCCTGCCAGTAAGAGGTTCTGTGAATTTGTCAAGGAATGTTTTCTTTATTGGAGATTCTATCACTTTTGCTTACAAAGGTCAATCTGCCGTTTTCTCAAAGAACCGAGATTTGGACATTAAGGTTTTGTCTTACAGATTTTCTGAGCAAGAATGGATTTTGAAGAGAACGTGGTATAAATAAAGAGAATCACATTTATCACTTGTTTTAGATAAAGTTAGATAGTAACCAAAACCCAATTTCTCAATCATACAAGAGCTCTGAAAGGAAAACAAAGCTATATTTATTGTCTTGTTTCAGGTTTTTTGCCCATCTGTAAAAAAGATACACATGCTGTGTGGAGAAGTGTTAATGATTTCACCTGACAGTGCAGATAGTTCAAATGCCACCAAAAGACACCTCGAGAGATTGTCCTCAATCAAAAATCAGAGTATTTTCCTACCTTTCCCCAGACGTAAGTAACTAAATTGCAGAACTAATTTATATAGAGAGAGATTAATATTACTACTGATCTCTTTCCATAATAATTGGAAAGAATAATTAATACCTGATAGGGGAATAACTTTTTTTTAATGAATGCTAGCCATCAAAATTAGATATCTTGTCTAAACTAGTCTTGGCTTCTCCTGTAGCCAATGGAAAAATAAATTTCTTCCTGAATCCTTTGTCAAAAAGAGGTGAAGTAATTTTCCAGTAAAGGTCCCTACTGTACCTTGGGTAAATAGAGTCTAAACAAGTAATCTGGTCTCAGCATATCTGCTTCAGATGAGTATAAACTGAAGTGGCTTCTACTGGTAATGTTAAAGATACACTGAGAAAAAATAAATGAAGGAAAAAACCTACATATAGTTTAAAAACGTAATTTTCACTCAATAAGCAAATAGAAGAGAAAGTTTGTGAAGTTACAGAATAATTGACCTGTGAGAGATCATCAAATCTGTTCCCCTGTCCTAGGGCATGATAATTTAGATGATAATCTTATTGCCAAGGTTGTTTTTTACTTTGTTGTTAAGTTTTCTATGGGTAATGACATGCAAATACTATCTTTATAGCTCTTTCTTTCAGAAGAAGTTTAAGTCTTTAGACATCTGTAACATGTAGACATCATATTCATTCCCAGTGGTCATTTCTTTTGACTAGAACATCTGAAGAAGGACGTATTTAGTTGGTGGCCAAACACTCTTTTTTCTCACTTTTGCAATATATTAGCTTGAAGCTTGGCACGCAGTCAAGAAGTCCAGAAAAGTGTAGGGCACACTTGTTTATTCAAAACCATTCCAATTATTGTTCCTCTCCTTAGTGTTTGACCATTTTGGTCCTGTATTGGTCACTAACTGGACTAGATCACTCTCTTTCAGGACATCTAGGTGTTCTTGATTGACTTTCAGCTCCAGATTCAATGATGCATCTTGATGTCTTTACTGGATAGCTGCTGCCTACAAAGTTCTGCATTGCCATATGAATTTGCCTGAGTGGCAAAACCTTGTCTTTCCTCTGTTAGCGCATCATGCATCTTTCATATCAGATATCATCCATTTTTCATGATCATTTTGAGTCCCAAATTCCCTCTCCTGTATATGAGCAATCTCTTTCAGAGTGATGTAATTTGTGATTTGCATAAGCAGATTTCTTCATTCTGATTGTTAATAAAAATGTTAAAAAGAGCAAAAGTCTGATTCTGCTTGATAACCTTTCATTGTTAATAGCAAAGCACTGAGAGGTGCTCAGATTTCCAATGAGTTCACAGCTCAGTATATTATTTTCAGCTAGACCGTGCTTCCTCAGTTGCACATAAGAATGTCATGTGTCACAAGCCTTACTAGCATGAAAAAATGACATTTGAAACTTCTTTTCTATTCCCAAATCTTAGTGTCATATCAGAGAAGGAAATTAAATTGGTCTGACAGAGCTTTTTTCTTGACAAATCCATGTTAGCGTCTCCAAACCACTTAAAAGACATTTTTTCCATGTGTTTGTTCAGCTTCCATTTTCTTAACTGGAACTGAAATTGTCGTGAGACCTTGGTTGTTTTCTAATTACCATAGAGCTTTGGGGACAGAAAAGTTCTAGAGTGCTTATTTTTAAAAGTAAATTTATATTGATTTTTTTTTTAGCCTTTTTAGCAGTTAGAAAAAATATATAAGCAGACTTTCAGCTTTCATCTATTAGTGATTTATTTGATAACTGTCTGCAATGTACAGATGGTTGAACTTTTAAACAACATATTTGGATGTGGTTTTTTACTTTTTAAATTTTTTTACAGTTAGCATTATCAATAAATGTAACATATCTCTGAGTATGCAATTATAGTATGGGATATTCTGACATGAACAATATGAGTAATTTCAGTGAATTTGAGTCCTAGGGCAAACCTATACATTTTCCATAGGTGTTATCATTTCATTTAGTTCCCAAGTGAAGAAATAGTGATGATTTAATAAAAAAGAAATCATAATAAAAGGCCAAAAAGAAATTACAAATGATTGCCCATTCTAATTTGATAAAGTTATCTACTTTTGAGGTACTTTTTTGAAAATGCTGCTGAAAAACAAGACAATTTAATTGATAAATGGTTTTTATTTATAAAATAAAGATGATTAATCTTTATTTATAAAATGAAAGTAAAATGTATTTTTCTCTTTGTTCATGCTGCACTGAATATCTAGATGTTATTATAGCCTTCTGCTTATGGGAAGGTCAGTGTACCACACACTATGTAATGATACAGCTCACACTCGGCAAACTCAATGTCTCATGGAAAAATAAATCCATAATATTCAATAATCAGAGGGGAAAAAAAGCCCTGAGAGCAGGGTGTCTGAGATTAATTTTATTTGCAGTTTGCAACAAGTCATGCTGAAATATAGAAGAGATTCAAGAAACTACCACAAAATGAAATTATGTGCTACGGGGGCTTTCCTCTTGTCCTTTTTTGATCATCTGTGGCAGTAATTTTCTAGTTTTACTGAAAAGTTTACCTGTGTATTCCAGGAATGTGAGAAAATTGTCCGTAAACAGATGCCTTGGTCATTTGTGAGTGTGTTTAGACAAAGCAGTCAGGTGGACTGTTTTGGAATGTGAACCAGTTCATCAAGAGGCAGACAGGCCTACTCTTACTGTGCCTATTGGTTGTCTAAGGTTTGGCACGTGACTTATTTTTTTACAGGTCACTTTGTTCATGCTGCCTTTGAGTATAAGATGGGAACAAAAGAATAGTCCAAAGATCTATCTGGTATTGTGTTCTCCTACTGACAGTGGTCAAGATTAGAGGCCTAGGGAAGAGTGAAAAAACAAACATATGGTGGCGCTTCCTGAAACACTCCTTTAACTGCCAATAATTTATCGCTTGAAGGTTTACTCTTCTCTCTGCCCAAAGATATCACAAAGCATGGTCCTTGTTTCATAGTCACTTCCAGAAGTCATGGTGAAGGCAAAAGAACAACCCTGGGCTTCTGTACCATTCTTGTCCTTACCCTTACGTGAACAGCTTTTAATTCCATTAATCGGTTCCACAACTTCTTTGTAACCCCACTTTTTCACATGATATCATCTCACCTATTAACAGTGCCTAAGATCGATTTTGGATTTACAGATTTGTCTTCTCTCCATGTCTGAAGGCTACCTGCAGGAAAGTTCTCTTCCAGGATTTCTAGTCACTGATAGAATTGCAAATCTGGAGTGCTGGGATGCCAATAAATTGTAGTGAACCACATTTTTTACAGATTGCATCTTAGTTCATTAGGAAGTTGGACTGGTGCTCACTCAGTCCCTGATATCCCTATTGCAGATAAACCCTTAATTTTTATATAGCATTTTAGCATTAATCATTCCAGTCTCCCTATACTTAAATATATGATTTCTTTTCTACCAGAAGTAATTTGAGCAATTCAACTCTTCAAGCATGACCAAACAGGTTGACAAAAAGCTAGAGAGGTAAGATAAATTTCACAGCACATTATCAAAGTACCTTTGAGATGATTTTGACAAACTGTGGGCTAAATATGAAAACACATTTCAATCATCATTATTAAAATTTTTACAGTATGGGAAGACATTGGCTGCCTTGCACTTTTCCATAGCCTTTTTTAATTTGTCATTTTTGAGGTGACTTAATGTGGCAAAGTGCTTCAGTGGAGTTCCAATACATATTCCCAGCTGATGATCTTCTGAGAAGAAAGTCATTGAGGTATGAAAAGCCTCTTAACATTTAACAAAAACTTATAATACAGAATTTTGCTTTTCAAAGTGATTTTGCTATTAACAACCTACACTCACCTCCAACTGCATATGCATATAAGAAGAGGGGTTTTATTACCAAAATGCACAATATGACTACAGTTTTTTTTGAAATAGCAGCAGATTACAGCATGTATTTTTGCTTGCTATACATTTGGGAAGCAATGTGACAAAATCAAGGGGTCGGTATTGATTAACGGCAATTAGTTCTGGAAGAATCAGTTATATATCATTTTAAAAAGTCAGCTTTAAGCTAACAGTGGCTAGAAGGTGAGAACAGTAAAATAGCAGTGCAAATACTCAAATTTGATTTTCATCTAAGCTATTAATAAAGCCTTTAAAATTCATTTCTCATTGATTACATTCTCTTCTTTTTATAATCCACTTTGATGGCAGCTTTAGGACTTTTAGACGTTAATAGATGATATTTGAGTGTCAGGTAAATGCCAATGAAATCAATCTTCTATCTTTCCTATTAAAAATGTCTGTTGCTGGCTATTTTAGGCCTAATATTCAGTCAATGAAACATAAAGACCCAACAGATAGAGACACTGTTGTAAACACAAAGCATTCCAGTAATACATATCAAGACCCTTGAATAAAATTAATAATAATTAAAAATTATTATTACCATTAATTTAGTGTAATTAACAAAACAAAACAAAACAAAACCCTGCATTTTTTTCTGCTTTTCAGATTCATTGGAAGAATTGGACTTAATTTTTAAAGTATCTTTAACTTTGAGGACTAGAAATATCTATGAGTAGTTTTTTGTGTGATCAAAAGACTAGAGTATCTAGGTACAAATTCAGAGAGGTATACTATGTAAAAAGCAAAAAGCAAACGATAAACATAAAAAAAAATTGATAAATTTTATGCACAGTGTCTGTCTCCTAAAAAAACCTTGGAGAATTGGCCACTGGCATTGATGAATAAGCAGATTGTAAAATATATGTGTCACTTGCCCAAACTGCATTTATAGGAAGTAGTGTTCTTTACGTTTATGAGCTGCTTGGATGGAGCTGGAAAAAATTATATAAGACTTTAAAATGTTTTTTGAGAAAACAAGTGCTGAAACTGATCTCACTTACTTTAGAGTGATGCTCTTCCTTTAAATATTAATCTTCCAGGTTAATCTTAGCTTTCTGAGGTTCTGTCGAGCTCCAAGCTCAAAGTGGGCAGTGATACATAGGAAAATGGGTTTGAAATTAATCCTTTGATATAAGCAGAAGGTGGAAACAGGACGAAAGTATATAGAAGGCGGAAGTATGGACAGGTAACCCTGGAGGAATGCTGAGACTGAACATGCAGGCAGGGCAAAGGACAAAGCCCAGATGGAACTGAATCTGTCAAAGGATGTTTAAGACAAGAAGAATGGGTTTTATAAGTCGGCAAGTAATAAAAGGAAGACCAGGGAACATGTGAGTGCACAGCTGAGGCTGGAGACCTGGTTACACAGAGCATGGTAAAGGCTGAGGTATTGAATATCTTCTTCACATCAGTCCTTACCAGCAAGACCAGCCTTCAGGGATCCAGACCTCAAAAACCACAGGGAAAGTCTGGAGCAAGAAATATGTGCCCTTGGTGGAAGAGGATCAGATTACAAATACTTAAGCAAATCACACATACATCAATCCAAGCAGCCTGATAGGATGAGTGCTGAGGGAGCTGGTTGTTAACCTTAAGGAGCCATTATTGGCAATCTTGGAATGATCATGGCAATTGGGAGAAGTGCCTGAAGAATGGAGGAAAGGAATTGTTACTCCTAACTTCTGAAAAGGCAGAAAGGAGGGCTTGGAACTGTAGAGAGTTCAGGCTAACCTCAAAGCCTGGGAAGGTAATGGATCAACTAATCCTGAGAACCATTTTTAGACATGTGAAATACAAGTCCAACAGCAGTAGCCAACATGGATTCACCAAGAGGAAGTCCTTCTTTACCAATCTTATGACCTTCAACAATAAATTGTCATTAGATTAAGGGAGAGCTGTGGATGACTTTGGTGAGAGTTTCCCTCTTTACATCCTCACAGAGAAGCTGTTCAAGTATGAGCTAGATGGGCAGACAGTGGAGGTACACTGGAAACTGGCTGAATGGCCAGATTCGGAGGATGGTGATCAGTGGCATGAAGTCCACTCAGGGGGGAGTAACCAGAGGCTTATCCCAGTTGTCCATGCTAGATCAGGTCCTGTTTAGCATTTTTTCTGTAATGATCCAGATGATGTGGCGGAATTTACCCTCAGCAACTTTTCTGATAATGCAAAACTGAGAGGAGTGGCTGATACACCAGAAAGTCACGTTGCTACTGAGAGGGACCTCGAGAAGCCGGAGAAATAGGGTGAGAGGAACCTCATGGAGTTCAGCTCAAGGGGTATTACAAACCCTGTGCAGCAATACATGCTGGGAGTCACCCAGACAGGAAACAGCTCTACAGAAAATGCCCAGGAGAGCTGGTACACACCCAGATGAACACGAGCCATGAACCTTCCCTTAAGGCAAAGAAAGCAGATGGTATCCTGGGCTGCACTGGGAGCACTGTTGCAGGGAGGTGGAGGGAGGGGATCCTTCTCATGTACTCATGTCTGCTGAGTTCATACTTGAAGTACTGTGTATATTCCATACTTGTGAGTTCTGGACTCCCCAGCACAAGAAAGCCATGGAGCTTCTGGACAGAGTTCAGTGAAGGGCCAGTAAAATGGCGAAGGAACTGGACCATCTCTCCTATGAAGAAAAGCTGAGAACTGTACAATCTCAGGGAGGATCTTATAAATTAATTTAAATTCATGAGAAGTGGGCCTAGATGTACCAAGGCTCTTTACATTAGTGTCTAGCGACAAGATAAGAGGTGATAAACAGAAACTGGAACACCCAAACTGTAGGAATAGCAGGATTTTTTTTTACTTTGAGCTTGACTGAGCATTGGAGATGATTTTTGAGCAAGATTGAGGTGTATTGGAGATATTCAAAAAGTATTTGGACATGGTCCTGGACAACCTGCACTAGATGAAGCTTTAAAAGCAAGAGAACTGGACCAGATGATCTCCAGAGCTCTCTTTAAACTTCAACCATTTTGTGATTCTGTGACTGACATGCGGATAATCACAGAGTGAGGAAAATCAGCATCTCCCTTGAGTGTTATGAATTAGGCAGGATAAAAGACGTATGTTGCCTTTCCTCACAAGATGGAGAAATGGGACACTGAAGAAATTACTCAGGTAGTTTCTGAGTCTGCTCTCCCTGTAGATGGTGATTAACATCTGGAAGCATGTACCTGATCGTATCCTTTGTCTCTCAGCCTAATGCTGACTTTACCCAAAGGCTGCTTTCCAAAATCCTTGTCCAAGGGATACAATCTTTGCGAGCAGTCAGAGCAGATTTTTAGTCTCTATACCTATACACTACTGTTATTATAATTAAATCATATGTACTGCAGCAATACCAAAGCACCTGTCAGCTCTGAATTGTCATCATTCTAAATAATATAAGTCCAGACCTATAGACAACCCCCAGTGTGAACAATTTTCAAATTGCACAGCATGGCTGTAAAATTTATACCTGCAAACAACAGTATACCTTTCCCCCTTTCTCATTATTCAAAGAATAATGAAGTTTTCAAATATATGCAGAGAAAAATAAATAATTTAGCTCTCTGGACCACAGAAATTAAAGCATTTAAAACTACATAACTCAGTATTTCATAAACACTGCTGGGCTTTCTGAATGAATATTGGATTTCATGTTATCCTGGACTCTAACGTGGTAGAATACATACACCACTATGTTTGTGAATTTGACTACCTGAGTTTTCTCCATACTAACCAAGACAAACTATCTTTTATTAATGGGTGAAATTCTCAGTTCTGACTCCTTAAGTTGCAAGGTTCAAGAAATCTCGTTTGAGCACAGACAGAAACCTGATTCAATAAAACCAAGAAGAAATTGTGTTGAGGGCTTTTGTGGAAAAACTGTAAAGGTCATATCTTAAAAATTTGAGAAAGCAACTCTCTGTCTTGCAATTTGGTATTGATCCCATGAATCACATAGATCTATTTTCCAAACTGCAAATTATATGGGCTAAAAGAAATAATATAATTTTAATTTAAAAAAAAAATTATTTCAATGTCACTCATATCATCTAAGGCTAAAGAAGTCTTTTCACTGTGAAAAATCTACTCAGCTCTGGAGTGACATGACAAAATTACATCTTGAACTGCATTTGAAGTTGAATCACATAAATTCCAAAGAGGTGAGCACTGATTTCTGTGGAAACTGGTTCAAGGATATTGTCCTTACCTAGAAAATATTACTCAGAATATTCAGAATATGTGTAATTTTTTTTCCCAAGTCTAAACACCAGTGTTTCACATAAAATAATGTAATGCATGAAGAAACCTTGCTTTTTTCTTGCAAAATTTTGTCACTACTGGTAAATAATGCTTGAGAATTCACATCAAGATCTGTTATATTAGAAACTAGATTTAACTGCTTCAGTATTTTGGGCCACAGGTGGACATTTAGGATTTGGATTTTCATTTTTTTCCACTAACTTGTCTTCATGCTTGTATCGTTCCCATGGGGAAAACAAATCAAATTGTCTGTTTTCAATTCTCCTGCCAGGAGCTAATCAAGGAGTTAGAAGCCTGGCTTGTGAATGTTGTCAGCCATGATCTCCATTCTCCCTCTTAACTACAAAATTAATGTACAAAATCATTAGAATAAAACTTAAATTACTATAGGTGGCTAAGTCACTATAGAACTGCTTTTATTTCATTAAACAAAATAAACATATAGAAAACCCTAAGAAAACAAAGAAATTTTGAGAAACAGAGCGGCAATAATTTTTTTGTAAAAAACCATACCGAGATTCAATTATACATATGACTTCACAGTGACAGTCCTGATCAATAATTCTTTTCATTGTTAAAATGAAGTCAGAAGGTTACTATTAAACAGATTTATCAGTGACTCGATGAAAGAGCTGCAGTAGAAGCTGAATGAACACTATTTTATATTTATGTTCTCCTGAAGATGCAATTTCCTGACTGATGGTGAAAATATGGGCTTCAGCATGAACATTCAAATACACAAGAAAACTTTTTCTCTTCTGTGTGTGTGTGATACCTAACTTCATGTGAGACAGACAGCATATCACATATGAGAAAAAGTTCACTTTCCATTTCTCCCATCAGATTTTAATAATATCACAAAGTTCAGTACTACTAGAACTAAATCCACACACAATCCAATCTGTGCTGAACTCTAAACCCATAGACTAATGATACTTTATTGATGCTGAAACTGGCACCCAAAATTCTGCTTTTGCTCTTTGCAATTCTTACTGTCTTTTAATCTCCATCAGAGCTGGGGAAGGTTCAGGCTGGCGTGCATGGCTAGAAGTTTATCCCAATTTACACAAATGGTTGTGCGGATTTGACCTCTATTTCTTGTACGAGCATGATGTAATGATCAATTGATACTGAGTTCCAGGAATGATAAAGCAGAAGTAAAACAATTTGGAATAATAAAAAAAACCAAGGGAAGATTGTTTTAACATCTGGCCAGGTGATATGCATACAGATTATCTCCTAGGATGGAAGACACCTCAGTCCAGCCTCTGCTACACTGATGGTTTAATAAAAAGGGGAAAACATCAGAGCAGCAAGATAAAGCTTTCTGTATAGACCCTTAATTGAATGTTCTTATAATGCATTCTCCACTGCCTCTCTTGCACATTTTAAACATCATAGATTTTCATGGCTATATCATGTCAGGCACCAACCTGGAAGTGTCATCATAAGAACTCTGTGATAAATGGGAATTATTCACTGTGGAATTACTGGCAAATGTGCAGTGGAGGCAGCAGCACAGAATTACTGGCCTCATAGTAAAGGCCAGGAAATGATAGATATTCTCTTGGATCTTTTATGTAATATTCTTCCTATCCAATGCATTCTCTAAAATACCTTAGCTAGCACCAATGCTGTGGATTTTTAGAGGTCTTTTTTTTTGTGTTCACAGAGGGATTCAGAATATTTTCAGAGACTTTCCAATTCTCTTCAGCCAACACTTATACATTACAATTTTTATGTAAATTAGGAAGCAAGCAATCTCTGAGATGACTTCACCCTCTTCTATCCATTGTGTTAGATAGTGTTGCAAATACATTACATTTTTGTTCATATGGGTATTTGTATAAGCTGAGCTGAATGCCTGGCAACTGCAAGGAGTGGCAACATAGTCCACCTGGAGAAGTGAAATCAACTGTTTGACTCCTGGTGAATGAAGCTAAGCACCTGAATTACAGTTTGTAAGACTGAGACTCAATACAAAAAACAGTGTTGAAATGCAAATTATGGACATTGGTTTCAAGTGAAACTCTTCTAAAGGAAAGGTAATTTAAGTTTTTTAACTTTCCTTAGCATTCTGAAAAAAAATTAAGTGTTGTGTTTCTCAGCAAAGTTTGTTGTATGATTTATAAGCCAGGAGAATAAGTTATGTCCGAAAGAGACAATTGACATTTAAACCCATTATGCTATGTACTTACAGGACTCACAGGATTATGTACTATACTTTGTGGGGCATAAATATTGTCTCAGCATAATCACCAAATAAGAATTAATATTATGTCCTAAAGCCTAGTATTCCTAGAAACAACAATTTTCATTACTGTTATAGGAAAAGCATGACGATTCTTTTATTTTATAGTATTCTTTAAAGGAATGAAAACAGATAAATAAGGTGTTCCTAAATTCTGGGATGGGCACTAGGAGTGCTCATAATATGTATGCTATTAAAAATTGGTATTCACAAAGGCCGCTTCTATTGAGCATCCCACTCCACCCTTGGGCTCCAGCCTTGTGTTTGTGCTCATCTTTAGACTTTCTTACCTTCTGCGATGCTCGTTTCAATCACAATCAATCACAGTCATCTGCAATTACATCATTTCCTTCCTCTTTCATCACCAGACTTTTACAAAAGCTGCTGTGGAACAGCAGAGCTCTAGTCATACTAATCTGTTGATTATCCAGAGCGGCAATATGCCAGACATTGTCTGTCTCTCATTGTAATCACACTGATTTTTCTATACTAAACATAGGGTGAACCAGGAAGAAAAGTTATGCCTGGATTTTGCTACACATACAGAGATGACGTAACTGAGGAAGACTCCTCCACACACACAGACAAAAACCACACAGGTGTATTTACAAGTGTATGTATTTAGAAAGGACATTGAAACTCTGGCAGTATTTCAAATTGGATTTATGTCCCACAAACAGAACAATAGAATGGTTTAGATTTGAAGGGACCTTAAAGATGATCTCTTTCTTGCCATGGGCAGAGATACCTTCCACTAGACTAGGTTGCTTAGAGCCCCATCCAACCTGGCCTTGAACACTTCCACAACTTTTCCAGGTAACCTGTGCCAGGCCCCCACCACCCTCGCAGTAAAGCATTGCTTTCTAATATCTTATCTAAACCTACTCTCTTTTAATTTGAAGCAATGTTTTGATAAATAGTCCCTTGAAGAGACCTTTTCTTGTACATTCCTTGCAGAGCTCCAAATATTTTGTGAAAGTCTGAAGTTTATCCCAAGCTATGTTTGATATGTTATGCTTAACTTGTTTCTTTCCACACAACTGAATCTCTTTTCTGTGTTAGACACGAACTGATGGCCAGATTAAAATAAAATATTAGCACAATTATATTGACTTTATTTAGACTGTATATATAAGGAAAGATTTCGGTTTTCAAGTCCCATTGCACCAATTACCAAAGGTGGAGGTGAGTATTTATCTTGATGATTATGTTGTTTGTTGGCTTCATTGTAAAAGTCATCCAATAATAACGGTGAGGTAGGTATTTCAGGAAGCTGCATGAAGCTTTGAGGGATGAAAAAAATGAGGCTTTCTGAATTTTCTCCACCTTAGTCTAGCAATGCTGAAAATTTACATACCCCTCCTTTCCATTTCTTTAGCAATAGATTTTTAAAATTGATAGAAACAGCTAAGGTTTCAATTGTTGATGTTTAATAGCCTTAGATCACTAGATTTTCTTTTAAATGACATCCTAAAATCATTTAGGTAGAAAAAGACCTTTAAAATCATCAAGTCCAACTGTAAACTTAACACTTCCAAGTCCACCACTAAACCATGTCCCTAAGTGACACATCTATGCATCTTTTGAATATCTCCAGGGATCATAAGTCTACCTCTTCCCTGGGAAGACTGTTTGACAACCCCTTGGGTGAAGAAATTTTTGCTGATGTACAATCTAAACCACTTTTCTTTTTAATTCCTTCTTCAAACTTTTGTGGTAACAACGCTAATGGTTGGACATCACTGCAGCTTTGCCTTCTTAAATCATTATCCTCTGAGAAACTATTAGCTGCTGACCCCAATATTGCTTTGGAGATGCAGAAACGAAGTCCAGTGGTTTGTCCGAGGCCTATGGTAAACCTCTCATATAGACTTCATTCTCAAATAACCTCGTTTATCTTTCTAGGTATTTCTTTCTAGCCCACATTATTACCAGATGAATTTATTTACAATAAAATGCAATGATTTGAATTACTACGTCCTTAGCTATTCTGTTTCACATAGCTGTGAATCACAGAGATGTAGATAAATCTTATCTTTGTCATTACTTTTCAAAACTCCTAATTAATATATCCACTTGCTATTATTTCCTACAGTGATAATGGTTTCTGAATGCACCAGCACAGCATGAGATTCTGCAGCCAAGCAGTACAATTTAAATGTCCTGCTAGCAAGAAAACAAAGCTTGTCACCACTGCAGAGAAGACTTATATTTACAAGTCTTCCATTTGTGACATCTTATTTTGGAGAAAAAAAGCTACTCACAATCACATCTATATTAAGCAGTAAGTTGAAAAACCTAATCTGGCAACAGTTTGGAGTGCTGGTTTTGACAGGAAGCAGGCTCAGGGCTGATAAGAAAAATGGAACTGAATTGGAATTGAACCTGTAAAATTATCCAGAAGACCACTCAGTGACCACATTTTACTCATTGTGGGAGGATCTACCCCATCAGTGTTGCTAGATCTTTCAATTGTACTGTCTCTTCCATTATATTTTGAATCTTCGCAAATCAACTGGGACTTATGTTATTACACCAGAATCTTTATTTTCTTACCTTCATTCAACTAAAGAAAAAAAATAGAAAAAAAGGAACCTATACCAAAATACTCCTAAAGACGAGAACAGTGGTGGAAAAGTCTCAAAGATGTAAGACTTCTCCATAATCTAGATACAAAACATCACATGTCAATTTGGCCCTATTGGTACTGTCATGCTTGTGTTTCAACAGAAGAATTCAATTTGTGAGAAGAGCTCTGTAACTGATCCTGTAATAACAAAAGATAAAAATATAGGTGAATTCATAATAAAGTTGTTATTGTAATGCAGGGTATGAGGCAGAGAGACATTTTACTCTAGTGCATACTACAGATGGATAGAGGCTTTTTTTTAGTACTTTTATTCAGTGGCAGTATTTTTGTGTAAAGAAAGGTAAAGATGAATAATCTGACCTTTTCCTCCCTTTTGTACTGTGGCAATTGACATGACTTTTAAATTATGTTGTAAAGTCTACGTTGGGGTTATACTTCAATGTTCATTATGTATCTTCTACATTAGTATTTTAAATTTAATTGAGTATTAAGGAATTTGGAATCTCCTTTCACTTATCATGCTTTCACTAGTTTGGATCTACGATTTTTCAGCACAGATTTCTGTCTTGGGTAACAATTATTGAAATGTAGCAAGCCTATGCAATGCTATTGAGGTGTGTTTTTTGGCATTTCCATAAAATAAATAACCACATAAACTAACATATTTCAAAAGTTTGACTGCAGCATATTCTTGTGATATTTGTTGCCCTCAAAGAAGTCTCAGTCACAGCAATATTCTACATCAATGTGTAGTTGGCAAACACACATTATTTTCTCTACATATTCTGATGAGCCCTTTGGGCACATTTTGCTTTGTCAGTGACTAAATTCAATTCAATTCAAGGTCTTAATATTTTGTTGCTAAAAACAGGAGATGAAAAGGTACTGTAAAAACTCCACACAGCTGCTACTACTTCATTAGAGGCTCTACATAAACCTCTTTTAGATCAAGGATCATTGACCTGATAAACTGCAATAGAGTTGATTGCACTTGCTTTCCATGTCGGTGTCATGAAGGTGCATTAATTAAGTAATTGCATTAAAGCTGCATTTCCCTGTTGAAGGGGATATGGTTAGAGTGGGCCTCACGAAATTAAGCTATTCAAATTATTGTTAGGATTAAGACCACCTAAATCAGGAGGTCATTACTTTGAATGACACAGCTGAAGGTGTGTCGTACCTGCTCACGAGGGTACAGATCACGGGAGAAAAAAGCAGGAGCCGTACAGCTGGATGTCTGGCTCTGAATTAACAGGCCAGAAATAGGCCAACGTGGAGCAACATCATGAAGGCACACACTGTTTTGTTTGGTGCTCATGCTGTTAGAGTTTGTTTCTTTCATTCATGTTCTTTAGATTTGGTTATTGCTGAGATTCCAGCCTACTCTCCTTCCTGGAGCCACTGCAGTAAAACTTCTGCCCAGAGGAAGTTTTACCTCTCCAAAACTAAACTTGAAGTTAGGAGCATGACCAACCCAATATCTATGATTAGTCCCACTAATGAGTGAGCTTGCTGATAGGACTTCTGAGGTGAGTTAAAATTTGCTTTGTGTCAGACAAAGCAAGCAGAGTGATTTTCAGGGACACTTGACTATCTTGACTACAGAACAAGGGTTATATAAGGCTAAATTGTAAACAACACTACTTAAAGAATGCGATGAAGTACTTTTTTTGAGGTTAATGCTAAACGAAAACATGACAAAGCAAACTAAAGTAGGAATTTAAAATGTAGTTCAAATGAAATCCTGAATTCTTCATTTCTTCATTTCTTCATTTCCATTAATTCCCTATCCAGTGCTCTGTTGGCAAATCAATTTTGGCATAACTGTAAAGAATAATTACTTACATTAAAGCTGTTTAGAAAAGTGAAAGTTAGTTTTGGGGGGAGGAACCCTTATATTTAAGCAGAAAGCAAAAAAATAATGCAAATATAGTAAAAGTTTAATGCACTTAGGACAGGCACATTAAAATTGTCTAGATGTCAAAACAGGGCTGAAAGAGCAAATTGGAAATACATTGTTACTAAGAAAAATAAAAGATACTGAACAAGTGCAAAGCTTTTTCCCTATCTGCTTAAAGGATCTCAGTCCTTTAGATATGAAAGTAATTAAATTTACCTAAAAAGTAATAACACGTGTTCTTAAAGGTCTGTTTCTAGCAAAAGCAAAGGTCGTACCAAGCACATAGAGCAGTTGTAGTTGGGAGTCTGCACTGGAAATAGTCTAGTTTATCTTATTGCACAAAAAGAATATGTATATTAATTTTTAGTAAGTGATATTTTGGAGTGAATGTAACAACAGCATATTTAATTGCAGGTTTTTTTTAAAATGTAGCATGGAGTTTTAATATCCAAACCTGATTATGGTGTCTGTAAAATACCTCTCAGATATAAAAAGGGACACAGATTTTGGTCAGCTGTAGATAGGGGAGATTCATGGTAAGAGATAATTCCCATGATAATTCACAAAAGGAAACAATAACTCAGCTAAAGAAGATAAGAATGTAGGGCTTCAGAAGGCAAGGTATTAGGCCAAGACACGAGTATAGCACTGAAAAACAATAACAATAGATGCAGAGTCCAGTCTGAGTAGCCTTATAAATGTGAATTTTGTGGAATAAAAATCTGCATTTTATTAAGTGTTCAGAAGAGCGTAAATACCAGCAGCTATGTTTTGCTTTGCACGAGTATTTTAAATTAAAAGTCTAGCTTTGTCTTCTCAGTGAAAAGAGGATGCAGTACAAGTGATCAGCATATAGAAATTATACTCTTAAGCAAAAGAAATAATTGCAGTACCCAATAATTAAATAACATTCAAGTGTTGTGAGTGGTATCTGAAATGAAGTGAGAAGACAAATAGGAGATATGGGGTCAACGACTGACGAAGAGCAACCACTGAAAACTAGCAATATTCATTATTTTGCCATCATTTAGACTATTAGTGATACCCAGCTTTATGCAGATTTCTATCATTAGTGCACCTGATTGCCTTTCTTTTGGGATGAAGTGTATTATTTATTCAATGTATTCCAATGTATTCTTAAAAAAGCCCCAATTAAAACCGTTTTTCAAATATAAAATTAAAGTAAAGCTAGAAGGTGATTTCTCTTTGGGTTTCAATGTCTTTATTTTATAATAAATACCTTTTTATTATGTTATAAAAAGAGTACGAAAAAAGGTAAGAGAAGATGCTGGCAATCAAAGGAAGGTCTTCACAACATAATTCAGTGTCCACTGAAGACAGTAGGATTGCAGGCGATAAAATGAAATTTTTCTTGTTTATAAATATATGTCTTAGAGGTCATTCATATTCCTTTAATTGCTCTAGTTATTTTTCTTACTAATAATGTGTTCAGATACATGTCTATTCTTTTCTAACAAGTTAAGGTACATGACAGTTTACAATCTCAGAAAGATTGCGACATTATTTATTAATATTTCCTACCCTTTTAAAATATTTTTTGAACTATAATTTAAGTTGATGGAGTATTTAACTTCCAAGATGGCTTTTCATCATGTGGACCTGGTGGAACTTCATTTGTTGTTTAAGAACTTCTCTTTATTTTTGTCTAATTAACTTGATTTATTCTTGCAGCATTCAAGCAAGCTTGTTAAGTCCTTCATTTCTGAAAAAAGAAAGCAACTTTTTCTTTTCTTTTTTTTTCCTCCTGCATTAAAATGCTGTCTGCTGTGAATATCTTGCTGCTCTGGAAAGGCTTCTCTGAAGCCATGAAAGAAAACTCTTCAGGCTTGAAAGACTAACATTCACAGCTATTGTGCCTGATCTGTCAAAGCAATATCTCAATGGTGCAAAAACTTCTGTCTGCATCAGAAATCCATTAGTCAGTGAACTTTAATGGCAGATCGAGCACAGTGGCTGGATGAGCTTCTGTACTATTCATGTTTTCTTTACTTCTTATTATACACATGATGGCTAAAAGTATTGACAAAACGTGAATATGCACTTTATAGAGTATATCCTCTAAAATTTTGGACCAAATTAACACACAAAGCTAAAGGTTATGATACATTATTAATGGCAACTGCAATGAAAAGATATTTAAAAAATATTAAGAGTTTCTCCCCCTCCACCCCTGAGCACGAGGATGACTCACGCTCCCCTGGAACTCATCAGGCTTGATTCCTGAGTGCTATGATGAGTAATCTTGGCCATCTATAGGACTGGAAAAATTTTCCTCTTCAATGCAGGATGAAGCAAACTGATTTATCTTAGGATGCCTCTTCTTCCTCTTGAACTGCATAGGATGGAGGGAACAGCAAAGTGACTTCTGGAAAACATCACAGAAATTGGAAAACATGAGAGCAAAATTAAAGAATTTAGCATCTAAAACCTTTTACTTAAGGTTCCATAATTTTCTGCTAATGATTGTGCATCAGGAATAGTTCATTGTTCATAAAGGAATGCTTTGACAGATGACGATGGCATAAATATCAAACATTAAATCATGAGTGGACTGGAGGCAGAGGAAGGGTCAAGTAGATTTCCTCTTTGCATTTCCACTTCAGAGGAGGATTCTAGAGGCTTTGACAACAACAACAACAACAACAACAACAACAACAAAAAAGGAATAAAGAAAACCGCAATATTTAAATTTTTTCCACAATGCTCCATTTTTTTTCAATTAAAACCTCCACAAACTGTCTCAATCCCTCTAAAATCCTCATAGTCTTGAAAACTTTTAAATTAATTGTTTCCTACTTTCTTTTCATACAAACATCAAATTATTTTTAAGATTGCTAAAAGTATATGATGTTCACCAGTGCTACCGAAAATATCTTTATACAAAGAAATGCACTAGGAAAGTGACATTAAGTTCCATTAATATAAGCAAGGATAAATAGATGAAGTTTCAGTCCCTGGTCCCTTTCACTTACAGATTCTTGTTGTTTGTAGATGCAATGACAGATGATTATGATGAAGAAATATAAAGTATAATTCAGTCATTAGCTTTTCATGTCAATGTTTTTGTGGTTTGTATCAGTTACATTATTAATACAATGATTCCAGCTTCTTTAAAACAATATAATTATGTATTTTACATAATTTAGCTCTTTACATAATGTATAAAGATATACTTTCTAAAAGTATATATGGCAAGTGGCAAGTCCTGTCTGTTTTGGACAAACGGAACTCTCCAGACTATTAGAAGCGTACCATGGAAGTGTACTCAACTGATTTTATGCCACTTGCAATGTCAAGGGAAACAAAACATGCTGTACTTTGCCACTGCATCAGCCTAATTCTAGGAGACACACATTATGTGGTTAAATATTTGAATGCTGGAAAAGTGTAGAAATAATAGCTATACATGCAGGTCATTTTATTCAGGAGCTGTCACTAGGAGGACTGACATTTCACAGACACTAGAGTGAAGAGACCAAGTACTGATCCATAAAATCAGAGCAAATGAATTGAAATTGATGGACCCCAAAAGATTCAGTGCTTCTGCCTTAACTCTTTCCAATGACTTTTGGCTCAGAAAGTGCATTGACTTTAATACCAACTGTAAGTATGGCTGGATTTGAATTTTAATCATTCTATCCATTTCATAGTTTCATGCTGTCAAATTGTGTTAGACAGTATAGCTGATGATAAATCTAAGCCATTCCTTTCTTGCTTTCAGAGATGCCCTCAATGTCAATGGATACGTTCAAGCAGAAGTGACAAGATTGAGGTGTGCAAGGTTATCTTTTAGACTACTTAAAAACCTGAAAACTTCCCATGAGACATACTTGAAATGAAATCTCCAACACTCAAATTAGTTATTCCCATTCCCTTACCTGATATAAAATCCTAACATTAACAGGTAAATAATGTGTCCAAAAAATGAGCAATGGAGCTAGGGAAGGGTGTGGAGCACAAGTCTGATGAGGAGCAGCCAAGGGAGCTACAGTTTAACCCGGAGAAAAAGGAGGCTCAGCAAGGACCTGCTCCCTCTCTACAACTGCCGGAAAGGAGGGTGGAGCCTGGTGGGGGTCAGGCTCTTCTCCATGTAACAAGCAATAGAACAAGAAGAAATGGGATACTAGGAAAGACTTTTTCACTAAAGGTTTATCAAGCATTGGAACAGGTTGCCTGTGGAAGTGGTTGAGTCAGCATCCCTGGAGGAGTTTAAAGGCCATGTATCTGTGGTTCGTAGGGACATGGTTTAGAGGTGGGCTTGGCAGTGCTGGGGGAATGGTTAGGCTCAATGACTGTAAAGGTCTTTTCCAACCTAATGGTTCCATGACATATGCAGCAGATGTGTGTATATACACATATTTAAGTATGTACATATATATGTGCGTATATATTTGCTTTATGAAACCATACTGTGCTTTGGGTCAAATTAAAGGTCAGCATGGTGTGAAAAGGTTCATTCAGTCAAATTTCTTAAGTCTAGCATGCATTTAATATTCTATGTGAAACATTTACTTCAGGAAATGACAAAATGAAGTGTCCTTTGTTTTTATCCCAGTGTAACAACTTAGTGAAGATGTTTCATTGAATCTTAAATTATCCTTCTTAAACTATATGTGAATTTTTCATGGAAAATAGGCTTTCAAAAATATTTACAAAGCACTACTCTAAAAAAGTTCTAAGACATCACAACCTCTCATATGTTGGACTGAATTACTTTTCATCTGTATGTCCTTGGACAAAAAAATTACATGAATGAGGCCAAAATAGAGTTATGACTCTTTCTTTTAGACTAACCAGGTAAAAAATGATGGTGCACAATTATTTCTTTATCTTTTTTTCATTTTAAACAAGTAAATGAGATAGTGCAAAACTAATTTTCCCTCACTCTATCTTGTCTGTCCTCTGAGATTCAGAGTATAAATCCAGATGTCTGGATTTAGTGCTTCAGTATACATAAATTATCTTAAATAAGTGGGATGTCAGAAGGTACAGAGGATTCTTCACTTCAATCACGTAAATAAATACACAATATGTGCCAAATACTTTATTACTATTGCTTTTCTTAATATAGAACCTTTTTCATACATTGAGAAAGTCTAACAGTTTTCAGCATTAATGTTAATTTTAAATAATAGAACCTGATATGTTCTATGTAAGCGGTCTTAGAATATGGAGTTTGCCACTCTTCTGAGTCACCATTCCATGCCTGTTTGCTTTTCAGCCAGCGCACAATTCCAAATAATGCCTCCTAGTCTCTCTTGAAACTGAAAAATATGTTTACTCCCTCCCAATACAAACAAACTTACAATTTGAATGGAATCTTATGAATACACAGCCTGAAAAATGTGACATTAAATGATTTATTTTTTACAGAAGTTATGACATGTACTGTGTTGTTAACTGGTTAACTCAGTTAAAATGGAATTTACAAGTGAAATACTGAAACTACAGTAAATTTGAAAGTGAGATTTTCTTGTTAACTACGTAAGAACTTCAGACATCCTTTTCCCATCTTCAACTGAAACTAGGAAGTACATCTTCAGAGGATCACTAATAAGCTGGAAAGGAACCTGAAAAGATCATCTGGCCCACTTTTTTGTGGGAAAAGGAGCTTAGGTGAGATTTCCCAACATCCTCTCCAATTACATCTTGAAAAACTCCAGTCATGGGGACTCTGCCACTTTCCTGGGCAGGTTGTTCCAGGGAGCATCTGATTTTATAGTAAAAAATCACTTTCTTACATAGAGATGAAACCCCTCCCAGTGTGACTTGTAGTCATTGCACCTTGTCTTCTCTATGTGGTCCTTGTAAAACTGCCACCCTTACAACTACTGACTGTTGGGATGAAAGAGTTAAAACCAGGAGATTTGTCAAGGAGGAAATAGTTTCCCTCAAAGTGACCTTATAGAATGTCGGTGTGGGAAAACTCCATTATTATGTGTGTTACATCCTCTGTTTCGAGGATGCAAAATTCCTGTGTAGAGATAACACCCTCACACAAACCTGTTTGAGCCTCCTGGGAGACAAACACCAGAAAAGCACAGCCTTGAGATAAACTTCCTTGGGACAAAGCCCTTCGGTATATTGGGGCAGGCAGGACTCCCCACCTTACTACCCAGTGGATGAACTGAAACTGATGGAGCCTGTGTCTCTGTGTGTCTGTGCTGCCCAGCATCATTAGTGAGGTAATTAAAGAAATCTACCTTGGATTTCACTGTGGCTTGGTGGTCACCCTAGTTACTGCATATGGAGATTCACACACCAGCCTACTGTGATGAGGTGCTCCCTTGAGCCTTCTTCAGGGAGAAAAGACCTACATCCTTCATTCTTTTCTCAGAGTAAGTTCTCCAGTCCTTCGATCATCCTCATGGCCTTCCTTTGGATCCTCTCCAATCCAAATTGAATTATTACTATTTGTTAAAGTAAGCTTTCTAAATATCTAAAGCTGAATATGAAATGAAGAATAAGGAAGAAAAATCTATTTTTCTGAGGAAAAAAATTTTATTTTATTTTATTTTAATTAAACTTAAAATGGGATATCTTACAGAGAATTTTAATGAACTGGGAAAAACATTTTCTAGTAAAATTGGGAAATTAGCAAACTAAATCCCTTACTAAAATGCTTCTTTTCCAACTTCACAATTCTTTTAAAGAGTGTGTTTTAAAATACTTGTTATTTCTCATTTATAATAAGAAAAATTCCAACTGAAACAGAACTACAAATTCATGTAAGTGACTGTGGGGAAAATAAAAATTACTATTCATTTTCACATTAAAAGCAATAAATGCACTGAAAGATAAATTCATTGTGCAGTGTCCCATGAGAAGTCTGAGAGAAGCAAGAATTGAACCTGCATTTTAGTCTACGACCTTAGCTGTAAAAATGTGGACTCTTGAAACTATATAATTATTAATACAAATGACAAGTTAATTGCAGCTAGAGTCGTCTCACCACAGTCATCCTTTTGTGTCTCCATTGAGAAGGAAAATGCTAGTTGAGTCTGTCTGAGAATGTCATTCACTTTTATGGACTGTTATTTCCTCCATGTCTTTTAAATCTAATTGTCAAACAGTTCAGTTTCCTTTGTTGAGAACCTCAAAAGCAGTTTGAATGACACTATCAAGGGCAGCAGCAGAAGTTTAGCTGTTGGAGTCTGTATTGTGCTGCATGCTTGTGACTGAAGACTAGAGAGAGACAACGAAGTGTATTCTCTTTCACATAAACCCAACTTTGATTTTACAGGTTGTTTCTTCTCATTTCAGTTACAGAAAACACAATTACACAATGACAGCTAATTGCTACACATAGGTTTTGCTTTTAGCTGAGCTTGTTTAACAGAGCACTGTGGATTACTTTGGGTAGAATGACCACAAGGCTAAAAAAAAGATATAGCCACTATTGTAGCGCATCGAAAGAACTCATTACAGATCACCATGAACAATAGGAGGTGACAAGAACAAGTACACATTTCTGTAACTTTCCTGATGGCTGACTCCAGCTGTTCTTTCTCTAGTGTGTATAAGGTTCTGTATGTATTATAGACAGGAAAAGCACATTTAGCACTAAGAGAACAATAGCGGACATTTCTGTGCTGTGCGGAAATGGCTCGATATTATAGAATTCAAAAGAGTAAGAGTATTAGATGGTTAGGTTTCTGAAAGTCAGGATTTAACCAGCACTCACTGCCTTACAGCTTCTGATTTCTTCTCCTCCATGTTTATCACCCTTCCAACAGGACTGTCATCTTGGAGAAACGGCATCAGAGAGGTTTCATGTGCCTGAGTGATGCTGGAGTCTATCACCCAGTTTCTTCCTTAAGTTGAGGAGAAAAGTTGTGTTTCTTGAATGGCTCCTGAAAGCACTTTATGAATTAGCTGGGGAAGAACTTAAAGGAGAACACAATCAGAACTGGAAGAGATTTTAGTGAAGCAAATGGAATTGGAAAGTCTACTACTCAGAGGATGAAGAGAAATATGGACACAAATGTTGGGGGGCGGTGGTGCTGTCTGAAGTTGCAAGAAGGTTGGATTATTTCCAGTTAACCTCAATGGAAGGCAAAAGCTGTCTACATTAACTGCCTGAAACATTAGCCATGAAATCCTATTAGTTTGCCTTCAGTCACGGTTTGGGCTTGGTATTTGTATCGCGCACTAGCCAAGAGTTTGAACACATATCACAAATGTTTGTTCTATTATGGTCAATGTTTCAACTATATTGTTTGCTATTTAGTGGCAGTATTAGTTATATCTCATGGGGAAAAGTTTGCAGAAAGTGGTTTTTGAAAGAAACTTGCCTTGCTAAGGAAACATTTTCGTATCAGCTTCTATGTCTGTGGCTTCATGTGTACAGTATTATAAACATAGTCTTGCACTTTAGATATTTTTCAGAAGCCAATTTAATTTATCTCCTGAATTTGTCAAACAGGGTTTTAGGAAGATTCATCTTTGTATCTTGAAACAAAAACTAAGATATATATAGTGCTCCGTTTTGTATTTGTTATTCAGGCAATAATTAGTTATCAGAATGAATACTAAAGGATACAGAAAACAATGAGAAAAAGGGGACAGTGGGATAAAACTGATAAAAACTCATGTTACAATATGTTACAATATATCACAATCACTAGTAATTTGTTCTCCCTCAATGGATAAAGGATGCCCTTTAATTGATGAGATGTATGACTGACCTAAACTAGATAAAAAGTGTATTTCAAAGAATCACAGAATAGGCTGGCCTGGCTTGGAAGGGACCTTAAAGATCACATAGTTTCAGCCCTCCTGCCATGGGCAGGTGTCGCAGGGACACCTTGCACTGGACCAGGTTGCTCAGAGCCCCATCCAACCTGACCATGAACATTTCCAGGAATGGGGCATCCACAGCTTCGCTGGGAAACCTGTGCCAGGGCCTCACCACACTCACAGTAAAGAAGCTTTTCTAATATCTGAGTTAAACCTGCTCTCCTTCTGTTTGAAGCTATTCCCCCTTGTCCTGTCACTCCATGCTCTGTAAATAATCTCTCTTCATCTTTCTTGTAGGTTCCCTTCAGGTACTAGACTTCCACAATTAGGTCGCCTTGAAGCCTTCTATTTTCCAGGCTGAACAATCCCAATTCTCTCAGAACCTTCAACAAGACTCTGTCAGCAAGCACTGAAGGTTTGGCCAGATTCTCGTCTTGGTGTGCAGGATTGTTACTGTTAGCAGTATAATGTAAAATGCAGCAATAGTTTTTGGAGCAAAAGCCTGAACTAAAAATTGGTATCTGCCATGTGGTTTCCCACACAACTTCCCAAGAGAATGTGTTAATATTAGGCTTCTGTGAGAAAGCTGGATAGCGTAAGTAAACATAATTTTTTTCCTCTTTTCCTCTTATCCGTTTTATAATGAAACGTGTTTTCAAGTTAGATACTTTTAAAGCCCAACAAACCAACCACCCAACCAGAGAAGCTGGGCTACTATACTGGAGGACAAAACCTGCATACAGGAGTACAGCTGAAGGCTGTAGATACTATGGTGATGTATTTTGTACTCTTTTTCACTGCTGTTTTTTTCATTGCATTGAATGCTTTACACAGGATGCATTTTCACCTTACCTTCTGCATTAAAGTTTTCTCATTGGAACAAATTTGAATCTTTACCTCATAAGACACAACTTTGTCCTTTTGGTCATTATTCAAGATTATCGCTACTTCTACAGAGTAGATATCCAGTAATTCTATTTCTGCATCAAACATCTCAAACATCTCAGTCGAATGTAATATAACTATAAATAGCAGTATTTTAAGTTATCTGTTGTCCTTAGGGACTAGACAAATCTAATTTAAAAATAATTGTATTAATTTGAAGTAAATTATATTAAACTCTAAAATTGATTACAATTGAAAATTGTATACAGACAACCAGAGCAGTCTTGCTAAATATGGGAAGCAATAATTCTATATGGCACATTTCTTAAAAGTCTTTTAGCTGTCTTTTGCCAGTATGGGAAACTTTAGCAGGGCAAGAGGAGAATAAATTAAACACCATGCAGGAGCTTTATGTCAAGGGGTTTAGATTCACCTGTGTTTTGAAAGGACCTAGAAAGATGACTGAAAAACAGAAGGAACTGGAATTGTTAAGAAAAATATTACATAGGAATAGTCAATCTATTCAAGAATACAAAATAACTGCTTTCATCCTTTTATCTAAGATAATATCCACATGAAACAACTTTAAGGCTAGGTTTACAGTCAAACAATGATTTTTTCAGTGAAGACCTCTCTGCTGTATCTGACATTCCTGTCAGTATATTCTATCAACGTTATGCGACATAACAACAATTAGTCTTTTCTCCCTGCTATTAAAATATGTCAGTTTGAAATTAAGCAAGAATTTTTCTTCACTCTTGGGTAGTTCATCATCTGAGCTAAATCAGTTCAGTATATTTGCCAGCTATTTAAAATCACTGATACAATGATGGTCTTCCAGTAATCTGAGAATTATTGTGACCAAATGGAAGAGTAGGAACTGAAAATTTTAATAGCCAAAAAGGAAAAGCAGGGGAAAATAGTGAAAACAAAGAATTATGTACCCTAAGGTCCATCAAACATGTAGCATTGCCCTTTTTGTCCCAGACACTTAAGAAAAAGAAGAAAGTGTGTGGTCTTGCCTGAAGAAATCATATATTAAGAATAATTTAAAGGAAAAAACTTTAAACTCTTCATTGCAATTCTGAAAGAGACTAATGAGGAAATAAAATATAATCAAAGTTAAGAAAAAAAAATGATCTAAAGTGTCATATATTGGTCAGTAGAGGAGAGAATGGAAGAAGAAGACTCTGAATTCAAAAGGTTGAAATTTCCAAATAAGTCCCTTTTGGACCATGGAGCCTTCTTTTCCTTTTCTTTTCTTTTCTTTCCTTGTCCCTTGACATAATCAGTGTGTAGGGAAGCAAGGAAGTTGGGAAATGGAAAGAAGGAAGGGCAGAGGATGCAGGGATAGAACAGAATCTTAGGAATGCATTAAAGAAACTGTGGACTTAGAGGCTGCCAGAGTAAAGGAGAAAAAAAAAAAAAAGCTGATCATCGAGTTTCTACACCGGTATTGTGAAGTAAGATATTTCCTTTAGATTTTTTGATTATTTTTTATTTAATGCCTCCATATACGTATGCTTCCATGAACTTTTCATCCTTTAACATCATAAAGTGACTTTAAAGGGAAAGTTCTGAGTATTTTAACTACCACATTCCTTATTTTGATTATTTTGACATCAGACAGCATATGTATCAGTTCTTGTACATTTTATGGTATTCTTTATCTATGTTTGTCTTTTCTTCTCTGTGAGGCCTCTTCCTATCAATTACTTTCACTATGGTCTATTATTCATTTGTATGAATTCATAATTTACTCTTGTATTCATCAAAGATGTTAGACCAGCTGTTCAACTGCAGCATTCTTCCTCTGCCTGCCTCGTTTTTCTACCTTTATGGTGGTTATATTTATGCAATGTCCTACAAGGGATTTTGAAGCTCAAAAGGTGATTGGAAGTGCAGCAGAATTAATCGAAAAGGTACTCCAGTGATATATGATAGTGTTTTGCTTGAAGCTGCCAGTCACCTTGAAACAAAATCATTCATGGCCTATTATGCATTTGAAGATTCAGATGGCACTTTTTGCTTTGTTTGTTTTCTTTACGTACACTGGGCTGAGTAGAATCAGGTGGTAGAGACTTTTGTGTGTGATAAAACCAATGTAAGAGTTGGAGGCATTGACTAAATCTCCTTCAATAAACTGGAATTTTACAGTTTATCAGATGGTTCAAATTTTAAATCTACCTGTTACATAATAAAAGCAGCTTGTAAAACCTCTCAGTTAAGAACTGATCTCAAAACAGCATAGGATGCCTCTGCTTCCTGAAGACACTGCCCTAGGCTTGCAGAATCAGATAATCATCAAATAGCAGAAAACCACACACACACCACTTGTTTTTCACTAGGAAAAATGTAGTTCTTCTTATTTCAAATGAGTATGAAACAACAACAACTATAAAGGCATCACAAAGGGAAAAGTGCCATCGGAAACTTCAAATGCATAAAAGGTCATGAATGATTTTGTTTCAAAGTGACTGACACCTTCAAAGTAAAAACCCATCATGTATCACTACAGTACTTTTTGGGGGGGCTGGGAGGTGGGAAGTAGTCATTAAACTGCTTCTGTTTCCATGAAAAGGATGCCTAATTTGATCTTTGCAGAGACATCCTTATAAGCATAGGGAAATTTAACATGGTAGTTTATTGATGGCACACCTGCTCATTTTGAAATTGTTCTGTGAATTGCAACAACATGAACTGACATAATACCATGCTGATCATTTAATTTTGTGAAGTAATACAGCTCTGCCTAGTTGTATGCAATCTGTTCCTTTCACTTTTCTTGTTATACTGGGAGATAGAAGAGATTTCTGAATGAAGATTTATGATTCTCTTGCTCCTCAGGTATTGTCTTTAGACCATTACAAAGTAAGTCAATGACAGTGATGACACATCTGGAATTTTTAGATGAAAAAATTTACAGCCTATCTGTTTAAAAATTTATGTCAATCACTATTTTTTGCTGTTATTTTAAGGCATTAAAACTTTGCAGAGGGGTTCCCAGTTTTTTTCTTAATTTTTTTTCTCTTTTTTTCTATTTTCTTTTCTGAACAAGAAGAAATTATTGACAACACAAAGCACATCTGAAAATTCATGAGATATATTTATTATACCCTTATACATTGACCCTTATATCTGCCTCAGCCTTTTCACGTACAGAGTTGCTGCCTCTGCATTTTTTACAAGAATGGCAGAAAATAAGCCTAGCCAAAGAAGACAGAATACTTCCGGGAAAAAAATACAATTTCAGGTACTAGGAAAATTACATGCTCTTAGTGAGCTACTTGGAGTAATGACTGCTCAGAGTTCAGAGTAAATTTTACTAGATGGAACACATACTTTAACAGACAGGTTTTACCAAAATGATTTACAAAAACATGGATCAAATGTGCTGTGAGTTGGAGCAGGAAGAAGAGGCACTGGTGTATGTACGTATTGCAGTTGTAGTGCAATACACTGGCACAAAATCAGTACCCAGTGAAAGTAGAAAATTCTCAACAGAAGTCCAGAAACAGGTGAGGCATGTGGGATGGGAGAAGTGGACATATACAAACAGTACCAGATCCCAGGGCGGGTACTCCAGAAAAGAAATGTTTTTAAAAGATTTCAACTTCCCTTTTGAAGTTCAGGTGGAAAGTATTATTATTCGCTAAACCTTTTGATTCTTGTCTTCTCTCCTGTGTTTTCTTTAGTGGTGTTATATTAGACAAGCTATGCTTCAAGAAAAAAGTCAGGCAACCCTTGAATCTAAGGTTCCTTTTGAAGACTTAAGATCTTCATCTAAGACATCTTGAACTCAGATTCCAGTATCTTGAGAAAGGGGATGGCCTAGAGCATTTACTCTAGCACTGTCTCTATCTGGTTGAAGGTTGGATTCAGTAACGCAACTTTTTCTAATCAGAGATGACCTAAAAAAAAAAATTAACAATAAACCAGTGTTTGAACAGCAATTCCAAAATGTTGGTTCATGGAAGACTGCAGAAAATAAAAATCTGTTTTATATCTCAAAGCAAAAATTAATAAATTTGTCTTTTTTTTTTAATTGGTGGTGATTTTCACATATTCTGCCAAAATATTTCCTTATGAGTCAAAATTTCCTGGCATTTGTGGTGTCAAACAATGTGTTTTTCTGATAAAAACAGATGGCCCTCTACTGTCTTTGTAATTTATATTTTTTTCTGTTTGATGGATGAGTCTTGTTAGTTAATTTTGATGGGCCCCCGAAAATCTCTTAAGAGACATTGTTATGAATCAACCATTAGAAGAATTTGGTTCACTCTGTCTTCTGATCTCTTGAGTCCAACATTCCAGTCACTCCTACAATTAAAATTATTTCTCACCTAGCATTGCTAGTATTTGCATTTTTCCTGCAGTCTTCCTTTTCAGGACCTCATAATCTTGTACACCAATTCCATAATTACGTTTTGTGGTGAAAATAAACAGGCTGGAGTCCTGCTCATTTCTATATAATCTCTCACAGTAATACCTCAGTGTTATGTATGGCTTCTGCATGCTGCAGAGAACACTTCCAAGGTGCAGAGGTGCATAAAAAACACCAATATCCTTCCACTGTTTGATTATTCTCTAATATTTTATGTTCTGATAAGAGTATCAGACATTGCACAAATACATAGTTTGGCACAAATTCCAGGGATGAAGCAAGTACTCTCTTCATGGAACTAATCTGTCTGCCTGTCATGGGTTATGTGAGACTGATACAGAGAAAGCCAAAAGCAGCAGAATCAGCGAGGAAGAAGTGCTGAGGGAACAAGGTTAGGGAGGAGAACTGAATGATTCCCTAGAGCCTGGTGTGGTGTCAATACTAAGCGTTAAAGACTCTGTAGGAGATTGGACCACCCATGATGTATCAGTGAAAGCTGCCAGGCACACAAAAAAGGCATAGGGAGATAGGACATGATGAGAGCATGCTGAGACAGTCTGCTTTTTCCAGAAGCAGTAAGGGAATGAAAATACAGCAGCCAAGGCAAAGTCATAGAAACCATGCAAGGAAATACTGAAAGGAAGAATTACACATGAGAAATATATAGAAACACTATTATTCAAAGAGAAATATATACGGAAATTTTTTTTTGGTCTCTGTGCTATTTACCCTAGATAAAGTAATACATATATTATATATATATTATATATTGTATAATCATTTGTTCTGTAGCTTCCATGTTAATAAAAAAATTACACCGTTAAAGGCTTCCATGAGGAATTCCTCACAAATGGCAGATGCAGCATAACAGATCACATCAGGTTTACAAGAAACAGAGATTCAGCATTGAAGTACCATACAACTGGATTATGTCAGACAGAATCTGATGGCACAACTCTGGAATTTCAAAGGAAAAGTCCTAATGGAAAAACACCTAATAGCAGATGTCAACTGAACAAATGCCAACTGAATCCTAGCTGTCAGCTCAGTCCTTGGTTTTCATTAATATTTGTAGTATTTTGATAAGATTTAGATGTGTTTTCAATGGAAAATGGCAGACTATTTCACCTCAGTGCTCGCTCTAGTCCCGGAACAATATCTTACAGTTCTCCACCAGTTGATCCAGATGTTTGAACATTTCAAGAAGAAGCACTTTAGAAATATCTTGTCCATAATGGACTGAGTGGAAAATTTCCAGGTGTCTATGTGTTTTTCACTAACAAAATGAAGCAAATAGTAATTTTGAAAGCTTCTGCATCTACTCATATTTTTGGTACTGCTGGGGAGTTTCAATTGTGCAGCATCCTGCACCAGTTCAGCCCCCAAGAGTTGCTTGGGTTGAAAGGCCTTCAGGAGGCCTTCAAGTCCAACATCCTGCCCAAAGCAGAGCCAGATAGTAAACCAGGCTGCTCAGAGCTTGGAAAGATGGGCTTGCACAACTTCTCTGGGCAGCCAGCTCAAATGCTTCACTGCACTCAGGGCGGAACAACTTTCTTGTATCCAGTGAGAATGATGCTGTTTCAATTTATTCCCCTGTTCTTTTGTCTTTCCACCAAATATCACTGTAGCGAGTCTTCCTGGGTCTCCTTGGTACTCTTGAGGGACGCAGGCAGCTGTTGGACTTCCTGAAGCTCTCTTTTAACCAGGCTCAATGAGTCTCAGAGCTCCAGCCTCTCCTTATAGGGCCAGTGCTCCAGCCCCAAATATTTAGGGGGCCTTGCATTTGTTCCCATTTTTGAATGCCTTTCTTGTACAGTAGAGCCAGGACTTGAAGGACGCAGGATGTTGGGTAGACAGGGATAATCCCTCCTCTCAATTTCCCAGGACAGAGCTGGCTATCTTGAGTGGCTCACACTCAGCTTGCTGTTAGCCCAGACCCCCAGAGCCTTTTCTCTAAAACTGCTGACCAGCTAGGGGTCTAAGCCCATATTTACTAAAAAAATTGTTATTATTCCTTCCCAGATAGATAATTTTTAATTTTTCCTTATTGAGTTTCACTAAATTCACTCCTTCAGTCTGTCTAGGTCCAAGGGACATTGCATTTTGGAAACATCCTTATGAACCACACTTGCACAATGAAACAGCAATGCATATTAGAAGTAATTTTGCAAAAAACAGCATTGCCAAAACCCTGAGGTTTATTGAGACTCCTCCAGAGCTTGGCGTTTTACCTGAAATTCAAATTCAGAAGAGTTTATGCAGCTTTTAAACATGCATCCTTTAGTATTACATGTTGCTTCAGAGTCAGAAGTATTTCTTAGAGACTGAGGAAAAAAAACAGTTCTTTTAAAATATCCTAGAGATAGTTTTATAATTTTGAGGAGGAATTGAGTAGGTCTGTGATTTCTGAGTGTTTGAAATAACAGTGCAGGATTTGGTTTACTACTAAGCATGCTGGTATTGGTGAGTTTTTATTCAAGATCACAAAGTGCACAGCTGGAAAAAACAGTGTTTGAAAGAGTCTCTTATCTCCCTTAGGAAAGACAGAATTGTACAGCAAGCAAGAGGTGTGCCAAACAACACTGATTCCTGAATCAAATTATATCATCATTATTGTCTCTTTTAGACTTTGTTGGCAATATTTTAATAGATTTGCTTATGCTGCTGCTGTTAAACACTCCTGCAATCTGAAGTGTGAGCATATGGCCGGAAGTTTACTCAGCAAAGAGATAACAGTGACACTTTGTGCCCTGAGAATTTGATTGAATACTCACAGTTACTCACAGTTGCTCTGCTTTTCATTAAGTAGAAAAATTACAAATCAAAATTAGTTCGACCAACAAATAGGTGTGATGATTATTTTATTTTCTGCTCAAGTCTGATCTCTGAGAAAAGGGAAGTGTTTAGGATGCTTAAGGGTTATATACATATTTGCTGTTCCTTAAACTGGACTAGAGCTTGTCTAATTAAGAGATCCACAGCCCTGCAAACACAACCAACCTTTAATCTGACGTTTAATGTATGAAAGAGAGCACAAAATCTGAAGGATCTAAGCTGGTAAATTCAAAGGTTTGATGCTGCAAGAAGCACATTTCTGACTGTGCAGAGCACGTATCTTTGTCACTGCCTCTCTCAGTCTCTCTTCCCTGCTCTCTCCCTCTTTTATCATCACAAACACAGACCTAGTTTTTTCTAGAAAAGATGTGCCTTACACAACAAATAGCAACCACACTGTTTGGAAACCAGCCTGGAGACCATTTTATTGACATTTTCAGCACAACTACTTTTGCTGATTTTACTAGGACGACTTGTGGCAATAAAATACTTATGAGAGTATTCTCATGGCTCTGTATTACTGAAGCACTTGGATCCTTTGGCAAAGAAACAGAAGCAGATGAGAATGTGTTCCAGCATTCTTGGAAGCCACTTGGGGGCACTGACATCTCTACAGGTCTCTTTTAAGAAAAATTATTTTCTGGAGAAGTTTATGTGTTAGGAGAGAGGAAAGGAAAGATTTAGTTGGCATCTGTAAATACATAGCATATTGAAAAGAGGCCAGAAATAAAACACTGGCCCTACTCTGCTCCTTTTATAGATCAGTGCTGACTCAATACAATTATATTCACCTTATAGTGACATAAAATGAAACTCATGGAGTCTCAGGACTTTAAATTTATCATAATTTCTGTCTTTGTATGATCCCGACATTTCTCCTTGGTTAATCACTGCAGCAGGAGCTCTATCCTGTCTATAACATAACCGGAGCCTGAAAAGCATTTTTGACTCCAAACTTTATGTTCATTCTGAACATTTTAGAAATAAATGTTTTAGAATTTGCTACAGAAATGTATATCCTAACATGTTCCTATTCTTTTGCTTTTAATTGGTCAGTTAATGTGAAAGAAACAGTGACCTTACAGTCTTCATTGCCCATTTCAGTTTTTTTAATGTCCAGATATTGACTGAACATCTTATGTATTTCAATAAATTTACATTCTGGATAAAATGAGGAGGCAGAATAAGAAAGATTGTTTGTAGCTTTTTGGAGTTATTTTTCCTCTTTAAATGCAATTCCCTCAATGAACCTTGAACACAAATAAACTACTAGATAACAGTAATGTGAATGCAACTTAAAACATCAAATTATTTTGTGACTTCTTGGTAGTCTCATTAAACTAAAATTGTTTCAGTAGGATATTGTACAGCACATTTGTCCAGAGATCCCAAAACAAGTTTGCCTAGTTGTTCATTCAATAACTGAGTGCGTTTTTAATAGCATTTTAAAAAGCACTTTCACCTTGTAATGTTCCAATTTTTTTTTACTTAAAAGGAGAAAAGAATGTTTTTTAACAATTTTAAAACAAATAATCTATTAATTAACTTATTTTAGGGTATCACTACACACAAATATTTATTACCACAGTTAGGGGAAGATTTTTTAAAAAATAGGAAAATTCACCCAGAAATACCTTGTTTGTTCATATATTCTTATATTCACTTTCAGAAAGTATACTGGAGACTGAGTTTGCAGAAAATAATAATTTTGTTACGATATATTTTAAATTAGTATTACATGCAAGGGAAGCAAATATATGACTAATGTATTTTTGGTTTTATACAGGATAAATGATTCAATAAGTTAAATGATTGCAGAAATGTGTCCAGTCAAAACTAGACAATATGTCTTGATTCTCAAAAGCAGCTATGTGTCAGTGGACTGCAAAGCCCCTGCAGTCTAATGGCTTTCAGCCATTTCAGACTGAGCAGCTCTCCTGTTAAGGAAGGCTGAGTGTATTGGGATTGTTTAGCTTTGGGGTGACCTAATTGTGGCCTTCCAGTACCTGAAGGGAGCTGACAAGAAAGATGGCAAGAGACTTTTTATGAGGACCTGAAGTGACAAGACAAAGGAGAACAGCTTTAAACTGACAGAGAGTAGGTTTAGATTAGATATGAGGAAGAAATTTCTTTGTTGTGAGGGTGGTGAGGAACCGGCACAGGTTGCTCAGAGAACCTATGGGTGCCCCAGCCCAAGAAGTGTTCAAGGCCAGTTTGGATGGATCTCTGAGCAACCTGGTCCAGTGAAGGGTGTCTCTGCTCACGGCAGGGATGTTGAAACCACATGATCTTTCAGGTCCCTTCCAATGCAAACAGTTCTATGATTCTATGATTCTATGATTCTATGATTCTATGATTCTGTCATTCTATGATTCTATGTTTGTAGAACAGGGAAAATAGAGGTACTTCCTGGCAAAAAACCACTGTCAATCACACTTTTCTCCTCATGAGGAAGAAACTTGATTCCAACATTCTGTTAAAATCCCATTTGGTTTGTAACTGTAGCAGAATGTCTTCTCTCTTTGTGACTAGTCATTTCTGCATTTCAACATATATTAAATTAATAGTGATTTCATGGTAATTGCCACTTTTGCTCTAGGTGTACTGGCTTCACCAGCATCTTATTGTTATAGTCAGTTTTGACAAGCATGAATTTAGAAGGTACAGTAAAGGTAAAATTATAGTAAGAAATGCTGAAGAGATTTTAAATGCTTATCTTTAGACCCAACTTTCTTTCTGTCCTGGGAAAAGCTTTCATAATTCATCATTAAATCTAGTGGATTAATTTTTGCTCTAAGTGTACAGAAAATGTAAAATCAAAGTGTTAGCAAAACTTTTTTACCCAGTTTTATTACAAATAAAAGTTAAATACTTGCTTCTGTTCCTCTATGTATGAAAAATGGATATAAATACACAAGTACAAATACAAAAATGTCTGCAAAACATGCATACGTGCACACACATATATAAAAATGTTTATATGTGTCTGTCTTATCATTCTAAAATTATATGCTCCCTCTCCTAATTTGGTCTATAATATGTGGAAAATAAACATCTACTTTTGTAGACAGGGCTATTAATAAACTATGCAAATTGTAATAGAGATGTCTCTGTTACAATTTATAAAATTCTGCAGTAGAAAAATATCTATACACAGTGGGAAAATCTGAATTTCCATTTATCTTATTTTTACTAATTGAAATATTTCTGAAACAATGGCTTTCTGGATAGTAGCTGCAGTTAAGATAGCCTTCTCTCCTGGGAAATAGCAGTACTACTAATTAACATGTTTTCAAAAACCAGACTGTTGACAGAGAGCTGCAAAAGCAGAAAAAGGTTGCTAGGTACCTACACTCAGAAGACCTGAATGTTTTATTCTTTGAGAAAGAATATATTGCAAAGATTTCAAGCACTGGCAACTTTCCCTGCTAAGAAATTAATTCTTCAATGACTGGAAAACATTAATTTAAATCTTTTTAATGAACTAATGGGTCATGTAAAACACCTTATACTTTAGCAAAATCATTTTTTAATCAAAGAGTGTAAGTTTAATTGGCTAATATTTGAGCTACACTTTGTACATCAAAAGCTGATCATTAGTATTACCACACAGATAAATCCCAGCTAAATTGATAGAATTTAAATATTTATTGCAGTTTTCTCCGTCTCTCTTTTTTTTTTTTTTTTGTCATCATGGCACCTTTCATTGTTGTGGTTTAGGCTAGCTTCTTCCCAAGGCAATGTCCATTACAAGTTCCATACCCATGTGTTTATATACCAATATAAATACATACTTCTATATTACAGCACTGGAATTTTGTGTACATGTACATCTGGTACCAAATGGTGGAACTTTTTTTATGCCTTAACATCACAGAGAGATCTAAAGAGCGCATGGAGTTTGTAAAATGGGCTATTTTCCAGGTTTGAGAAACAATCTCATATGAATGAGATTGGTTAAAGCTCCATCCTGAAATAGCAGCCTGTACTATTAAACCTTTCTTGTGCATTCATCCGTGCTCTCTGGGAGCCTTCATGAAGGATGGTGTGCCAGAAACTCCCTCCATTTTGCAAAGGACTCTAGTTCATCAGCGTTTATACAGCTGTTACAAAATTACACACTGAGAGAAGCAGGATTTCCTCAGGTGAGACAGAACATAGGAATCCACTGACCAAAAAGGCTCTATGTGGTGCTGGAAGTCAGACAGTGAAACAAAGGATTTTTGGCAAAAGCTGCATAACATAGGCATGTGAGAATAGTCTAGTTCAAACATAAGTATGTTTTTACTTTTTTTTTTCCCCTCTCTAGACTAGGAAGATGGGATATTTAGCAAAGAGGATATGTGAAAAGGGCACATTTACAATGATATTCCCCTCCATTACAGTCTGTCCAGCACTCGGATAATGAGCAGTAGTTCACCACAAATTATGCTGGTGAGTAATTCACCTCGATTAGCACCATTCTGTGGTAATCACCAGAAAGCCTTTAATTAGCTTATTTTTACTACTCTAAAAACAAAAATTAATTTGCCACCATTGCATGGCTTTATCTCACTATCCTGTGGGGCTGGGAATACTAAGAACAAGTTAACTGATGCCAGCCTTGCACATGAAGAACAGAAAAGAGGTCTCCTGATGGTTAGGTGTGTCCCCAGAGCAGGGCAGTGTGTTCCTCGACTGTCAGGGAGTTGTGTTAAAGCAGATGAGACACTCAATGAGGAAACTTGTAGAGCTGTTAATAATTTCTAAAATGCAATAAATATATTTATTTTCTTCATGATGAATGTTCTACTCCTCTGAGATACTCGATCTCCACAAAAGTAAATGAAATGTAAATGTGCTCCTCAATGTTAATTCATCCCCTTGTGTTTCCTCTAGGCTCGATGCAGGCTTTTTACAGCTCTAACTAGACTAGAATAATAATTGTCATCATCCTGTTATGCCTGTGCTATAAATTAAGAAAACCTCGCCTGGCAGTGGAGAAGCTCTGCAGCTTTCGACATATAAAGAGGAAAATGAATTGAAAGAGACCAAAGACGCAGAACTCTTGTCAAATGTGTCTGAATTGATACAAGTTGTGAACTACAGCTGCTAATCCAATGAACCAGATGGTATCAATTGTCAAACCAGGTGCAGGAAACGGGGTTGTTATCCCTCCTGCAAATCAATTAGATCAGCATGAAAAATTCGTAAATGAACTTCCCACCAAACAAACAAATTGTACCAAAACTGTCTCAGGTGTTCAGCTGAGTCATGAATGATTGGTCCTTTTGCAAGTGGCAGCTGCCATTAAAGCTCTTTATTTCTTTTATGAATAAACCTACCAGAATTTAATTTTCAAGTCTAATGCATCGTTGGAAGCTGCCTGATCCAACACCTTTACTTTTACTGATCCATGCTAATTGGAAGTGTCAGAAAGCATGAAATATGCTATGGAACTAATACTGGTTTCTGCCACACAATGTTTTAGTAGGCCTTGTATATCCCAGTACACAGGTAAATAAGTTTCTATTTCACTTAGGAGAAAGCCAGTCTCAAAATGGTGTTTCTATAAAACAAAGGGCAATATTGGTTAATCATGTTTTGGCTAACACTTTGATATTTTTTGTAATGAAATCTGATATGCCTTTTTTTCCAAAACAATACTCAATATGCAGTGGGTTTTGTAAGAGACTATGGATATTGGTGGGATGCTAGAGCTGGCATGAGGTTGTTTAGTGGAGATATTTGGGATGATTCCAGTGTAGTGGTGAGAAGGGAACTGATGCATTAGATTAAAGTGATTACCCCTATTTTTTCTGAATTCTGACAAGAGGAAGTAGGAGATTTTTAATGGAAATGGCCAAGAATGCTCATAAATAGCTTTCCCCTCAAGGGACCAACTTATTAGATATGATCGGTAAATGGTTTTCTACTCAAACATATAACAGGACTCTTGAAATACTTTATACACACAGTAGCTATCCATACACATTTAATACATTATTCACATGTATGTTGATATACCTACATTAGTTACATTAAAATATTCTTTTTACTTATATCTTCATTAGTTTTCCAGCTAAAAGAAAACATAGAAACAGATTCATGTTGCACTCTGAGCTGGAATTAAAATATATGTGAATGATTCATAATCAAACAAACTCTCTCTCTGTAAGCATTTCTAGAAGACAGAATGTAAACAGGAGAAGGAGAAATGCACTGTGAGGTTTTTCTCTACATTTAAATGCTCTTACACAAAATGGACTACCACTGGGTTAGACTGAAGCGGAGTACTTCCATTAAACTTGCATTCTCTAGCTAAAAGTTAATTAAGACATTAAAAAGGTTTAGCAATCAGAATAAACATATGCAAAGCAAGATAGTTGTCCAAAGAGGAAAAAAAAATCAGGAAATCATGTATGAAGACATAGTATATACCTCAGAATATGTGTTGCATGATAATGAGCAGGGGGAAAAAACACCAGTGATGTTGAACAATCTAAGACAATTATATTACAATTTCTTGCACTTATAAAGGTTCCATAGCCAGAATCCTGTTCTGTTTTTTAAGTCTCTGCTTGTCACACATCCCAGAATGCAAAAGACTTCAAACAAACAAGCCTGAGCCAAACACTTGTAATTTTTTTAATTTCCTGCCACTTAAAGCATAGATTAAGGTATGATTCTTAAATGCTCTGCATGCGTTATCCCAAGAAACTAGTAGTTTGCTGTTACAAGGAAATGCAGGATCAGATATTATCAGAAAAAAATCAAAGTCTGAAAAATGGCAAATCACATAACTAAGACATGTAGAGGCAAATACTTCACTGAATACGAGATAAGAAAAATGTAACCTGTATATTTTCCATAGAGGTGCCTATGCAGAACTTATAAGACAGTAACAAGTATAAAGGAGAAAATAAAATAGTGAGGTGTTATTTTCAAGGATTTGTTTTGCTGGATAGTTCAGTATATAAATGATAATAACTGCTGTGTAAACTGAATTAAGCAAATACAGCTGTATTTTAGCATGAAGATCATAATCAAAAAAAGAGCAGCATGATATTCAATCATACTTTAAAGCTTTTTGTTATGAACGTTTTTAATTATTATTTAAGGTCTGAGCAGATGCACACACTTTTTTTTCTCTGTGCCATTATAATGGCACTAAGTGTGCATATTATTTTATCACGTTTCAATCTCGCTAAAAACCAAAGAAACTTTAAAAATTTTATTTCTGCTAGGAAGATGCTTGTTGTACCTCAACATATTTATAATTTTGTGGCAATTTCAATAAAATCTCTGGAAGCTTCTAGTGTTTTGCACAAAAAAAAAAAATGTTTCATCTGTTTTCTGAATGAGTTATTATTTAAAATACCAACATAGTGAAAGAAATTAAGCAACGATTATATGCTGAGATGTGTGTATGAGGAAAGAAATACAATTTTTATCACTTTCATATAATAAACTGTCACTGATTGGATTTTAGATTCCTCTTGATTAAAGGCAATATTCAAAATATTTATAAGGAATGGAATACTACCGCTAACAAAAGCTTCATGAACATTAATAAGGTCAGGAACTGAAAGCCCATTCCCTCATTGCTGATGGTAAACCAAAATACATTATCTGGATCAAAGAGAATATATATTAATCTATCATGAAGTTTTGTGGTGATGCATCGCCTCCCTCTCCAGGCCCCTTCTCCAGCAGCATTCCCAGTGCTGGATTTCAGAGAGGCTGGGCAATGAGCACTTGGCCGTGGGGCTCCTGGGAAACCCAGCTCAGGACAAAGACAGCCCAGGCACATCCTGAGACCTGGGCTTCACAGACCAACTATTTTGTGCCTTTTCTTCTAAGAAATTTTCATTATTTTTTACAATCATTTTTACATCATAACCTAAACAGGAAGGAAGACCTTCCTTGTGTTGAGATCTTAGTACTAGAAGTATTTTCATGACAGATACAAGATGTACATTGAATTCTTCCACAGGCATAAGAAAGGCTCTATTTTTAGTCCTGTGGTATAGTTAAATATGAGTAGGAAATTTAAATGCTCAGTCCTCTACACAGAATATTAATTCTGTGCATACATAACAGTTCTTATGTTTCTATGGGGCTTTCAAGGTAAAACCAACTACCTACAGACTTTCAGGGACACAGGAGATAAAAGCATGACAGAATCATAAATTCTGCTGAGTTGGGAAGGACCCATAAGGACCATTGAGTCCAATTCAGTCCCTGCTCTTTGCAGGACTAGCTAAAACTAAACCACATGAGTAAGAGCATTGTTCATTCACTCCTTGAACGCTGGAAGAAAGTTTTACTTCCTTGCATCTGTGATGTAAGAAGTTCTTTCTCAGTCCCAGTTTGAAGTGGAGAAAATATAAGGAATACGCATTGTATTGATAAGAATTTGTGTTAGTTCTGGGATTGAATGGAAAATATATCCCTCCTAAATTCTCTCAAGACAAAGCCAACATTGAACAGTTTCTTCCCATGTCAAACTCATACCTTGAGCTGATTACTCAATGCAGTAATTTAGTGACTAAATAATTGGAACCGACTGATTTATTGATTCAATTTTAAATGTGCCCATTATTTGATCATTGTGCTGTTCATATTTAATCAGCTAATAACACTGTACCATATTAGCTTAGAAATACGTCTCATTAAATGAATACTTGCTTGCTTATGCTTTTCTTTTATAAAATCCATAATTGGCTCATAGAACTGATTTATTTTCTTGAGTTGCAATATGTGCCACGAACTTTCAGGCCACAAATAACTGTGGATGAGCATCTTCAGAATAGCTGACTCTCTTCCCATCTAAATTCATAAACAGAGATTGGGGAGAGTGTTCCCACTTAAGTATCTTTGCCCTAATGTTGAATCCAAAGCAGAGTTGGGTTTACCCAATGGGTAAAATGGAAAAAAAATTAGGGAGGGAGGAGAGAAGAGAGAGGGAAAGGGAGTGAGGAAAGGAATGGTAGCCAAGTGCTGTGTGGGGTTTAAATCATCAGTGCTGGAAATGGAAGTGAACTACCAGGCACTTTAGAATCAGCCCCCCATGTAGGGTAGTGTGGTGTTCCATAATGAATGGAACACATCTCAGCCATTAAAACACAGCCCTGAGAGAAAGAGAAAAACTAACTTGAATTTTCGATAAAAGTCTGATTGTGCAGAATGTGGTAAACTTGAGAACATCTGCATTAGCTCTCTTCCTATCCTGATGGAAATTTCCTTTCTAGCAGCCTACATGGTGCTGCATTTCAGATTTGTGGCTGAAACAGCCATGATAACACACCAGTGTCCCAACTGTTTCTGATTAGTGCTTGCACAGCTTTTGTACATCCTGCCAGCTACAACAAATCTTTAATGGCATAATTGCCACATAGATGTTCCCCTTGGTTAAGGACAAGGACCCTAATCTAACATCGATCTAAATCACTACCTCTCTAACCAAGTCAGGACTTCTGCACTGGTGCAAATCAGATGGCATCTCAGCCCACGACTCAAACATTTAAGGAATCATTACTTATTTCATACCTGTTCATAATTTTTTTGGAAAGCTGCATTTCCAAGAAAATCACAGTATCAGAAATTGAATTGCCACTATGTTCTCCTGTTACAGCAGAGAGTACACTTCTATTTTGATATTATTAATTGGAAACACAAGATTATATACATTATTGGCACTATATAGAGAAAAAAATATTAAAAAATGCCCCACACATATTTCTAACAAATTACTGGAGATATTAATTGCTAATATATGGTCTGGGTATAGAACTCAAAGTCGAAATTAACACCCAAAAAATATGTTTCCTTGGAGGATTGTCCATAGGAAAAGCACAAATACAAAAGGTCAAGTTCAAGTTCCTGGAAATGTCTGCTGTTATCCAAATGTCCATTTAATTAGTACAAACTGAAAGACAAAATTATTATTGTAATGTTACAAGAACATTAACAAGGGAAAATAGTTACACATGCAGATAGAAAAAATTATTTTGCTGACAGTCATTTTGATACTTTAAAAACTATTACCATGAAAGATTTAATTTAATTAAAGTGTAAAAAATATCAACAAGTTTTCCTAGACTATTAACAAAAATAAATAACTTGCCATAAAGTATCAGTGAGTGAGCCACAGTCTGTTTCTTCTACTGACAACTGTACAAATCCTGAAACAAAGCATGACAAAAGAAAAATACGTAAAACAAGGAAATGCAATTGAGCAGCAATGTGACCCTCTCTTGTAGCTGAAGGAGTATCTCTTTGCTGCAATAGTGGCTTGGGGTTTTTTCTTTCTTTAAAAAATTTTATGGCATCTTTCTGCTGAGTTCCTCAGATGTGAGATGCTGGAGTGAGAATGGATACAGCACTGCTCCTCTGACTCTTGGTGAATTTACCCTTTCTGTACTGAATAGACTCACATTTGAAAATAATTACTTGTCTTCTTCATGTTGGTTGGAATCAGTGACCTTGGCAGTGGACAGAAGTCACAGTTGTTTGATCTAGTCTTTTCTGCTGGCTGGACAAAGGAAAGAGTTTTGTATCACAAAATGCTTATCTGTTCCCAGTGCTGTAGACTGTCAGAGTAAAGCAAAGGCCAAAGGTATTACAAGAAACACGAACATACACATTTCTGGCAGCTTCAAATTTCTCTGTGAGCCACTCTCAAAAATAAACCAAACACCTCAAACAAATTAAAATTTAGATTAGGTACTTCAGATATTTTTGACCCATTTATTTATTTTTTCTAAAGAAATCTAACTCTGAATGTCTAGAGATACTTTTCCTAAGTGGATCGTTACTTATTCAAATCAACCCATAAATCTTGTACTTATCAGACAAGCAAATCCATTTCTTGACAAATTCTACACACAGTTTAAGTCTGACTATTTCAATTTTTTCTTGTGGAATGATGGTTCCTTTATGAAACGGAGTTTTGTTTAAAAACACAACATAAATAAGTGGATTCATTTTTTCTCTTAAATTCTTAAGAGAACAAGTCACAGTGAATTACTGACTCTTTTTTATGCTTTTGGATGGTCTGTACACTGATTTCAAGTTTGCTGACAAAATTATTTTTTCAATTTTAATAGACCAGGATAACGGAATCTTTCTTCTTTGTTATCCCAATATAGATTATGAATATCTCATTGGCTGTATTTGTGATCTGAAGTTTCAAACTCACATTTAATAACTGTTAATCAGGAGTTTTTACAACATTAACTCTCATTTTTATTGGAAGTCACAACAGTTGCTTCTGGGGCTTCAAGATTTGCAATATGTCTGAGAGCTCACCTCCCACTGCAGTTGATGGGTACATAATGTTGCCGCATACCTGACAGTGGAGAGGAGAGTGAAGAGGAACAGGCTGTCTAGCGGTCCCATTTGTTAGAAATTATAGGATTATATTTATAGGTACCTGTGTGAAGATCTGCTGCATAAGAATTCTTCATGCTTTCAAAATCTAACCCACCTCTGCCTCCTGGCCATTAACGCATAGCTTTTAACTTCTCCTAACCAGAAATTTTCAATGCTTTCTAAACAAAATTCCTAGATCACAATCACAGTCTGTCTCAATTTTCAAACCTCTTTTCTCCTTCATTCCTCAAGTGTCTAATTAAACCTCATCAGATTTTCTGAATCCCCTCTGGGGATTCTGCCATGACCCTCTGCAAGCATCCTGTAGGTTGCTCTCCCTGAGACCTCTCCTTGGACTTCTCTGAAGACACACACTCCTACTGTTTTCAGGTAAAGTTCAGAAAACCAAGTGTAGGTGACACTCACCAAAAATCTGTTCACAATGATCTTATGAATATGAATGAAATTGAATAATTACTGAAGATGTTGCTTCTTTTCTTTTCCTCCATTTTTAAAAAACTTTTTCTGTACCATCTCACTACCTCAGAATTTATTTAGAGACACAGTTTGAATTACATTCATTATTTTTTTCATTCAGTATTTGTGAACTTCAAATCGGTGGTCATATTTCTGAAATGTGAATTTAATCTTTGCCAAACTATACCCTTACACTAGAAGTTCTTACAATCAGCTTCATAAATGTTATATCTCCAGTGGACCAAGTAGTGTTTGTCCCACAGAAAGTGTGTTATAGTTCCAGGCATCTCTCTAGGCTGCTGGCTGGGCCCTCAAGCTCATGTTGGACAAGACGTACATGATTACTGGTCAAGACATGGGAAATTGTTGTACCTGACTGATAACAGTGTGGGAAGCTGGCAGAAGCTACAGACAGTGCTGAAACAGAAGGCAAGTTTCATAGCTGGTTACACAGGGAATTGTGAGTCCATCTGTGCCAGGATTCACAGGTATTTCAGGGAGGAGTCTTAGGTATGTTCAGGGGACTAAAGCCTTGTAAGGCCAACAGATCTGGAATGTCAGTTATCCCATATAAGGCTGAGATTTGACTACAGGTAGCAAAACTAGAAGCACAGGGGAAAACATAACTGGGAAGGTTGTCTGGGAGGAGACTGGCATGAGGAAAGGGAAGTACAAGAGTATCAAGAAGAGTCAGAGCACAAGAAAATGGATGTTACCCACAGGACCCACACAGGGCAGTGCTTGCTAGGAAGCCCAGCATGTGGTCACCACATGTGCAGCACAATAAAGCAAACCCATAGTTCTGAGCTTAACACAAAACACAAATCTTCTTCCCTGGCCAGGAAGAAGTCAACAAGGGAGAACATGGATCGAAGAAGGATGGAGAATTCTGGTATTGCCATGTTAGAACCCACCCACCGCTCCATAGCAAAGTGTATTGGATATGTTAATCTCACCAGTATGGACCTGAGCCATTGTCTCCACTTTATATAGAAAATACATATATGGGTACATATACTGGATGGCCTTTTTGGAGTATATACACTATCTTTGCTCACATTTTCTATAATTTCTGCACCAAGACTATGATAACTGGTTTTGGGTAGCCTTGGTTCCAACTGCATTCTATACCCCATGTGAATTATAGTACTTTAGGTGTGAATATCTTGCCTGCAGGCAGAAGTCCTTGCCATATAAAGATTATGAAGTTAAATAATCCTTAACTTGCATCTTATCAGTATGTTAATGCTGAGAGTGAATTGCATAAATTCAATGTAAATTCAGGTGAACATGCATACGCAAATGTTTAGCAATACCCTGTACCTCTAATGTTTATTAAGAAGTCAAGAAAGCTTCATAAAAATAAGCTTTTAATTCTGATGTCCTGGCTAAATTTCAGCTTATGTAATTACATTCTGCCTATTTCATTTTCTCTTGCATTTTTATTTAGATTCTGCATTCTTATGCTTTTGTCCTGAGCCATTTTACAGTGTGGCTGTGCTCTATTAACCACTGTAGCATGATACACCACAAATGTACTGCAGAGCAGGCTGAAGCAATTTCTTTCTATGCAGCTTGTAATGTAAAAGAGTTTTGAGGCATTCCATGAAGAATAGTTCTCTGCAAACATATGGACATTTAACATGAAATCAGTGCAGCACGCAAAGGTTGGCCAGCCCCTCTGGTCCTGAGCCAGATAAGCACTTCAACACATGGAAGATTCTTTTGGCTTCATCTCCCATGTGTAAGTATTTTGCTAGGTTTGTGTTCAAAAAGAGGAAATTCTGTCTGATCTCCAGTCAGAAATGCTGGTGAGGATTCTGCACAGCCTTTGACACTAATCTTTCATTTGGAACTGGTTTCCACAATTTCTCCTCTCTCCATTCAAGACACGATGTTTCCTGCAGCAACCACAGCTTTACAGGGAAAGAAGAAAGTAGGCAATAAAGCAGATTACTTTATGTTCTCAGGGGGAAAAGGATATCATTAACTTTCACCTCCCAATTGCCTTTATGCTGAAAACAAAATGTACCTCCTCACTGAAACAACAAAAAAATAAAACCAGGGTAATCTTCAATTGTAATAAACCTGTTGTTGCTAAAAAGGAGATTTGAGAGCTATGTGGCTGATATTCACATTCCTTTTTCACAGCTAATCTTATTAAATTAGATACTGAGACTAATTAGTGGAATTCTGCATTACCCTTGTTTTCCTTCTGTAAGTGCCAGTTATTAAAAGTACCATGGATAATGATACCTTACCACAACAATTCTAGCACATATCACTTCTACTATGGTGTTTGGAGTTCTGTATTCCTTTTACAATACATACTAAATAAGAAAGACAAACCCAGATCCCTACTAACTGTGTTTCTTTTCTCTTCATGACCTAGTAATGTAAATGACAACTTAAAAGAATTGTGAAAATAAGACTGTTATTTAGGGAGTTGATTAACCAAAAAAATCATATACCCAAGAGGAACTTATTCCTAAGGAGCAGAACCTCTCATTTTTCATGGATGTGAAGATATTCTCCAAAGGTATGGAAACAAAAAATATGGCTACAAAAGATACAAAAGCTGAGAGCTCCTCTACAAAAATATGTTTACCTCCTGCCTTCTCTACAGAGAAATGTACAGCACTTTTAAAACAAATACTTCCAGGGAACCTATATGAAATTAATTCAAAAATAGTAAAAATTTTATTCTCTTAATCAGAAAGGAAAATCTCATTTTTATTACAAGCAGCTCACAATTAGATATAAAGACTGAAAAAAATATACTTGCTTTTTAAATAAAATACTATAAGGTGTTCTCGTGTGATGGTCATTTTAAGGCATTTGACATCAAAGCCTGAAAAACTAGAACTGACTGAAATATTTTTGAAATAATGTCATTTCAGTGGAATGCAGAGATTGCTAACATGAAAACATTTAACAGGTTTGCATTGATTTTGCTTCACTGTTTGCTAGGCAACTGCTTCGTTCAGTAGCTCCAGTACTGATAGCACAGATTCTGAAAAACAACATTATAATCAACCTCCTTCTGTATTGATGTGATGGGGCATAGGAGCCACACAATAGCAGACATGGTGTTAATGGGAGTCAAATGGTTTTTTTAGCCCTCAAGACTGAGCCTAGGTATGAACAAGCAATCGAATTAGGAATTAAAACACACAATTTCCTTTAAAAGACAATGGGACTACTCTTGAGAGAAACTCTGGCTCCTGAGAAGGGGTGTGGGAAAAGAAACTACCTCTGAACCACTGTTTCATAATAAACATATGGCTACATTAACAGAAAATATTTAGTTGATCTTGGCATTTTATCTCCTAGTAAAAAATGGGGTGACAAATATCTGGTTTCATAATTTAAAGAAGAGATACTAAGAATGACTCCGAATTGGGGGTAATATCAGTGGAACAGTGTATTTGGAAGTACTAGATGGTGTTAATTTTACTATCCACTGTGCTATCCATTATATTCTCATGCATTTCCACGCAATTTTTAAAGGTGAGTTTCTATGGCTGCCTGTAGGAGAAACTTACTTAATGTGTAACCACATTTTGCTTGCAAGGTTTTCCTTAATCAACTTCCATTGGTCTTTCGTATTGTTCCAAAAGAATGCTTTTGTGAGGAGAAACAGAGAACCTTGCTTCTAAAACTGAGAGATGATGCTCATTCCAACAATGAAGAGTCACCACAGACCCTGAAGGTGCCTGGAAAATCTTGGGTCAGAAACAGAAACTCATCTCTCTGTACCTGCTGACACCACATGGGACCTATGCACAACGCAGAGACCATTCTAACCAACCCAGTCACAGTGTAAATGGAAACTGTGAAACAAGTAGCTCTAGCCTAACCTTCCCTTGGCTGAGACAGGTATTTGTAGTTAATTCTACATCTTGACTGTGCTGTGCTTGCAGTCTTACAGCGATTTTAAAATTAAATAATGTTTTGTGGTTGTGATTATAAAATACTTCTTGCACAATAAAGAAGAATTATTATAAGTATTGTTATCTCTGCTTGTCTCTTACACTACTAGGAGAAAATTTTTTTTTCATTTTAAGAGAGAAAGTTTCTTTTTAAAAAGCCAAATACCATACACATGCTTAAAGTATCAGTCCTGGACATCTCAGTCTTTTTAGTGACAAGAGAAAAATGTTTACATTGCCAACCTAGCAAACAATGCGCAATAATTTAAAAGAGAGACAGCCCATTCTACTCTAGATATTACTAAGCTAAAAACTAATACTTTCCATGCACAGTACTCAGTTAAAAAAAGAAGTGTAGTAAAATACAAATATCACAATTCAGACTTTCAACTCTAATTCAAAGACACAAAGTTCTCCTTATGTTACCTTAAACTAGTGCTATGATTTCCTATTTCCTTGTTAGTAATACTCCAGTCAGTAGTAAGTCAATATGTTTTTGTTCTTTTATCAATAGATCTCAGACCAAAAGAAAAAAAAAAACAAAAAACCCAACAGCAAACCACTAAAAAGGGTGATGGTGAAAACAAAAATTAAAATCACAAGTTTTTAAATCAGTTTGGCCTTCTGTGAAAGCTTGTGTCCAGGTTCTCAAATGGAAAATTTCTTCATGAAGGCAGCTATTAGGTTTATCATTCTTTTACAATTATAGGTTTTGAGCGTAAAAAAAACCTAAACCAAAATAAAAAAACTAACCTATCCTGTAACTTGGGCCTAACAACCTAGTAAAAGCATAATGGAAAACTACGCAAGTTTGAGGGGCTTTTTGTTGGTTTTGTTGTTGTTTTTTGGAGGGTTTTTTGTTTGTTTGTTTTTTGTTGTCTGGTTTTTGTTATTTGTTTTGTTTTGGTCTGTTTTTTTGAGGGGTGTCGTGGTTGTGTGTGTTTTTTTTAATTCACCCTAGAAAAAAGTGTGACTAACTACAACTATTTTAGCTTCTTTAAGCTAGTTAAAGGTCTGTCTCACAAGTTTTAACTATATTTTTATGAACTAAAAAATATATTTTGTACGCAGGATGGATACTTTCCAGTTTACCTCCATTTTCAGTACTGCACCTGATCACCATCTGTGCTTCAGAGCATTAATTTGTCTGAAAACCTGGTGGCAGCCAAGCTGTGGCCACTGAAGTGCTGAGATGTTGTGGTTCACAGTGAGAAGCAGCTATGCTTTGAGTGTAATCCCAATGGTGAAATATCTTTAATTAAAATGTAAGATTTAGGTACTGCTAAGTGACAATTGCTATTGTTTCTAAATAGACAAGAAAGTCATGGACAGTTTAAAATCTGGGTTGGTTTTTTTTTGCTGTTGTTGACTGAAAAATCCCTGCAGTTTATCCTATTTATTATCCTTCAAATGAACGTAACTATACTTTTGAAATATGTTAAAAATATGCAGTACAGAAATAAAATCAAGTAATGCTCTGCAGCACACACTGCATTACAGAGCACAAAATCTGGGGGAGACTTTCCTCTCTTTTCTTTTTTTTTCTCTCAGTATTAGTACTCTTGAAGAACTTAACTGAGATTTCTCACATCTAAACTCCAGAAACAGGGATTTTTCACAGGGAAGCACAAGTTATCAGGTGGCAGCCAAGAGAACGGCGGTCTATATTGTACAAGTGAACAAAAACCTTTGTATTTCATTTGTTGGTAGGAACCCTGGGTAATTTTTAATTTTAAATTCTCAGGTAGCTTAAAATTGTGAAAGCTAACAGATGACAATGTCTAAGACAGATCATGGCTATGTGCAAGTAAAGTCAAATATACTACAGAAGGATACTATAAAATGCACACTTAATGTTTGATCAAATCATTGCAAAAATATTAGGTGTTACTTTCTTAAGTCCTAAACACATTCATCTCAGTATTTGTAAGAAAAATAAATAAATATCTAGTACTCAGAATAAATGTATTAGATTTTTTTTCTAAATATGAATGAGTAGCTACCCAGCATGTGATTTATCTCTACGGTTTGTTGCAGCTATTTCTCTTGGACTTTGCCAATCTCATTTTTACACCAAGTTTTTCTTCAGCAAAGGCCAGGATTGTGGAAAGGAGTCTTTCTTATGTATTAGAAATGTATAAGATTTCTGACAAAACGGAATGATGATACTTCCAGTTAAACAGGAAAGAGTATATCTAAACACAAGGGGAAATCCCCATCAAAGGAGTTTTACCATAGACCCTGAATAAGACTTGTTCACTTGTGCTTTGTTCCACTGCTCAGAAGAAAGTTCAGGATACGATTTTTTCCATTAAAAAAATATGCAAATACGGAGCCTAAATAACTGAAATAAATAGTGAAAAGTCAGATAGCAAGGGGTGAAGGGTTGACAATTCTTAAATGCAATGAATTTCTTATTTATATTTTATTCCACTTGACCCTTGGCAGAACCAGTTCTCCCCTTCACACATATTCTTAATGCCTTTCCATATTAATTGGACTTACAATGATACAGCTGGGCAGCTTGTTAGAGACAGCTTAATGCACTCTGAAGGCATATAGCAAAAGAACAAACATCCATGAAAGTACACTTCATAATCATATATTCTATTGCAAATTTAATTCCAGCCGAGAGTACATGAAGTCCAGCAATTTAGTCGACTAATGGAAAGAGTCCTGTGCTTTCTGACACTGTTTGCAATGTACCATATCATCTACCAGCTACACTCACCAATTATAAATACCCCTAAATTAGATAATGCACATTAGCTCTTTAGCAGGTGTAGAGTAGCACATAACATTTCTCTTAGTACTGCCTCAGACTAGAACAAGAATACATTCTTCAAAGTGCCAATGTATTCTCTAAAACATTCAAACTTCTCCAGCAAGAATTGGAAAAAGTCTTTTCAATGTATATTATTACTGATTTTTTTGATTACTTGGATATTTTATACCCATATTCTGATATGGTGCTTTACAGATCTTATTTTCCTTAGACTGTTTCCTTTCAAAAAATCAATGAGATAGTTTTAATATCAATGTTTTGTACATGTTTCTTCGCTGTTATTACATCCATGAAACTCCACATGGATTTCAATTTTATGCTATGAAGGTCAACAAAAGACGAATGAAGACTCACTCCTTAGATGCAAGATTCAAAGTATCAGATCTGTCTTAGTCTGCTGCTGGTTTCTGTGAATTACAAAGATAAATTCCTCCAGTTACATTGTTTGTTTTCATAGGTGGTGCAAGCTAAAAAACATTCTTGCATTAATTCAAAAATCCTTATGAACAGTTACCAGATAAGTAGAAATATCGTTCATTATTCATGATCAAAATTACAAACAAGATCACTTTCTCCCTTTCCAATGAGACACAGTTACACATCACTAAGAGAAATACTATTGCGTATGAAAAAGTATTTCCTAAGAGAATATAGCTGCTTTTTTCTGACCTTTTTCATTCAAAGTAAAATGTACAGCTTCTAAAAGATGGACTTGCAAAGTGATTTAAGTAGACTTTAAAAAGGTTTAAATATATCCTAACCAAAACCAATTAATTTTTTCTTATTATTCTTCTGCAAAATTAATCAGCTGAATTAAATTTCCAGGAAGTTTTAATTCTTTTTAACATGTGTTTCTACAAAGTATTAAAAAGGTAAATAGGGAGAGAAACATACAAATACCCAAACTAGAAACTTCCCAGAATTTTTCAGTCTTATCTGACCTTGGTATGCCTCGTCCTGCTGATCAGAAGGAGTAGTCAAACTTCATTTTGACAAAGAGACTGACAAATTGTTTCTATAGCAGAGACTAATACCTACAATTGATTACATTGTCACTATAAACTGTTGCCATCCCGGCTATTCCTCATATCCAGAGGCATATTTCAAGTGTTTATTTTGCAATAAAAGACCCTTTAAAGCACTGTATCATCTATGAGCAATGATGCTTCTTAGACTCTACAAAGAAAAGTAATCTCTCCAATGTTTGATTCTGTGAAATCATACAAAAGATAAAAGGGAGGGAAATGGTTAAATACATAAATCCATAAGGAATATTTTATTTCACAAATCTATTTAGCATCTTCTCAATCACAGATACCATTGAAATTATAGCCTTTTCTTTAATCTTGCATTAATCCTCTTGTAATAATTTGGAGGCTAAGATTATTAGCCCCTGCCAAACCTACATATATTGTTCTGAGATCACTGAGAGGACTGCAGAAGTTTACATAGTAGCAAAACAATCTATTCAAGAGAGAGGTAGTGATATAGTGACACAAAGAGGATGAGGGGCAACGGGGTAGAGAAGAAATCTGAGCCTCCACACTGGATGTTTTTGCAGGTGGTGTGGCTATTCTTCAGTCTATTCATTAGTAAGATGCTTAAACACACAAGAGAGGTTCATAGAAGATGCAGATTTTGAACAAAAATTATAGAGTTCCCACATAACATTTTTATTTCTGAATTTTTCACTGTTGAAAGGGATTATTAAGGTCCATTTGAACTGCGGTGTGGGCCTACATAGTTTCAAGCATATTGGCATTAGAGAAGCAGAATAGAGTTGCTGTATGGGTTGCAATGCAATTGCAATACATCTCAGCTATCAAAAGCAAAACAGTTTTCATTCCTTTAACAAATACCAATTGTATTTGACTTGCTATACCAAATTTCCATCAGCTATACCCATACAATACTATAGTGGCTGGTGCTTGTTGGAACCATCAGGGTCACACATAAAAATGCAGTGAACAGTACCAAACAGAACAAGTTCATAAAAATCATAATCTCTTCTCAATTCATGAATCGCGAAAGATTATTATACACTGAGTATAAAAGATGACTGACGTTCATTCTGTGGGTCCCTTAGAACCTTAATGTCCCTATGACTGAAAAGTACAACCTTGACTGAAGTAAATGTATGTTTTAGCTCTTGAAACTTTAAAAGCTATCAGCAGGAGCAAGCTGGAAGGCTTTTATAAAACCCTATTTATTCATCGAGAAGACATTGTTTGTTATCTTAATGGTATCTATGAGACACTGTGAATCACTATCTATCCCTATCAAATCTACTTTCATATTTCTTCTCTCTCCTGCTCTCTCAACTCCATTTGGAGAAGCTGATGAGGCTGAATAAAGACTGTAATAACAGAATTTAATGGGTATAGTATCTGTAGGTAGACAAGGTCATAAGCATTGAGTAAGTAGCAGCAAAGGCAAAGGAAAGAATCATGGTCTTAAACAAATCAAAACCTTTCACAAAGCTATGGTTAGTTAATATCCTCCGAAACTGATTCACTTCCTTCTTGGGTGAAATTCTTTGTTCATACAGAAAAATATTTGATTGTTAGTTCTGTAGTCTTTTTCCTTTAATTGTTCATTGTTCGTATTGCTTAGATGTCAAATCTTTATAAAGGCACAGATTAACAAGACCAGCTCTGCAACTAATTTTCTGTGGTTACAGAGGAATTTATGATTACAAATCCTTTAGCAATCTGTGATTTTATAAAATCATAGAGTAGTTTGGCTTGGAAGGGACGTTTAAAGTTCATCCAGTCCTACACTCCTGCAGTGAGCAGGGATATCTTCAACTAGATCAGGTTGCTCAGAGCCCCATCCAACCCGGCCATGAATGTTGTCAGGCACAGGGCATCTACCACCTCTCTGGGCTGTCGCGGTGCTTGAGCCCGCTGGACGGGCTTCGGACATCGAGTGGGTGGACTTCCCAGCCCAGGAGAGCGACCCTGAAGAGGAACATGTGGCTGAGCCTGCCGTTTGAGGGCTCCGCCCTCCCGGGATGTCCATCCCACCAGTATCTCCTCCCCAGTTTTAGGTTCTCATGTTTTCTATTGGATGTTCGTTTAATACATATTCATTTCCCTTGTTAAATAATTAATTATATTCTAGAAAGTTCTGTGGTCCTGTGTACCCCATTGGTTTGTTCCTTTGTGTCCCTCCCTTTGTTATTCCCTATTGGCTTCCTGTCACCCCTCATCATTTGATTATTGGTTCACCCTTTGGATCCACCCCTGAGACACCCCCCTTTAAAAACCCCCTGCAAGAGGCTCTCAGTGCCTCTTGTGGTGCATCTTCCCCCGGGATAATAAAACCGAAACTGTTGCACACAGAGGTTCTCTCTTTGCCTTTGCTTTCGCCGTCGCCTAGCAACAGCAGTGGGTTGCATCTCGTCCCCTCTTGTGCTGAGGGCAGAAAGCGAACTTGCATTTGGTCTCCTCATCCGGAGCACCTCGCAAAGTGTCGCCTGCCTGGCCACCGGGCAATCAAGCAGCCACAGCGACACTGGGCACCCCATTCCAGTGTTCCACCATCCTCATTGTAAAAAATGTTTTCCTTATATCTAGTCTAAATCAGCCATCTTCTGGCTTAAAACTATTACCCCTCATCCTATTCAACAGGCCCTGCTAAAAAGTTTAAACTGTGGCTAAACAAACTACCCACAGGAGAATGCAGTGCTGTGTCAAAGTTATTTCATGGATGGTGTCAGCTGTAAGCAGTGTTGTCAACTTGGCATGTGACATTAAGTTTGTTTTAATACATGGATTTGAATATTTTCTATTTTAGGGGGTTGAGTCATCATCAGTTTTCCCGAGAAATAAATTTCTAGTGGATGTTTGTACTTCTTAATTTCTTATCCTGTCATATGGAAATATCAATGGAACTTAGAATCCATTGAGTCCAAGAATGAAGCTCATATATTTGGTCAAGTTATTTTATCAATAGTCATACTAAAACAATAGTAATAAATTCCCTAATTACAAATATATCAATTTTAATATATAGCCATTTTTGTTTTCCTGCTCTTCCTTTTCTTCCTCCTCTTGCTCAAAAACATTAATTTTCATTTCTTCATGTAAAGCCTTGAACCAATGCTGTTCCTGAGCCAGAGTGTTCATTCTCTTCTCTGCCACATTACTTCATCCACTTCTATCTGCCTTCCACCCCTCACTGATTGTTGCATTCTCCCTTCCATCTCCTGGCTTTTCCCCAAACCTTTTCCATCCCCTCACAATTTCCTCTCCTCTTAAAGCTGAGGCTGTTCTGCTCCTAACTTCTGACACATTCAAGTTTTTAGTGTAAGTTTTGTTTCCATGTACCTCAAAACTGTAATAAAAAAGGTATGTATTTGGTGAATATTCACGTAACTCAAAAGTTTTTAATATTCAGCATTAGCTGTGCAAGTAAGGGTTCAGTGAAACCCCATTAAATACATTGGATTATTGGCCCACCTTAGTAGTAAGAGTCACCAACACAAGGACTAGTGTGAACCAATATTCATCAGAATAAAATCAGAAATAGGAATTACGGCCAAATAATAGATAGATTTAAGGCAGATGAGATTAAGTGAAGGGAAAAGAATTATGTTTGAGGTAAGCATCAATAAGAAGGGATCAAACAAAACATTTGAATCATAACCTCCTAATAAAACATTCACTTAATTTTGAGTGTGTACTTTGCAAACATATAATATTCTACTTGGCATTGCTTTTTGGTTGATTAATTCTCTCCAGGTGTAAGTCAGGCACTTTCACTTACACGCTTCAATACCCATATTCATCAGTCAAGGCACTACAATTTTTTTTTTTCCTAACATTTTCAGCTACGAAGAGCTGGACTGAATATGTGGGTATACAACAGAGGGGTGAAACATCCTCCCAATCTGTTTATTACTGTAACTAGAAATAATACAGCAGCACTGCATAATAATAATGAACCAGATCCTTTGCTGGCCTAGTGATTTCATGAGTAAGGTTGATTGCTGGCTGATGTTCTGGTTCTATATTTAATTAGTGACTCACTCACCCCTAGTGCAGACATCAACTTGCTGCACAAAACAAATAAAAAGAGGAGCAGTATTTCCAGTGTATTAAGGAACAAGCAAGACTACCTCCATTCTTTCCCTGTGTGTTTGAATTTTCTGGCAGGACAGTTAGCCAAAATATGGTGTGTCCTCATGACACCTGGGTGAAATAAATAGGAAATCTGAATCATCACAGTTAAAAAGTTCTTTTATTTAGTTGGAGGACTTGATTGTTTTCTTTTTTGTTTTGCTTTTTTTTTCTTACCAGATACATGATTTTATTCCTCTGCCAAGATAACTTCTATATCTTGGTCAATTCAGAACAAAGGAAGTATTTCATATTCTTGCACAGACACTGCAGAAGGGATTTTTTTTCCCTTTGTATCTTTTTTCCCCTAAGACTGAGCACAACACTACCGCTTGCTAACTTCCCAACTGCTACAAGTGTTTCATGTACAATCCAATAAACTTCCTAAGGTCCTTAAATCTGCTAGGTTTCTGAGCATTCTGAATGCTGAGGTTAAACTAACTCCCACTTGCACTATTTATGAATATTTCATTATAAATCAGAAAATTTCACAATAAACTTCAATCAGCCGCAACACTCCAAATGTTTCTGTGGTTTAGAATGAAAAACAATCTGAGGTACACACTGTATATTTTGATCTCATGTATTTCACCGTTAATGATTTAAACTGTTAAATGCTGTCACTTTTGAAATAAAGATGGATAGTCTTCTTTTCATAATATTGATAGTGATTTCTTATTTCTACCTATAATTACTGTCAATATATTCGACAGTTAATCAGATTATTTCCTTCATCAGCATGAATATTTAAATTCTGAGTAGAGAAGATTTTTTTTTCAGACAAGCACTGAAATATATTAAATATTTGAGACAGAGAAAAAGCAACTCAAAAATGACATAGAATCCATTTTTTTAGGTTTTTATCCATAAGACCAGTCTTCGATGTACTTCTCATTATGAAGAAACAAATATAATTTCATTTCATTTAAAAAGATATTTTTATGTTGTATTCTTTTCTGTAAGAACAGAGGAGCCATGCTCATAAAAATGATAATACCTTAAAAAAAAAAAACAACCAAACAAAACAAACCACAAAGTTCTAATACAGAATACACCAAGATCAAAGGAAGAAACCCTGCTAGTTTTCAAAGATACCTCAGTCAAGTAGCCTCCTTTGCAATGATGAACCAGCCATAGAACTCATCAGAAGACTGAAGTTGTTAACAAAACTGAGATGCCACCAAATGACTTGACAGCAAGAGAAGTCAAAAGGAAAAAGACTGTACATTTTAAACAGTAGGTAGTTTTTATTTTTAGTAATTTGTGAAAAGTTAGCCATGGAAGTCACAAATTATACATTAGGAGCTTTGAAAGTGTTCTGTTTTGGTTTTTAAAAATCATTATTCAGCAGCGTACAATGTCTTGAGACAAAAAGAAGAAAGTTGATATACTCAAGCAGCTTCTAGGAACAGTAAGTGAGAGTGTCAGAAACATGGAAAGGTGATGATTTTGAATATGTTGGGAAAATGAAGGAGTTTATATTCACATAAATAGCTCTAGGCTTTATATAAGTAAACTTTACCTGTATATGCCAAATAAAATATGCTTTTTTGATAAAGACTTCTAAACTTTTACAAAGTACTGTTTTCTATCAGAACTATCAAAACAGATAGTCATGAATGGCCCCCCAAAATGGTCCCTGTTAAAAAAAATCTACCACTAGACCTCTAAGCTGAAGCCAACACAACACTGTACTATCATTCTATGTGACAAACAGTATATGCTACTTTAATCACACAAAAATAATACTTTAGCAGCAAGCATATTTTGCACAGTTTTGTCTTTGAGTTCCTTTTTTCTTCAGCTCATGAGTCTTTCAATTCTTTAGGCTTTTTATAAAAAATAAAGATCAACAGGTTTGGTGCACATGATGATATGTAATATTCATATACATGAGATATCTAATAGACAGCAGTTTGATAACTGCAGTGAATGCATGTTGTGGTGTCCTCTTTTCCCCTGTATTTGGGTCAGCTCTATTGTACTTGGTTTACCCCAGTTGTCAATCATTTTGTAGTTTCCCCTCCCTTTGCAGAGTTATGTGTACCCTGCCTCTGTTACCAAGCCTATGTGAGCATCATCTCTTTCCCCCTTCCTCTTCCCGGAAGTTCTTCTCCCCTTGGTGCCCCATTGGTCCCTTTGAGTTTTGCTTCTCCCCTTACTTTCCCTCATTAGTCTGATGCGGGTAACCCTGCCTATGTCCCCTCCCTTTCTTTTCCCCCACTGGCCCTGAGATTGTTACTACCCCTTGCTCCACCCCCCCATAAAACCTTGTGTCACCCCTAGTTCTGGGTCTTCGGTCCTTGGTGCCCCTGAGGACAATAAAGTGCCTTGGATATCATATCGGAGTCCCCTCCTTGCCTCTTGTCTCTACCTGCGCTGGCAGACCACCAGCCCGTGAGCTTTGCCTCACCTATTGGGATTTACAGTATCAAGGTCCCAGGACGGCCACAGACCCGACACTGTGAGCCACCGGGCAGCTCTGACAGCGTCAAATGTAGATCTATGCTGCCATAAAAAAGAAGACAGGAACTCTTGGGGAAATTACAAGGTAATCCACCCTAGCCAGTGTCCAGAGTTAGATATACCTGTCTCTTTCTTGTTGCCTTGCAAAATAGAGTGCCTCTCTTTAAAGTTATGCAGTCAGAGAATTACAAGTCAGGATAAAGGATGCCATTTATAGCCCTGCTTGACAAGTGATGGGTTCTCTTGGTGTTTAATTTAATCCCTTCTGCTTCTGAATAGACTCATATGGGGACCAGGGAACTAGCATTGAACTAGTACCTCTTATTTAAAGCATCTTCAAAACCACACACAGCTGTTTTCCCTGATTTGAATACTGTCAGCCTCTACTATATGTCACCAGATGACTGACATCTAGTAGTGTTTTCAGTTTCTTTATTCAAAGATTAATTTGGGGTTTTTTTTTAATCAATATTGAGAACATCCCTGCTGGACAACAACTGAGCAACACCTGAGCTATTCATCGGCTCACTTTGGTGCAGAAACTAGAGAGCTGGAAGGGCTTGATGTGTGCTGGGTTCTCACTCGGACTTTGAGGCAGTATATTCATCAGATTTCTGCATCTAGACACACAGATTACATAGATTTCCGAGTCTACTTAGGGCCAGTGGACTTCATGTCAGAAATTTCAAGAAAAAAATTATTTTGTTTATTATCCATTTCCAAAACCATATTTAAGACGCTTTATTTTGATAATGTGTGATCACTACTAATTTTACTTTCTTATATCTTTCCTGTCCTATCTTATCCTTGCACAACTCTTTAAAAACTCTCAAAATTTGAATTATAAAAGTAAAAAATTCTAAAAATTTAATTAAAGACAGACTTTCTAAAGTCTGGAAAAAGTTTTCAAAAACATACAACTGTTCTTTTTTTTCTATCATACAAATTTTATTAGAATAAAATGCATATCATATAGAGAACATACTTTCCTCACACAACAAAGCATATCTGCTACAGAATTTTTTTCTACATTCTTATCAAGTCGTGTTATTTCTGACATTTCAAAATTATAAAACTAACAGAAATAGCAGCTACTAACAAAGATCATTCCATGGTCCTTCCTTGGATTTATTCTATTTTCCTCAGTGGTTCAGTACAGTAATTGCTCCTTTATTATATTGCTCAAAAAAAGCAAAAGAATAATTTTGCAGCTTCTGTAATATCTCACTAAAGAGGCTACTTTCTTTTGCCTTACACATTTCCCCTCTTCACCACAGATTTTTTTTCAAGGGAGCACCCAGATCTAGTGGGTAGAAATTCTTCCCTGTGAGGGTGGTGAGCCTGGCATAGGTCGCTCAGAGAAACTGTGGATGCCCCATGCCTGGAAGTGTTCAAGGCCAGCTTGGATGGATCTCTGAGCAACCTGGTCTAGTGGAAGGTGTTCCTGCCCTTGTCAGAGGGGTTGGAATAAGAAGATCTTTAAGATCCCTTACAATCCAAGCCTGTCCATGATTCTATAATCACCTTCCTATTCTGTGGGACTCAGTTGTATGTACCCAGATGAAACAGCTCTAAAGTCCTAAAAGAGTAGTTCCAGGCTCTTGAGGGGTTTAGATACTGTGTCAATGAAATGTTGTCTTCAATGAACGGCAACTGAAAGGTGTAAAAAGGTCTCCTCCCACGTGAGAATTTCAAAAGCTGTCTCCTCTTAGGAACAAAGCTTAGCTCTCCCATGAATATGTATATAGAATGAAATGTTTTAAAACAATATCATCCATTACAAACATTTCACTTCTATTAATTTGTCAGATAATAATATGGATGGAAGAGATTCAGTAAACTTCATCTCTTAAAGATATTTCCTTGCGCAGGAACTTCCATATAATTACAATTGTGTGTTTAGAATAAGAGCTACAAGATTTGGCTACTGCATAGTTGTTTCTAGTAAGGAACCATATTTTATTTAAAGCTGTTTTTTAATTAATCCTTCATTTAGTGCTTCAATTTCATGCCTAAATTACAAGCAAATGAGTAATCCCAGGGAAGCTAGTGGCATTCTAAAGATGTTTCAGATTAAGTATCTGTATAAACATCTTAGTCACTGAGACCCCAAAGGTGAAATACAAGAATTGCTTCAGAGGTTTTCATATACCTATATGTGACTCAGAGAAATCATAAAGGCCTGCCAGAGTCCCACCTGATCAAGCATCTTCCCAAGGCAGTGATAGATACAGTGAATTCCTTTACAATTACATTTGTTGAAGATATGGCCATTAGCATTTACACAGTTCATTTATAAAAGATCGTGATTCGACCCAGTGTTAAATGTGAGACAATAGCAGCAGTGCTAATGTATTACAACATTTACGTGTTTTTACAGCAACTATGGTGGTTTTGTTATTCCTTGTGCCCCATCCAGGGCCCACAGGCATCGTTCAGAATTTATCCACACTGTCCAATAAGCAATTGCTGTGGAATTGACTGCTCAGGAGACCTGTCTGCCCACAGGAAATCCCAGGCACCTCCCAAGGCAGGAGAGTAATGACAGCGAAAATGAAATAGTTCAGCAATGATACAGAACAGGAAGACAGAGTCAGTGGTGAGAACATGAGAGTTCATCCTGAATGCAAAATGAAGTCAGATTAAATCCTCATTTCAGAGACCCTAAGCTTCATACTGGCCATTTTCTCTAGTTCTGGCTTGAGCAGATATATTTAGAGTAAATTGAAAAAATAAATTTAGGTCAACTTTTTGATTTATATAAATAAAGACTGTGAATACCCACAGAAGTTGGATATTAGCGATGTTTGGGTTTATTGATTTTTTTAAAAAATCTAGACCAACCTAACAGCCCTCATAATAGAGACTTTACCTTTACATGATCTGATTCCAATTCAAATCAGAAGAATGAGAATGAAATGGCTAAACAAATTCTCAATGTCTATTTGCCATGGTGTATATAACCAACATGTATACATAATATACTTAAGCTACATCTATCAATGTATATAACCTTCATATACAGAAAAACCTCAGTTTATTAGTGATTGCATTTCAACTGACTACTTAAGGGAAACTCCAATATTATATTTAAAATAAAATTTATGAGTGAAAAATTAGAAAATATTAAGAAACTGTCTTCTCTGAGAAGACATATTGAAAATGCAATTGTATATATTTTGCACGACAAAATTCATATGAAGTTCAATATCTTACTGAAAGATAAAGAAATTATAATGATTCTTTCATTGCTATCCATTCCATTTGTTTAAGACTAGTGCTCCTTTAAATATATAAACTGTACATAGTGAAGGTCATGTTGCTCCAGAGGGACAGAGTGAGATCAATACAGTGCTGAAAGGTTTCTTAAACTGAAACATATGGCATCAGACTTGGTCCAGTTTTTTTAAAGGGTTGAAGGATCCTCTGTAGGAGATTGAATCTATTCCAGTCCTTTCCTAATCCATTTTGCATCTCTGTTTCTGTCGTTAAAATGTTGATCAACTTCTTCACAGATCTCTAAATGTCTATTACTTAATTTACGTTATACTACTTTATGCAAGCTATGATGTGTAAAGTGCGATGACAATTCACCTTTCTTCAAGTTGATTCACTCTACGAGCTTCTCTAGTAAAATCAAAGTATTAGTGCAATGCTATTTATCTTAGTGGTAAGGGGTTTTCTCTACTTTAAAGAATTTTATTTATCTTGCCTCTGTTCCTAAGATATCTCTAATAACAACTCAACATCCATCAACATTAGGAAGCGTAAACATTAAACAAAGTAGTTTAGGTAGTAACAAAATACAGGTGTGTAGACAGTGTGCAGAACACTGCATTAAGTCTAACCGGTGTTTTCGAAGCACTAGATTATTAGAAATGCATATATAAATGTAATTCTGTCCAAAGGAAAAATAAATAAGCATATTCAAAACAAATTTTCACCTTTGTAAAAAAATAACTTCTAAACTTAAAAATTGTAACCGTATCCATCTTATCCCAAAAGTGACTTCTGGTGTATGTAAATATTAACTCTTCTTTTAATAGAATTTATGAGTATATTTACACCAAAGCTCTGATCACATAAATATTTCAAATGAAAGAAAAGAATAGGTCTTATGTCTGTATTTGTTGTCTCATCATTTCTATTCATACGTAAAGAACCCCCCAGGAGCAGTGTTTCTAGAAAACAGGAGTATGACCTAAGGACATGCAGTTAATACATACCAGAGGGTGACTGTGCAATCTTGGAATCAAAGAATGGTTTGGGTTGGAAGGGATCTTTAAGTCCATCTTGTTCCAACCCCCCTGCCATGGGCAGGGACACCTTCCACTAACCAGGTTGCTCAGAGCTGCATCCAACCTGGCCTTGAACACTTCCAGGCATGGATCATCTGCAACTTTCTTGGATATTGTGTTCTGGGGACAAATAAACAGTTCCTCCAATGAAAGAACTCCAAGATCTGATTCTACACAAACAGAAAAATCATGAGGAAAAAGGAAAAAAAATCCAGCTTCTGTTCAAATAAACTGCAAATGTGAATGCAAATTCCTGTAAGTAAGGCTGTAGGAAAGGAGCTGATGGGACTGAACAAGTCTTCTAAATGACAATTGAATGCAGATGTCTTGACTGATGGCTTGTTTTAAATATGAGTGAATAATACCAGGGGTTTTTGCCTGTCATCAGATGCCTTAACATCAATTTTTTTCATCTCCAATACTGCTTTATTGCTAACTAATTTTTAAAACCAGCAAATTTCTCTAACTCATCAAAGTGTTTTCTCTACTCTTCCTCCTTTGCCCCAGAAGGTCTTGCACACTGAATGATTTATGCCAAGACAGTGAAGTGTTTTTGTATTCTAAATGCCAGATTTAGGAGTTCTGTGTACTTATTCATCAATACTTTCATCTGTCCATGCTAAAAGGGGTTATTTTATACTTCAAAGCTTGTATAGCTTTCTTTGAAAAAAAAAAAAATAAGAAAACCAAATTCTTCTATTCTTGCACATATATATATGGGAAAGCTTGATGTTAAATTTCACAGAAATGTATGGCCAAGCATGACCTTATTTTAAAATGTAAATTTCAGTTGTTCATAATTTTTGATGCAAATAAAATCTAGTGCATGATTTTTTTTTTCTCTTGTTTTTGGTGCTGTCCTAAGCTCATCTATGATATTAACTGACTTTTTAATAATCTACTAAGTTGATAAGACTTAAATATATTCTTGAATCTTAAAAGATTTAAACTGTGGACTTAAAGGCATGAGCTACCAGCTGAGAAACTGTCTTTTAGGTGCAAACATCTGATCCTTTTTGCCTGACAATTCTGTTTCAATACATCTGAAAAAATCAGTTTTGGTCAGACAAATCCTGGGGACATGCATAAGACCAAAGATATGTGTACCAAAGACATGTTACAAACTCATTTTTTAATCTAATAGGCAAAAAAAGTCAAATATTATATCTCTCTGTGCTTGCAGATTTTATGAAAGAGCTAAAGTAGCCAAAACTTAAGGATAAACAGGTTTAGAAAGTGAGGTAAATCTATTTAAGCTTCATGGTAACTGGGTCCTCCTACTAATTCACTAAAATGTGTATTTATACAGAGGATAAACTACATGCAAAAAAATTTAAATGTTTCTTTACGAAAGAAAAAACACTTTACAAAAGCATTTAAAATGTCAGAAAATCAATTCAACTTTTTCACTGCAGTTGTAACTACCATGAACAATGTGTGGGGTTGACGGAAGTTCAGCTGTTATTGAAGAATGTTCTGATATAATTAAATAACTTGTACTGGTGGCAGACCTAAAGAAGGCATTGTATCCCTTTGGATTTGCATCAGTTGAATGAATCTGAGAGACTTCATTAGTATTAATATACTGTGTGGTCATACAGCTGGAAAAAACAATCATCCACAGTGTCTCATGCCCTAAGCCTCATTGGATGCCCTTGAGTCATAGCAAATTTATGAAGAGTAGAAGTGTTCAGCTGCTTATCAGACAGAGTGGAATATTTAGTTATATGAAGATCTGGACTACATGAGTGGACACTATGGCAAAAAAGCATTGGAAGACAGTGTTCATTTTACAGTTCCTCTGGTTTTTCTCAGCCCCCTTAATATTGTTTCTAGTCTCTCCTTTGTTAATTTGAACAAAGGAGAATGATTTCTAATCAAAAATTTTTATATAGAATATGTTTCTTACTGAGAACTAATGTTTCCCTGGAAGGTCTTTCTGGAAGATGTTTCCCTGAGGTCTTCAGGACTCCTTTGAAACAAGTGCTGTTTTGGTTACCCTAATTCAAACTCTGTGGGGTTCATCTACCAAACCAGAACATGCAGTCCCTGAGCTGATCCAAGCTTTTGGGATACGCCCACCACACATGCCTATGGCAGAGCCAGGCTTTCCTGTACTAGCTGCTGAACACCAGGCACTGTATGTTAAAGATCCTCAAGTGGCACTCAGCAGCCATATTACAGCAACTTATTCCTCACTACTTGGTTAAAAATCAAGCTTACGACCAGAATTAAGGTTGCTCTTTTCCACAGAGGCATTTGTGTCTTTTCCTAGTGCTATCATCACATATAGAATATCACCTCATGTTGCCATTTAAATTTGTTTTAATTCAGTCATTTCCTTAAACGACATTGGCCAAACATTTCAGTGGGATTTCTCAACGCCCCAGTGCCTCTGAGACTATTTGTTTACAGCATGCCAACAGCATCTTACATAATGTAAATGGCAGAGAAATTCTACATCTTCCTTTCACTTCACAATTTGTGAAACATCTCATAACATTTTTTATGCATGGTATCTTGCAAAGACCAGAAGGGAACACGGCACACGTATGTGGAGCGTACATTGATTAACAATGTATTGCTAATCAAATTCATGTTTTAACAGTTTAAAAGTGTATATTATGATATATAGAAAATTTCAACAGCAATACCTTTTTTCTTTTTGTTTAAAGCCCAACCTAGCATCTACTAATTTTCCTTGGTATTGTGCTCACCCTTCCAATGTCCCCTACATCCTACACTTGACAATTTTTGCTATTTCTTAAACCAACATTTTCCCTTACCCCTTGGAACCCAGCTCAGGGCAAGCACATCCCAACTACTCCCTGGGACCTGTACGGGTAGGGAAATCAACAGCCTATCACCTTTCTGCTGGTAATGGCAAATGACTTCAACACCACTGTAACTAGTAAATTAGTTAATGTTTATGTAATGTTAAGACACTACTGGTTCCTCTTCACAGTCTTTGTGTCAAAAAGAAAGCAAAACCAAACACAAAACCTATGCCTTGTCCTATGAATAAAAATAACAACTATGTATTTTTTAATAATGTAATGACTCCTGAATATGAACTAGGGCAATTATTACTCTGGTGTCTCTTAAAATAAGTTAGAATATATTAAAACTATGTTTGCAATATCAGCCATCTGAGTTGTATTTTAAAGAATTTATGGTGGGTTTAGGCCTGTAGAAGAGATTGGTAGAATATTGGAGCACAATCTGGTCCTAAAGTGTACTCTACTAATGATAATTTAAAGTGAAAAACAATGAAGTTATATATCCCTTTAAAATTATTCTCTTATTCTATAAAGTAACTTAAAGCAATAGTGAAATACACATCATTTACTATGTTTTTCAGATTTGTTAGAAAGGAATAAGCCTGGCACTGATAATTACAGACAAAGCTGATGCCGTTATGAGTCTAACAAGAGAATTGTTGAATATTTGCTTGAGTGCCAATTAATTACCATTGATGTTAGATTTTATACTCTGATGGCCTATTTAAAGAAACATTAATTATGGCCAAGTAACCTATTTATTGTATTGTCACACAAGGCTAAAAGCTAAAGACCTCCTACGGAAACAAAATTAACATACTACTAGAGTCACAACACATGTCCAGAGGGTCAGCTATTAAAATTTCTTCTGGGACTCTCAAGCTAGAATAAAAATTTACAAATAGGAAAGTAAATAGTTCACATGTACCAGCAAAAAGATAAAGGATTGAATTGCATTAACAAATATAAGTTGAGGAAGGTTCTTATACAGGGCAGCATCATTCTTTACCTTCCAACCACCGTAAAGGAAGAAAAATATACTGAATACTACAAGGTCAACATGTGGAAGACAAGCTTTTTGAGTAATGGATTGTTCAGATCCATTCTCACAACCTGCACTCACACTGCTGATACTTTCTTTGTTTGCATATTTTTAACATCAGAATCATAAAATCATGGTTTATTCTGTGATTTTACTGGATAACCATGACACATTTTTCAATGCAACTTGGCTAATACGTGAAAAGATCAAAACCAAATGAATATTAAGTGTTTTGCTGTCTTTACCATGGGTACTACAACTCCCATAAATGCTAGTGGTACTTACCACAGGTTGAAAGAAGATTGATTGTCCAGCAAGAATCTTTGAAAAATTAAGTGTGATTGGTAGTTTGATGATTACACGAAGTATATATTTACGCAGCCACATGGGCATAATGAAAGAGGAAAAAATAAAATTCTGAATTAATGCAACATACCTTCTTGGTATGTGTTATCTATGAGTTTTATTTAATACTGAAACTGTATTTATGCTCATCTCACGTCCGTTATGGATAAAGTTATATTATTGCCACAGAATAGGTATTTTACCTTTGATATTAATGGGAAAGAGATCAGAATAATATGGAATTGCAGGTCTTAAGTCTTCTGATCATGTGTGCAAAAATATGGAAATGTATTTGTGTTGGCACTGAGTTGCTGGATGCTGTTAAAGCCTGAAGTTTAACACATAAGTCACCCCAAATTTTCAGATTTTCAGCTGAAAGAAAACTTTAATATTTGCACTCAGTATTTGAAACCCTAAATATTAAAAAGAAAAGCTCTTCAGAATGATTAAACAGAAACATATTTTCTTTCATCCTAAACATAAAAGCGTTTGTTTTGATGGCCACAAGAATAAAGGAAGTGAGAAATGGCTTTAAAGAATGACTTTTTTAATATGATTGTCATATTCAAGACGCCAAAAAAATTGACCATAGCCTTTCTTACTGAAGGAAGTTAATATTTATCAATACTTCTGATGGCACCAGATTTCCTGTCAATTATAATTTTTGACTGCTCAAAAAGAATCATGGTTAGAAATGGCAGTGCAATTAATTTAATATCCCTCTTAAAAATCCATTCAACAGTGTATTTGTACTAAGCTGCTGTCCTGGGTTGCAGTGTATTCTATTACCACCTTTGTGAGCTGTAAAACCAGGTGGGGCAGTGTTTCTTTGCCTCCTCCCTCCGGACTATCTCCTGTTAATGGGCCCATCAGTGCCTCACCACCCCATTGTGAGATGCTCCACCTGGGAGGAGGAACTGAACATTTCCCACCTGGATATAATCAGAGGTTTTTCAGGAACAAGGTAACTTTTCTCCGCTGGACTTCCAGAGGACGAGAAGCTACATCACTGGACCTTCAGGCGAAGACCAGACTCTTTTCCAAAGGACCACTGTTTCAACAGAACCATCGCACCCACCCTGCTCACCGGGAGCCACCAGCGCTGCTGCCGGCTGTGACCAGCGCTGCTCCAGGAGGGGAAGCTGCCTGGCAGCCGAGAAGGCTGCACTGGGTGACGGTGCTGTTATAACTGCCATAGTCATTGTTGTTTATTGTTTTGTTTTGTTCTATATATATAAATTAGTAAAGAACTGTTATTCCTATTTCTCATATCCTTGCCTGAAAGCCCCTTAATTTCAAAGTTATAATAATCCGGAGGGAAGGGGGTTGCATTTCCCATTTCAAAGGGGGCTTCTGCCTCCCTTAAACAGACGCCTGTCTTTCAAACCAAGACAGCTACCAAATAATTATTTATGAAGCTGTCTCTGTTCAGTTGACTATAATGAATATATATTCGATAAAAGAACATGAATAACTGAGCATTCTTGATCAAATGGGAAAAACCTGAGTGAGCAAAGGGAACTCACCCTCTCTATGCAGTTTCATAGTGAGTCTGGTGAAATTCAATGGCAAACACACTTGTAGTACAGAGGGATGCAGCAGAATAGTTGCATAGTGTATTCACTGCACTCCTATCCCCTAGGAATTCTTCCTTTGAAATGGCAAAATTGTTTATAATACTAGACCATACAGGGCCACAACAAATGAACAACTTACCACCCAGCTACTATTCCCTAGTCTCCAAATTTACTATAGTAACAGTGAATAAATTGTTTTTTTTTCTGTTAGAGACTATAAGAATATATTGTTGTTCTCTAACACCTTACAGATTCTCTATTTATTCCAGGGACTGATTGTATCCCTGGAAGAAAATAAATCAGTAATTTATCAAACAAAAATCAAGAGTGCTCTCAGAAATATTCACTTTTTTTTTCCTTACCAGCACATCAGCAAGTTTCTAGAGCAGACTCAGAAGTTCCTCCATGAGATCTAAAAATGTAGAACTGAAATAGATTTTCTGTCATCCCACCTACACAAATCACACCCTCTACCCCCCTATTACAAAAATTATAATCCTTTACATAAATAGGTCAAGCCTAACTTTAAAAGTGTTATGTTACAGGAAATTCTCATAAAATCTCACAACTTTGGTGGTTACAAAGCTGTCCTCAGCTGTACTCATTTCCACCTCAATTTAATTAATTAAATTTTCCTCTCTTTTCTTGTGTTAATAATGTGTTTTAATAAAGCTTCTGTTCCCTCATCTCACCTTCCCCTTACTCAATATGTAACACACATAAAACATCTTTCCCTCTTTTTCCTACAAGGTACATTTTCCAACCATAAAAAGGCTCTCTTTTCTGCTAATTTCTTTTACTGTCTTTTCCAGGCTAAAATAGCCTTTTTAGGGAAAGAATTAGCTTTTCAGAATTGCAAAAATGCTTTTGACAGGGTCTTGTAAAGTGGTCAATTTGTCTTAATTTTGTCCACTCTTTGAAAGCTCAAAAATCTCTCCTGAATTTTTGCATATTATTATGGTCAGACCAACATGTCTTTCTACCGGTCATTATGGCCCTGTGCAGATTTGTTTTAAAATATAAGATTTACTGTATCATTGCTTTAATAATTCAGTAACAAGTTTTGTTTAAATCTTAGAGATTCAAAGTGAAAACCTCAAACCTCTGTTTACCTCAGCTCAAATATAAAATCATAGAATCATTCAGCTTGGAGAAGACCTCCAAGATCATCAAGTCCAACCTCGTCAACCAGAGCATGGCACTGAGTGCCACCTCCAATTATTTCTTGACCACTTCCAGGGATGGTGGCTGTGGGAATTAACAGCAGGTCGGCAAGCTTGTCTGAGTCTGAGTCTGACATTGGTCTCAGCACAATCCGTTTCTACCTGTGAGAAACTTAATCACGGGAAGCAAGAAATTCAAAACAATAGAGGGAGTAAACAGCAACACATCTGCAGCTGGGGTTTTGTTTGGATTCTTGGGATGTCTATGTTGTAGATAACTAATAATAATATGGTGTAGTTAAAATAGCCAATGAATCTATTGTAGTAGTTAAGGAACCAATGGACAATTAACACAAATGATAAACATACAAAAGTGTATATACATGACACTGGCTTTTGGAATAAACATTTTTTGCCTGCACTTCATGTTAGAATTAGCGTGCGTTGTGTTCGCCTCAACTGCGACGGGTGACTCCACCGTCTCCCTGGGCAGCCCGTTCCAGTGCTTGACAATCCTTTTGGTGAAAAAAACCTTCCTGATGTCCAGCCTGAACTTCAATAAGGTCTCCCCTGAGCCTCCTTTTCTCCAGGCTAAGCATCCCCATCTACTCCTACAACACTCTCTAAACTCTTCACCAGCTTCATTGCCCAGTGAATTAGTTTCTACCTCCACAGGGTTGGAGGGGTCTTTTTGTCTTTCCTATTACTTTCCTTGTATTCAGAATCCATGCATTTGCATCTTAGCATCCCTGGGTGCCTTGTCAGTGATTTCTGAGGTACTAGCTTCAAAACTTTCCAAGGTTCCCAAAGCGACTATTCCATGAGAAATGTATCCTCAAAAACCAAAACAGCAGCAAATACTCCATTTACTATTTTTCAGACTGATTTGGAAAGCAGGTTCTAAACATGTGCACCACTCTGGTGTAGAATCACAGAATGGCCTGAATTGGAAGTGACATAAAAGATCATTAAGTCCCAACTGACCTGCCATAGCAACACCTCCCACCAGACCGGGTTGCTCAGAGCCCCAGCCAACCTGGCCTTGAACACTTCCAGGAATAGGGCAGCCACAGCTTCTCTGGGCAACCTGTGCCAGGGCCTCACTACCCTCACAGGAACTAATTTTTTTCCCTAATATCTAATCTAAGCCTACTCTCTGTCAGTTTGAAGCCATTCTGCTTTTTCCTGTCACTCCAAGCCCTTGTAATTAATCTCTCTCCATCCAACTTTCTTGTAGGCTCCTTTCAGGTATACAACATCAATTCATCAGGATAAAATCCACCATTAGTTATTAGTTTAATCTCCACACAGTCAAGTGCACATGGGTAAGATCAGCCACTCATTAGCTTGAAAATGGTATCTAAGCTGAAGACAGTGTTAAGATTGCATGTTCATTAGTCACTAAACACTTTAACTTCACTGTTATCCAAATTATTTTAAGTAGTTTGAAATGTATCTACTCAAAGTCAGAAGCATTTCCTCCTTTTTACTGAACACAGACATACAAAAAGCATTATTGACCAATATAATTGCCTAGGATTTGGAAAAAGCATAGTACTGTAAGTTGAAAGCAATACTATAATAATAGAATTAATTAAATTTCCAAAAAAAATTGGAAAGTAAAATCTGAATAAGGGAAAACAGCAATCAGGAAACATAAAAGCAGACAGAGAGAATATGAAGTGCATGTAGCTACAGTTTCAGAAGTTCACAATTCACCAAGCATTTCCTGATAAGAAAAAGATGCCTCTTATCCCGGCAGAGCTGAGTATCCAGAAATGTCACATTGGGGAAAGATCTGAAGAATAAAAACCACGTGTCAGCTGTCTTTAAGTCTCAATTTTCTACATTGCAATCTTATTTTAAGCAATTCTCAGCCATAATAGTACATCAAGGTAGTTTTTGTCACTTCCATTGCATTTTTATCATTACTGGGGCTATACTATTATTAATTCAACTTAAAAATTCACCTTGTTATTAACCAAAACCAGTCCTATGACATAATTCAAACATTTTCCCAGACGAAAAATATCATGTTTCTTCTTTTGAACTTTTCTAAGTGAAGGTCAATATAAAATAATATTTATGAAATAACAGAAACAAGTTAAATGCTAAAGCAGTCTCATAACTCTGAGTCTCATTTATGCCTCTTCCCTAACAGTGTCTCAAATGAAAAGTTCAGGGTACAGATATGCGACACTCTGCAAAATCAATGATGTACAGTGAAATATGGAGCTAAAACAATTAAATGTCTGTTTTAAAATGTCACTCTGATTCTACTGGTCTTTTCATAGCCTGCAGTGATTCATCTTAAAATAAAAAAATTAAATATCATGTTTCTGAGTTTGAAAATAAGTCTGAACTTCATCAAAGGAGACAAATACAGTGGGAAAACACATAATTTAATGACTATGTTTCATGGGATCATTCTAAATTCCAGGAAAAATAGAAAAAATGCACATTTCTTGAGCCAGTTTTAAATAAAATTTTTTTTTTACATCTGCACCATAACATAGATATTGTCATTAAAAATATTATTGAGAGGAAAAGTAAAGGAAATAAAATAGAAAAGGAAGAGAAGGGAAGGGAAGGGAAGGGAAATCATTCCAGATAAAACTTTCGTTTGTGTAAACCAAAGAAAAAAAGAATCCTTTTTCAGGTTTTTTATTCTTCTTTGACCACTGTTCTTGAAGAAAATAAAAGAAGAAAGGAAAAGTGGGAAATTTAAGTATGTTTTCCCTTAAAAGAAAGTTTCTGTCTGTCAGACAACCATTTTGATTACAGTCACTATCAATAACAATATAAATTATGTATACTTATTAACTATTTCAAGAATCTTGTGAAATACTTATGCAATAGCTTGGTATAAATTTTTAAAAGCTTTTTAGAGCTATGTAAAACAAGGTAATTTTCCCCCTTCGATATATTATTATAGGTTTGCATGGGAATTCACATGGAAAATGTTATGCATGCCACAAATTAAAATGCCAGTCTCTACAAATGTTAAGGGCTATTCTTTGTGGGCTGTATTTTCAGGGAGTTAGATGGTGCTGACAGAGGGCTGACATGAAGCAGTAAACATTCTAAGAGGCTATGTATAACACTATGGATAATGTTTGTTCATCAGAAAATAGGCATGGATTTTGTTTAGAAGTTTATTCCATAGGAAGATGTTAACTATTATTTAGTCTTTGAATATCACTAATTAGAAATGCTTAGTTCTTGTATTTCTGAATATAAACTACAGTGACTCATAAACTACCTGTGCATGCTTCTTTTCTTTGGCCATGCAGAATTAGGTTTTCCTTTAGGCACAAGCTCAGATTGACATGATGCAATTTTACATAAACTACTGTGATAGTGGAATAGATTTTTAAAGTAAGGAATATTCGAGCAAGAAATGTTTATTGATTATATAAATATTTTTATATTTTTAATATTTTGCTATTTTAAACATTACTTTGAATATAAAATGACTGCATAATGTAGCTTAGAAGTCCTTCAGAGTCTTGGCAAGCAAAACCAGTGCCTCAGACAGCCCCAGCACTCCTGACATGGGCCCTTTGAAGACAGAATGTATAAAGAAAACAACTGACAGCATTCTAATGTTCAAAATTAAGGGCTTTGTTCTTGGGAACATGCTACAATGGATTCACCCAGGTACTCATAATATATTTTTTTAGTACTAGAAGATGCTAATCATAATGAAATAAATTGACTGGAGAGAAAAAACTAATAAAAATCTGTGTGAAACTAAAAAATGCTTGACCTGTATTAAGCATTTGAGTAATACCTCGAGGGAGAAAAAGAAGTGTCAGTGGAAACACAGAAAATGAGCATACACACGCAAAATTTAGAATTTTACCAATTCATGTGGATGAGACCAAAAAAAAAGGGGTAGGTTTTCCCCTAGCACAGAAACAACTTAATTCAAACAGATGTGTCCTATTTATGGTGTACACTGCCTCCATCTCACATCAACAGAATAGGCTATGAAAAAATAGTTAATTTTAAAATAATTTTTTAAAAAATATTCCTGACTTCTCACTGAGTTGTACACGAACAGAACTGGGCTAGTGATTTTTTTATGCACAATGGCTGAGAGACTGAGATCCTTTGAAGAGCTGATCTCCCTTTAACTCAAAATGAGAGGGTAGAGAAAGCCTGTTGTGTGCCCAGTCCTGGCCAGCTCAGGCTTTTGTTACAAAACTTTCATACCTCTCTAAGTGTCCCAAAGTAGCTAACAGGCTCTCTACCTGAGTTCATACATTTTATGATCTTAGGGAAAATTTTGTCTTTAATAAATAATAATTCTGAAACAGATTTAATTTTTGGATTTTATAAGGCCACTTTTAAAGGATGAAGATATGATTAGCTATTTAAACTGTTAAGAAAACTGCTGAAGTAGTTCAAGGGTGAAAAGCTGGGTCTTTTCCATCCCTTAAATAAATTATTTTGTCCAATATCAAAGTTGCTGTTTGGTGTAGAAAATGGAAATAAAAGTTGTTATTAACTGAGAATTTTAATGCAACTAGTTTGGCAAACCCCGTATTGTCTATAAATTCTACCTAAAAAGTTAACACTGCCTGCCTACAAAACCTCAAATGTATTTCTTCTCCACATCATTCACTCTGCTCTTTTTAAATTGTTGTTTTTGCAAATGTCAGGGTCAGAAGAACAAAACTGGGTAGGAGCAGAAAGATTTTTATGCCTTAACTGCTGCAGAATCTTCAACTCCTAAGTAAGGATTTGATCTTTTTAAGAAGAAATTCCAGCTCATTAGTTTGAGGTTTCCCAAAATATACAGTGTTAAGGTTCAAAATAGAAAACATGATTTATTTTGAAAGGTTAAATGTGTCAAAATGGCTCCTACTATAAAAAATCCATAGGAAAGCAATGAAAGCATAAGGAAACAGTGGCAACAGCAACAGAGAGTGAAGTCTGTAATCGGTAAGGAGACAAAGAAGGGTGACATCGTGCTGGATACAGGTGGATTATTAGAAGAGATCAGATGGCCCAGGGGCCTGAAGAGCTGACAAGGAGATTTTCATCTCTGTTTCTGGGTTCCGGATCTCATTCATGATTCTTTTTTTTTTTTTTTTTGTCTGTTACCATTTTGACAGCATGTTGCAGAATGAGAAGATATGAGAGCACCACGGCAAGCAGAGATGCCCCTGCTTTGCTCTCATGCAGCTCCACGTAGCACTTTTGAGGAGGTGGCACCAAGGGAATGTCTTTGTGGCACTTCAGAGCGATGTAGGAAAGGTTTTCAGATGCTCAAGCCAGCATCTCACATGGTCCCATTGCCCTTGAGACAGCATAGGCTGTCGGGAGCACAGAGAAGCCACAGGGTCAGGAATGCAGCCCTGTGTCAAGAAAAAACTGTTCTAAAATTAAAACAATGACATAGAAATATAACCTTTTGTGAAACTCATAATGCTAGATTTTTTTAATGTTATTTTCTGAAAGATAACTTACTAAGGAAGATAATTATGTGTTCTAAACAGTGTAATTGTCTGTACACTTAGTGGTGCACTCACTGTCTGACACAGGTAGCATTAAAAAGGTATCTTTACTCTCTAGCTATAAACCCAGTATTCTAGCCATTAGACTAGAATTGCTTAATTCTAATTGCTTGTTTCATGTGTATCTGATTTATCCCTCCTTTGTTATTGATAAATCTTCACCATTTATTTCCTAGCCAGTTCTCCCTCCCAACCCACAGACATAAGTGTCTAAGAAACCTAGCTTTTCACAGAGCTAAAACCCGTAAGCACAAATCCTGTAATAGAATAAAATCAAACAAAAAATTCAGCACTGGTGAAATGTGTGGCTATAAACGTCATTACACCATGTCTTGTTGCAGTGCTTGGTGTTGCTTAGCTGCTGCAGCTTTCCCTGGGAGCGCAGCGGGGGCTTCTTGGGACAAGCCAGGGATTCTCTGCCCTCCTGCAGTCCATCTCGGACCCCCACACCGTTGCTCCGGCTGTTAGCCTGCAACTTCAGTGATGGCAAAGGAGGCGAGAAGGCTCTCCTCATGGCACTGCAAAGGTCTTTATTCCATGCTGCCTCCCCAAAGCCTGAGGCCAGCACAGGGGCTGGCCCCCAAAGGCAGAGGAGAGGAGCTGTTGGCAGGCTGCTCCCAGGGGCAGAGAGGGAGAGAGAGAGCCACATGGCCTGGAGCCTCAGTTTACCAGGGTACCAGGGGGGCGGGGAGAGCACATGGGCAAATGGTTTCAGGGCACAGGGGTGGTACATGGGCGGTGTTGGGATACAGGAACCAATAGGGAGAACTCGAGGAGTGGCCAGGAGTAGGGGCAGGGGAAGGAGGGAGACCCCATGGAGAGGGCAGGATGATCAGTAAGAGGGGGTACAGTGCCACAATGTCTAATATGAACATTGCTGGCATCTGCATGCTAATCTCAAGATTAATTTTGTTATCTAGTACAAACCCTCTGCAATTCAAAGACTTCGTTTTACCTCTTAAGGCTCTGCTGCTAAAATGTGCATGGGCTAATGAAAAGGAGACCATGGTTTCCTTTCCATGGTATATGATTGTGTGACATCCCAACAGTTTTACCTTGTTTAAAAAAGAGAATCAACTAAATTTTCCTGAAGAAAGTGGTATGTTCTTTGTTTCTGTCTCTTTATATGTGTAGGGACACATGTGGACATTGTAGAATCACAGAACCACAGAGTGGGTTGGAAGGGACCTTAAACATCATCTTTTCCCAGACCACTGCCATGGGCAGGGACATTTTCCACCAGACCAGGTTGCTCAGAGCTCCACCCAACCTGACCTTAAACACTTTCTGTGTCTTCCTGTGGTTGTGTGCCTATGTTTATGTATGGGATTGATTTCTTAAATTCCTCAAATGCATGTAACAACTGTATTATTAAGAAATAGATCTAAGAATCTTGATGTCCATCCAGTAGTTATTTTGCCAGTAATTTGCTTAAAGAAAAAACAAAGGGCACAGTCAATAGCTATTAAACAAATAGAATATGAGTAGACCCCATAAAGAATATCCAAGTACTCCTCTTACAAACATAAGAACCTTTACTTTGCAAAATCAAGGAGGTCACCTATTGTGGATTAATTGTCATGGAAACAGCTGGGAGGCCAGAGGTCTGATTTTATTACATAAACTACACCAACATGACAGCTTAAGTATAGTTTTAGAATGTCATATATTCAATTTCCTAGTAAGTACATTTAATTACCAAGCTTCAACAGAGTGCTTTCAGTAATTTCTTTTCAGAGAAATATTTGCATTTGTGTTTGAAAGCAACTGTACTGAATGAAGCATAGGCTTTGGATTTCAAGACTTTTTTCTTTTTTTTTTTCTGAAGTAATGAGCCTGATACACTTTTCTCGGTCAAGACATTTTCCCAGGCCCGCTAAACAGTGGTTAATAATCTGTATTTTGAGATCATCATAGCAGGTAGCACGGGTGTCCCTTTTAGCTCTCATTGTGAACATAATATATTTTAATATATTGGACTAATAAATGTATAGGAATGAAAAACAGGAGCAAAATCATTAGGAATTTACTGCTACACTAAACACTGGTCTACTGGAGCACTAAAAACTGCTCCATCCTTTTGATCACAATCATTGCTCTTATACTTTCCTGTACCTTCTCTCTACCTTCACACACCCCTGGGACCAGAACTGTAAGTGCTTCTCAAGATGCGAATTTTCATGGCACAAAATCACAGAGATAAATTCAAGGAAAACATCACTGAAAGCTGGGTACTTTTTGGTTTTTGGTTTGATTTGGATTGTGTCTTTTTACACGATAAGAGCAAAAAAATAATGCCACAGCTAATTCAGTTTGGAACAAACCAAGTATTGCACAAATCAATAGGAAAAAAGGCTGTAAACTATTGAGTCTTAAGTCTGATTTCAGTAGTAGCTCCAAAGTAAGCATCCAGCTGATATGGCTACGTATTTATCTTAAGGTATGTGGTTTCCCAGCACAGTGAAATGGTCCCATTAACACTGTTGTGACATATGGAGAACTGGACAATATTGGCAACTGTAACTACATCCACATGTTTTCTCGAGCAGAGAGATGGAGCATCTGAGCTCCTGGGGAAGTGGTTAAACTGCTTCCCAATTCAACTGGCATCTCCACAAATGCCTAAACAATTGTCTCACTATGTACAAAACCAGATACCCTTAGGAAAACACTAGATTACTCTCTACCTGTATTTGATCCTAGCTTATAGTAAAGGTGCAGCTGCTCACTTGCACCTATAAGGAAGACCAGGATGCCGATTGCACAAAATACCCAAGACACAAACAAGACACAAAGGTCTCTGCCAGAGAAACGTATTTCCTAGCCAGAAGTTCAAACTCTACACCTGCTGTCATACAGCAATTTTTGCATAATCTGGTTTCACAGGTTACCAGGGTATGTAGATAATAAGACTGCTTTCTGGGGATGATTCCTTAGACGATGGGGCTCTTTAGTTTCATCTTGTATCTCTTGCTCATCAAAGCCCTCTGCACTCTTTCACTCTAGTCTTCTGTAAATTTTTTTGAGTGCTGTCTTTGCAGTTTTTTAAGAATACAAAGGGAACTGTTCTATACAGATTTCTAAAAACGGATGTGTTGAACCACTAAATCTTGCCCCAGTTCCACATACATTAAATCATTAGTTGGCTAACACTGTTTTCTAGACTTACCTCTTTCTCTAAAATACCTTAAGATTCTTTTGTTTCACCTATGTCTTCAATCTTAATTCTGTCTGTACAGGTGACATTAACGAGACCAGAAGTCATGGCAGCCAAGCTCATTATCACAGATGATTCATTGTTTCCCTTCTTTACATTCACCTTTTTTATAGCTTTATAAATTGCTCATTGTCTTTGATGTGAGTCTGTATTTAAACGCTCACTTCAGTAATGCCTGTTTCAATAAGATGATGACTTTTCAGTGAGAACTCTGGATGCAGAGTACAACAACACAGCAAATAAAACCATTTCTAATAACTCCAGGGATTCAATATTCTGTATTTCCTGGGTGTAAAAAGTAATCATAAAATACCTGTTGCCAGATACCATAATGAATAACTACAATATTCATTTTACTGGTATTTTATTATTAGATTCTTTCTCGGGATAGCCCTTCAGCATCTTTCTATCAGCATCAGCACAGACTTGATTAATTTCAAGGCTGCCTGTCATGGAGCAGTTGAAGGTTGAGGACACAGCTGGGCAAATGTATCTTTCTAACATTTTGATAACCAGGCTTTCCATTAGATTACATTTGGCCTTTAGCAACATTCAATGAGAAATGTCTTTGGGGTATCTGTTGTACAGACTTATTGGTAAAAGTTGCATTTTTATACTTACCAGGTTTTGTCGGCAAGAATACTGCACAGCTTTTGAATGACCATTAAGATGTGACAGGACATTCTGTGGAAAATAAATCAGCTAAATAAATGCAAACCTGCGTGAGAGAAATGTTCCTGAAGAGTTTTGTGTCACATAGCCTCTTATATTTTATTTTTGCTAATAATTGCCTATACCTTGTCAGAACAAGAAGAAGCGGCAGCTGAATAAGACAGGTTTAAATTATGAAAGACTCTACACAGAAGCTGAAGGATGCAAGTATCCTTGCTTTCTTAGCTTTCATCAGAAAACTGTTTCAAGATGGAATCGCAGTTCTTCAGAAAATGAGCTACATGATGAAATCTTTCATTCTGCATTTAAATTCATGTAACAGAACAGCATTTCTGCACAGAAAACTAGCAAATTATGCTCTGTTTGATTGCATCTTTTTTTCCACATTTTGTGAAAAAAACAGTTGAAGAAAGAATGAAGTCCAATCATATCTTCAGTTCTTTTTGAGGATTGATATAACATTATTTAAGATATTTCTTAAAAGTTAAACAATATGCAGAGAACTAAGAATTCTAAAACTCTCATCATAGGGCTGCAGAGTAGAGAACCAGAGAGCTGCAGTGGGAAGAAATGAGTGGAAACTTATTGAAGTTTATAACAAATTAAACTTTTTCATTACAATGAATAGTTCTTCAATTTGTCTTCATCCAGCCCTTGTAAAAGGACATTCTTTAAAAACCCCCAACAACTTTTAGCCTGCAGCCTCACAAGGTGCTGCTGAACAGAACAATTGGAAATTATCTTTGACAGAGCACTTATTTGTGTAACTCAGATTTATTCCCTTGACTTTATTATACTCATGATCATCCTCACTTTGTTAGGCACTGAACGAACACCAGAAAGAAACCTACAAAATGGAGAAAGAGCTTCCCCAGAAGTGTAAGATTTTTATTTGGAAGATAAGGTGTATTGAATGGATCTACTATCCCAGTGAAAGACACAAAGAGATAGTAAAGCAATAATCTTTCACCACACCTATGGATATGACTTTTTCCCCCTCTGGTCTGCTTGTGCATTGGCTACTGATGCAGATCATGACATGAGGTTTGACACAGCACTCCTCAGAGAGTTTGTCAAGGTGCTTCTGCAATGTTAGCTGTCTATTAGTCAGCCTTTCCCCTTCCTCTCCTCATCAGGTATTCATTTTTCAGAGTAGTGATGACAGATGTAAAGAGGGAGAATATATGGGGAATGTCATGTTGCTGTCACTAATGCTGGGCATCATGTCATGCCTGAGAGAATTGTGCTATGCTACATTATGAACAAAATGTGCACCCAGGTTTTTGTGTGATTGTAAGCTTGTTTTCCTGATAAAAATCATCAATCCTGTTTAAAAAAAATATTATGTGAAATAGGACAGTATACGGAACTTCCTGACATATCAGTATTCTAGATGTGGGTCAGATGAGGAGTATTAACTGAAATGAAATACAAAACTATGATATACTCTATCTCATAATGCATGAAACACTAGGGTAGAAAATTAATTTATTGATTAGGAACTACAGAACAAGCACAGGAAAATATTTTTCATGGCATGGAATATCAATATTATTATGATATCAAAGAAATATTCAATAAATGCTCTTTTCTGATAGAACTGAAATGAACAGAAAAGATACACTTCTTGTGTGACGGTGAATATTTTCACATTTCTTATGTGTACAATATTCATCAAGAAAACAAGAACTGCCCACATAATGTATAACTAATCCACTACTTCTACACTTCTAACTGTTAGTTCACTACATGCTGCATATCGTGGCTGACTTTTAATTTTTCACCGATACTCATCATTGCAGCATGAGGGTCTATAACCTGTTTGCTCTAGCAGACCAATGTCCAGTGCTGCAGGTGGTACACCTTAATCGTCTAATTCATTGCTCCGGGTTCTTGCAGCTCAAAAGCACTGGACTAGATTAATTGAAGAAAAAAATATGCATCAAAAGCTCACTCCTACCCAGGTTTAGGATCACCAGAAGATTGCTGAAGAGAAAAAAAATTAAGGAGGACAGTGTCTGAAGGATGGGCTTTCATTATTGGTTTAGAATATTGTCTCCAGCTTTCTACAGAGCAATCGCTAAGAAGACAAACACACAATGTTCAAGTGTATAGTGATTAAATTGGTGTCACACATGTTTGTTGTCAATACTATTCCTAGTATATCAAATTACATATTGAAGCCACACAAATGCATTTCCAATTATTATATTTTGGGTATTTTTTATTCATTAAAGGGATTAATAATTATCATCTTGATTCCAACAAAAGGAAACAAGAATTTTAAGTTCAGTTTGAGTATAATTATGTGTTGCTGTCATAGTATATAACAGTGTAAAACAAAGTGTAAAGCTAAAATACTGTTTTGAATTATTCTACAGATATCAATGACAATGGATATAATGGTAAAAATAATGAATATTAAAATCGGAGGTGTTCTTTTGTTTTCTCCATTCTCTTGCTGCCCTTAGAAGGAGACTTTTCCAGAGGTGGATGGAGGCTAACTTCTACTGATTGCCTGGGCTATGGATGCTCTGGAATACTTCTTTTCTTTCATAGCTGTTTTATGTTGAGGATTTCACCAAGAGCTGCATTTCTTTTTTGGACACCTGCATAAATTTGGGAAATACTAATTTGGCTGTATCCAGTATAGACACTTGTTAAAGCATGGACCTCTAAGTTACATAGATCATGGTTTTTCAGTTTGTGGCCGAAACCATCCTGTTCTTTTCTTTGTTAAAGTATAGTAGAAGATTTTAATAATCTAATTTGTTGGATTGTTAAAAGAAAGCAGGAAAACATTCTGAATGTATCCTAGTTGCAACATGAGGTTACATTATAGAGAAAGCTACAAGGAAAGCTACCAAGAACAGCATAATTCCCCCAGAGGAGCATCAGTCATGTTTTCAGCTCCTCCCATGGAGGTTGTCAAAAAATCATAGCAAGATGAAATCTGATGTGCTACCCTGAAATTCCTAGGTGATTCCTTTTGGCTTGTTCATTGCTTTATTTCTGAACCGTAAAAAAAGGCTGCATGAATGTTATTTATTTAATGTACTTTCTTTTTCTTCTTTCATTTTATCAGAATAGCCCCTGCTAACCTAAAACTGAGTGCAATGATTATCAATGGGCTGCTAAATAGTAAATAAAATATATTGCTATTGTTTACCTCACTCTCCAACATTTCTTCTATCTGTACAGGAGTTTAAGGTTAAAACCTTCCTAATTTTTCTATGAAACATACAACAAGGGCCAATCTTATAAATTTATTCCTGGCATTTAGGAAGAGTTTGCATAAAAGGTACCCAGCAAAAGGAAGATATTTTCACTGTTATCCATGTTCTAAAGTAAGGACACTGTAACATCAGCCACTATAAAAATTTTTTAAATTAAATTATTAGAAGAACACATTTTTATTTGCAAAGAGAATCCTTATCCTGATAGTACTTCAGGTTTTGAATTTAAACACAGGTAAAAGAAACAGAAAGCAGAATAATGAAACAACGCTAATTCTCAACACTACACGGATATGTCACTAGCTATCTGCACACATAATCTGTTGCCCTGCAACACCCACTCATTTTATTCTTTGTAAGAAAGCCAGTCAAGCCAGCCACTGAAGAGGAAAAAAGTATGCTTATTTGTAAGACTAAGACCTGCAACTTTTTACTAAAAAACAAACACTATGCAATCATACCTCAGGTGTTAGTCAGTAGCTCTGTCATCTATGCAAGAATTCTTCACATTTATTGTATTCCCTTTTCTTCATATTTAAATGCTGTTGCATTGGATTACTATAAATTAGGGTGATGGTTAAGAACACACTTTGCTTTTTCTTATTCCTCTGCCTGACTGACCACAAACAATATTGCCTTTTCTGTTTGTCTAAAATTGTTGCCAAAAGTCCCAGTGAAAGCAAGTGCCAGGATTGTGCTGGTACTTTCAATACTGCTTGATACAGAAACCTTGATGGATTTGGCTTTTCAATATAGTTACATTTGTTATGAGTATGTATTCCATTTATGTATTTGAATATATGATTTTTTTGTTTGTTTATAGTTCTTTAGTCAAACTTGCCATGGAAACAAGCCATTTGCAAATGGTATAAAGTAGACTACCTTCTTTCCCAGCAGTCATTTATGTAGTCCATTTCCTAAGGCAGATTCCTGAGGCGATAAAGGCAATCATGATTTACTTTCAACACGGATACTGTATATTTGACATATACAATATTCTAGGTACTACCCATCCATTTATCAATGACATAATACTTTGGTATTACTTGCTCTGGATTGTTTATGTTCAATAAAATTCTGTTTAATCATTATAAATAGTTAATCTAAAAGTAAACAAATAACTGGAATGGGTGCACTGACATGCATTCTTCATACAGCATCAGCAGTAAATCTACAGCAACTGTGTTGTCATTTAATTGCTTTTATGCTTAGAAAATACTATTGTGTGAAAATTTCCTATTTGAAATATGTACCCTAAGAATCAGCTCTACATCAGAAGTTCCTTCATTTATAATTTTCAGCTAATATCTAGTTAGAAAAAAGTTCCCATTTATTTCTGCATGATTACAGTTAATGACTTCTGAAAACAAACCACTAAATGCAAGGCTTAAAATAGATGTGTTTCCCCCTAAAGGACACCAAGATTTTTAATATTTCTGGGTTTGATATTTTCTGTTGAAAATTTGTATAAAATACTGACTCAGAACTCAGCTTTTAGAGAAAAATGGCAGCAGCAGATCTACAAAAATGCATGAATGTGCAGTGCATTTGTCACTATATATATTTGCATACAGCAAATGGCTTTATTTATTTATCTTTATATTATTTGCATTAGCCTGATCTCGTGATAATTAAGCCTGAGAACTGGTCTTTTACTCTTTGCCAATGGAAGCAAAATGACCAAAGACAGGTGCATTATGGTACACTGAATTTAGCCCTTTAATTTACATCTCTCCCTGCCTTCACATAAAGAAAAATGTCAGATAAGTTTCTTGGGTGATGTTTTGCCACTGATTCTATTTGCTGGTTGTGTGGCTTTAAAGATAATTTTCATTTTATGAATGCTCCAACACACACAAATACACCATATTTTAAGAATCCCTGTGGGGGAAAAATCCCTTGAGCTCCTTATCATGACACAAAGGCCAATAGAAGTATGGCATTTGGAAAAGTCTTTGTTAGGTGCCTTCCATTTAATCTGTTTCGTCTGGACTCCCTTCATGCCTTTAAAACTGAATCAACAGCAACTTCTCTGTCATGGATGGCTTTCCTGCTCCTTTGTTCTCCTAGCACAACCCCAGGAGACAATTTCCCCTGTGCCCTTCTCCAGGGAAGATCAAACTTTGTATGCTTTCTTTAAGACAACCTTGTCCCTCTTATCCTCACAGAATGTATTTTTAATGGTTTAATGACACTATACTATAAAATACCTTCTACTCCCAATACTAAATCTCCAAATCTTACTGTAACTTTTATGGGGATTTTCAATTGAAACCAAGTATTGAAATCTATGTGTCTGCAGGCTTTTAACTGTGCAAGTACTGATATGTCCTATGGTACACAGATTTTTGTTTTCATTGTACAAGCCAACCACATATGAGCCATTGACTAAATGTTGGGGTTTTTTTCTTGACATTCCATATGTAATAGAGCATTTGTTGATCATATAGTTGCACTATTTCTAAACACATTATTTCTTACAACAGAGTTCAAGTATATTTAGAGGAAAAGGGAGAGGTATATACATTGAAGGATGGCATGGCAAAAGTTTGATTTTTTACACGGTACCTTTTGAATCCAAATATGATGAAGACAACAAGGAAAAAGATTAATGTGGAAATTGTGCCAGCAGTCCGGGGGAGGGATTGATGAGGATCTGGACTGTCCTCTCCTGGAAAATTTACATGAATAAAGCCTTTTTAATTCTACAACTATTTGAGTCTAGTTAGTGATAGGAAAAATGCCTAAGAACAGTCAAGAAAAAATGTAAACACTTGGACTGAGTTCACTGCTATGTCTCCAGTTAACAAGGGAGATAACTAACACCTAAGGAAATTCATTGCATGCCACTATGCAGGACTAGAAAAACTGAGGAATAGTTTTTTAGAATTCTTTCCTAACATATTCTGTACAATGTTTTAAACCATGTTGTCCTGTGTGCTTCATTCATATGTGGTGTAGAAAAGCTCACATAAATTAGAATCTGAATACTGAATCTAGATGGAACTACAGCCTATGGTCCCTAATTATTGGACAGAAGCAAAAGTCCTTACTTATGGGGAAAATATTGCATTTATGCTTATGACTCCACTTCAAAATGAGATGGACACAGCTGTGCAGCTGGAGCAGAAGTGAAACTAGAGAGCTATTCTGGAGGGTACTCTTGGATACACATCCTGCATGTTACTTCTCATTTGCTCAAACAGAGAACGATTGTTTGCCAACTTGGCACGTGCTTCTTCCTCTTCTCTTTTAGCTTGAATGTTTTGGCCATTCCGGTGGATAGATATAGCAAAGATATTATCCACTCTCCACCTCTGCTGGCAACATTGCTTCCTTCAAATGGAATATTTATGTCTATTGCTCTTTATTGTCATTTTGAATAATATAGCAGTATGCCTTTATACCTACACACATGAAAAAATATCAGAGTGCCCTTTTTTTCTTTTTTGCTAGACTGAAGAAATTAAAATTTCCTAGCAGAAGTGCCTATATTAACTCTCTTATCTTCTCCTGAGTAAAACAAAAGCAAAATAAAAGGAAAGAAGGATTATCATATAGTGTATCACAGGCAAATTCTGTGTGATTATACGATAAAATGCCATGGCATTATGATTGACATAGCCTGCTAATGACACATTTTCTGATACTTATGGTTTCCAAATATATTTTTAACATGTTAGGTGTTGGTAGAGACATTTAATAAGCTTTTTCAATTACTATAATTTAGCACAATCAGGAAGGAAATTAAAAACACAGATGCCCCATGCCTGGAAGTGTTCAAGACCAAGCTGGATGAAGCTTTGAGAAATGTGGTCTAGTGGAAGGTATCTCTGCCCATGGCAGGGGGATTGGAATTGAACGATCTTTAAAGTCCCTTCCAACCAGGCCATTTTATGATTCCATAGCCTGTTGTGTACTAAAGAATGACAATGATCTGTTGCCCAAGATTTTGTAATTCATATAGATAAATTGTGTCATAATCTGTACTTATAACAGACATGTAGAAGTGACATATCAGTGACCAAGTCACATATTTGACACAATGTTCGTAGTGAATATTTGAGAGGTTTATTGCCATGGCACTTCAGTTATTTTTTAAAACTAATTGAATCATTTCTCTTGATGTTAAACATTCTGCAGCCCCAAGTTTTGGACTTTGCTGTTTATTTGTTTAAACTGTAGAACAAAAGAAGTTCACCATTAAAGACAAGCTGAAGTTAAAGGTACATGAGGTAGGCAAGCCTCCAGTTTAAACTTACAACCATGGACAGCAGCAGGTTACTGACTCCAGCATCCTGGAGGTCATTGCTCTAGGACCTGGACAAAACCAGACCAGAATTAGCATGAATTTTTATGAGTTATTTCCTTGGGATTTGTTTTACATCACTTCCTATTTTCTTCCTGCATAATTTAAATCAGAAATTTAATCATAGTTTATATTTTGAGGTTTGACTTCTCCAATGTGTAAAATATATACATTTATTATATTCTTTCTTGTACCTTATATGTCAATAATTGCAAGAAAGATTTGAAATATGTATGTTGAATAGCAGAAATTCATGCAGCCTGAGGAAAAAGAGGTCAATGAAATTATCCTACAGACCTGCCTACAAAACCCTACCATAATGAAGTGTTTGTCCATATCGATAGAAAATACATGCTATTTGACTGAAAAGACTGGTCCAGAAAGAATAAGAGAATATACCTAGAGCTGTATCCAGCACTTATTCGTTATACACTAAAATCCTCAAAGGGATAGATTTATGACTTGAAAATAGAATAACTAATGACTTTTCAAATATTTTCCTTCATATACCCAGTCAGATGTGATAACTTGGTTACATTTCTATGATATCCATATTAAAACATATACTGCATATTATTACTGCGCCCTGGAAAAACAAAACAGAGTTACAAGAAAGCAAAAAGTAGAAACTTTTCTTGTGAGTAGCAAGGAACAATATTTTCAGAATGAAGATCCTGTCAAATATCATGCTTGTTCCATGCAGGCTTTGAAGGATCCAGCCCACTAAGTTTTAAAAAATGTGGCTCAGTATGGATCTGGTAACTGCATTACCCAGGTTTAGAAATGTCTGTCACTTCAAAACATCTTTTGTCTGGAGAAAACATATTTCGTTTGCAAAATAGCTCTTTGTTGGTAACTTTAAGGGAGACAGCTCTGTATCACTGAAATTCGGAACATCTTTGGAAGAATAACCTTGTGTACATAAAGATTAGAAAAGTTTTATAATAAAAAACCAAAAGCTAAAGAAACACTTGGCAAAATGGCAGTGGCAAGGGAAAGTATTCAGACATTATGACTTGGTAAGTTCATACCGGCCATCAGAAAAGATTTTTAACAGTGCAACTGATTATTCAGGGGTGAAGAACCTCCATCTATGGACGCTGTCAAGGTTCACTACACAAAGCTACAGCTGACCTGATCTAGGTTTGGATAGATCACCTCCATAGCACTCAGTCAACTTTTCTATTACTCTACTGCTACTACCTTTATAATAATTTTAGGTGTTTCCTTCATAGCTGTGTACTGCTTACCATATTTACTTTCCTTTTGGAGTCAATGGGAGTAAATGGCTCTCCAAAATAAGGTTACAGAATACTCTGAGTTGGATGGAAACCACAAGGCTCATCCAGTCCAACCCTAAAGTGAATGGCTCATTTGTGGTTTGAACCCACAACCTTGGTGTTATTAACAGTACACTCTAACCAACTGAGCTAATCTCAGATCTGCCTTGTCTTTCAGCTGTTTAATTTAAGAAGGGTTGAACGGTACACTAGACTATACTGATTGCAAATAGATTGAGAACTTAGGAGCTGATGGCATGTATATGAAACTTATTCAGTGATTGCTTCAGGTAAATTCCATAAGCAGTCTGGAAGGGAATGGAGCTTTAATACTTAGCAGCTGCTCCTGATGAGTTTCACTCTAATTCTGCTTTAATGTTAACAGTAATAGCAACACAATATAGAAATAATATATGCCTCAAGAAAATGAAAGTTTTGTTGCTTTTGCTGTTGTCCAGCAGTTGTGTTTCCCACAAACTTCTGAGAAATTCCAGCCCGAGAGATGAAAAAAGTAGTATCCCCTTAGCGCATTGGCTTTGTCTTCAGTATCCTAAACTATATGCATACCTCGACGTCGGTTTCGTCTCTATTTCTGCATACCCAAAGTGCCAAAACTAACCTGCTAGATTTGAAAAGTAAGAAATCAAAAAAACTTACTCGGTCCTCAGCAAAGACAGTAGAACAATATTAATGACTTATTTTTCAGCAAGTAGAAATATTAAAGGGACTCAACAAAGAACTTTAAAATAATAAATCCCCCAAACTTTAACTGAAATATGCTTACCTGTTTTACTATCTTACTGACACTCATTTAATTTAGCTTTGCTCCAAGGCACTTATTCTAGAACAGGTTTAATTGCATTGCTTTGGTTTATTGTTTGGTTTTCAAAAATCTACTGTTTATGTAGAAGCATTAAAGGCGTGTTGATGACAATGTGCGGCAAGTTAGGCATTTGAATGAGCTAACAGCTCGCCCTTCAGAGGCAGGTTTTCTAGAATATGTGTACACAACTATGGAACCAAAAGAAACAATTATAGATACAGCTGGTCACCAGAAAGCATGGTAGGTCACTTATGTCTGCAAATGAAGGGCACTCAAATGAAAAAATATGACTGAAAAACTAAGAAAAATTAAAGGTATTTGGATACTGAGTCTTCTAGAGGAATAAATGGCATCTTACCATAGGAACTTAATTAAAGATAACAAATCTGAAGCTGATGGAACTCTGCTGCTGAAGAGGACAGTTTCTGAACCGATACAACTTAGTTGTGCCTGTCAATATTTAGTTGTTTATTTTTAGTACTGCTAATAGCAAAGGACTGATGAATTCTTCATGCCCGTGTCTTCAGACCATGACAATCATCTGCAAATATTGTCACAAATAGTGACAATAAAGTTATAGTGTTTTTAACTGTATATTGTTTTCCAGTGAGCTTGCTATCCTAAATTTTAATGATCAGGTTGTGCTGGATTACTTAATCAATAGCATATTTAGGTACCATGGCATGTTCAGAATACTACTAATCTTTACATTATTTTGCTTGGAATGCCATGCTCGTGTAATGCACTGCTTCATTTTCCCTGTGTTCACCTTCACTTGTCCTCCTTTGCATAAATAAGAGCTAAATAATTACAGAAACAAGTTAATTTATTTGCAAAAGATAACATCTCTATTGTCTTCTCATTGGGATTTGAGGCAGACTGAGTTAATGAGACATGCACTTCAGTCTTGTTTTTCTCCACTGTATCTAAATGGTAGCTATTATAGATCTGTTTTCTTCCTTACGTTTTTAGCAGTGGCTCACCTTTGACATATCTTTTTAATTACACTTCTTGTCTTTGGAATCCTCCATGTTGCTGTTCATTTGCAAGCTTCATTAATTTTTTAAGTCCTATCTTAACAAGATTCTTGTTTTTAAAAGAATTAGCTGCATGAGTGATCCATCTAATATTCAGTCCTGCACTCCCTGACATACTTCTGTTACTGTCAGGCTACATTGTATAGCTGTATTTTTTTACTTGCTTCATGTTTTCTTCATCTACTTAAAACTATACCTCCTCTGGTCTTTGTAGTGCTCACTCTGATGTAAGAAAATTCTATACAATTTCTTATTTTAAATGATCAGGTAAGAGACTGAAAACTAGCATCTCACACAGAGAAGATGAATTCTTTGGATAATGAACTAGTCTGGATTAAAATATATATACTGTCTTTCTTCACTAATCTCCGTTTCGTGCCAAAATGTATTAACCAAAGAATGAGAAACAAAATCTCTTGGAACTACAAGGGAAGATTGGATTGAGTCCTGAAAAAAATGCTCAGAATATAAGTACATTTTATAGCTGCAGTAGGTGTTCACAAGATGTCTTTCATAACCACTAAAACACAGGTTTTTTTAGATTTCTTTGTATTTGCTAATGTTGAGTTTAACCACTCTTCGGAAGCTGTGTTCCTTAGGGCAAATAAATGAACTTTATAAATTCTACGCAGTTCCCAATTATCCAAGATTTAGGTACAACTAATTAGGATAATGGGAGTGTTATGAGGTGGGGAAAGAATCACACAAAACTGTGAAGACTCACTTAGCAAACACTGCTGCTGGCTAAAAATTAACATTAAAAAAATCTGGTTTGCTTATTTTGTTATTTTTTAGCTTTGTGCCTCTTCACAATTTCTGATTCCTGATGGTAACAGCAACAAAAGGACTGAAGGCAGAACTGAAGCTCAGTTTGTTTTTACAAATGTAGTAATTCTCACAAGGAAATCTAATCCGTATTCCATTCCAAAGCTGAACTCAAATGTATATACCTGCATAGATCTTTGAGTCACTTTACTCATGTCAGCAGCATTTAAATGTATAGAGATAACTGTCATGAACGTGGCCCACATACAAATGATTCAAAAAGCTTATCAAGAGAGTTAGATTTTAGGTACATCTTTAAGCATTTTTTCTCTTAGCTCTTAGAGTTCAGTAGCCTCTGTTTTGAAGAAATCTATTAATTCTCCTGTCTCACAAGGCTTTGGTGGAAAACCTGTGCTCTAAACAGAATATACTGCAGGCTAGTAACTGCAGAAGAGCATTGCAACATGTACACAAGAGGAAAAAAAAGTCCTTTTTCTTTTCTTCTTATTTTATATGGAGCCTGTATGACTAATGTTACTCAGACTACCTACAGTTACCTAAAACAGGGATCAAGAAATAAACAATCAGATCTTTTTCCACTGACGAATCAATTTCCCATTTACTTTCTGGAAAACTAATTTTCTTCTACAAATTGCCTTTCAACAACTACTTTGGCCCACTAGGATTTCTTCTGAGGCCTGTTATTACATGGTTTTAACTCCGTTCCCTGTGTTCTCTGTTTGGGATTTCTGGCAGGCATCACTAGCTAACAGCCAAATGGATCAGAATTTCATAAATATGGAAAGCAAATACTTTGTGCAAGCACAGATATGTGGCTTTAACATACTTAGATATTTTTTAATCTCTTTTTGCTACAGATTACTCCACTGGTCTTCTGGGGAATCTGGCAGCTCATTTGGGAATGCTCACTTGTGTTGTAGTTAAAAGAGCTTTCAGGAAGCTGAAGTACCAAGATCTGTTTCACTGCACAATTAAAACACTTCAAAGGTGAGGGCTATCAGGACGCAATTGTTCTGATACAGAACTAAGGATTGACAAGACAATTATGAATGTCTAGTGTCATTTTCTGCAGTCTACAGGATGTTGGGTTCCATCCATGCCTTAAGAAGTTTGTGTTAGGTTGTGCTAAGTTGGAGCGTTTTATGTCTTGATCTCAGGATATCAAATCTATATAGACTTTTCCAGTGGTTAATGTCTTCAAGGCTCTGGATTTATTTATTTTGTTGTTGTTGTTGTTGTTGTTTGTTGATTTGGTTTGGTTTGATTTCCTTCCTGTATTTAAATGCATGTCACTTAAACTTCTGAAAAATGACTTAATGTTTTTCTCCGGAAGATATTTTGGTACTCAGACCAAGTCACTTCTCAATCTTTTTTTTTTATTCCAAGCAAATTGGAAACTGTCTAGAGATTTTTTTTCATCTTTCAAATAACTTGTGTAGGTTTTTTTTGCATCCATCATGATTTCTTCTCCCTTCTCAAATTTACAGACACAAACCCTACACATTTTTTCACATCTCAAGTAAACACTCTTGTGAAGTAAGCTGATCGGTCTCGTCTAGTTAATTCCACTTTTCCATTGTATAAACAAGTGTATTTAAAAAAAATACGGAAAAATCACAATAGGAACTTATAACTATAAAAATATTAAAATCACTGTGTTCAGAAATAATTTCCAGAAATATTGATTTCTATAATGTGCTCTTGCTTTATATGGATAGTCCTCATATCTTTTTTACAGGTGTATTAATTTTCATTTTATGTAAATTCTTACAGCACCTGACAATATTTTCACATTGAAAATTGCTTCATGAAAGCTGTCACTTATTAATATTTGATTTAATAAACATGGCCTCTACTGACACATTTTGCTTTACACATCAGTTCAGGAATGTTTATCAACCAGGGAATGAGATTCTTTGATTCTTTTCAACTAGGCAAATATATACTCATTCCTTAATTCATTACTAATTCCTAAAATGGAAGGAATCGCTAGAACAGCTTTCTGCTTCCACAGCCCATTAGAAGTCATCACTATGAAGTATTCTAGGTGCCTGATTTTCAAAAACAGCTCCTAGTGTAGTGAGCCATGCTTTCATAAGAGTTTTTAGGTTCCTAATGGTGAAAACATGGATTTACTTTTTCAAAGTTCTTTGACACCTTTGGTTCCTCTTGTTTTAATTTTTTACCAATCTAGATTTGAGTAAGATGAACTTCCTTAAATGCTGTCTGTTCACACAGTTTGAAAAGGATCTATTTATCTCCACTTGGCTTGAGTCCATCGTGCTGATTTCTACTTTTCTAATAACTCGGTGGATAGCATGCCGTTAGAAAGACCCCCCAGAAGGAAATGTCATTTTCCTATCATTCTAGTTTTGGATGTGGTTTCATATGAAAAATAACAAAACTATTTGGAAAATTTACACTCTATAACATCTGAAATTAACTGTATTTTCAGTAAAGTGTGTTTTTTCAGCACTTTTAAATCTGATGGAAAAAAAATGCAGAAAAAGATATAGTTTCTCTCTAGATAAGTATTAATATCAAACTATGAACTATCGTGAATTTTTGTGATGCATCTGTGCATAGATTGCTAACTATGTGAAATTACTATATATTTTTTCAATGTTCTAAGTGCTTCTATTAAACTTCATGATTACAATTGCTCAAAAAACTCAGAAGCCCTCCTACTTGCATATCATAAAGCATTTATCCTACATCTTGTCTGATGTGCTTTTTGTGTTATAAAGAGAGCATGAAAATAGATTTGCTCAGAGCATGTGGAGTCATCCCCGTTGCAATAGTCTATATTGCTACCCTAGTATTTTTGCAATTGTTTTCCAATTTTGCAACAACACTTGGAAAGAAAGAAGAGTACATTTCCCATGACAAGTTAGTTGGAGAAATCATCTGCCATAATTTTGAATCTTGTTAAGTCAACAAAGTTTTCAAAAGGCTGCGAGTGAAATGTTGCCAGTAAAATTTATACCTTGGTTTCCTAGGGCTGCCAGGGGTAACCAATAACTAGTCACGGGTTGCAGGATGAGGGCAGTGTCCTCCTGGCACCTGGGCTATCCCAGCTTTTGTCTCCCACCTTGGACCAGACTCCGTCCCTCCTCTTCGCTGTTAGTTTATGCTCAGTGACATACTGTTGCTGTCATCTGTATTAATGAAGTTGAACACAGAAAAAAAGTGCAAAATGCTTTGTGTTACAGTCAAATGTATTTCAGTGTGCAGAATAGGATTTCTTCATCTATTATAATAAAAATACCTAAAAACTACATAGAATATCCTATTATTTTGCAATCATAAATATTTCGAAACAAACTAAACAAGAACAAGCATAATACTCTATATTCTTTGTAGTTAATATTTTTCCTTGCAATTCTCAATGTTTTCCTGTTAAATTAATTGAAAAAATGTAAAATTTCTTTTGCAGGAAAATTTGTACCTCTAAAAGCCTGTGCATTGCACCTAACTCAACTAAACCCAAATTTGATGCACACAGCAGGTGCATCACATTGTTAGGTAGACTTTCTGTCATTTACACTGAGCCCATTGCAGTGAAGAGCAGTGATTTTGTGAGGTAGCAAGGGCAGTCAAAAGATCAGTAAAAGCAGTCAGAGCAACTGACAGAGCATCCTCTTCATTTCAAAACAGTGTAGTTAGAGGGGACTTAATCCTGAATAGTTTTATTTGTTGTCATCTGCAAGAGAATGAGTAGGTTGAAAGCTTTTTTTCAATCATCTACAACTATAGCCTTTCGAAAACAAATAATGTTAAATGTGTCTTGTTTAAATGAGTCTACTGCCTCTGTCTTAATTGAAAATATTATTTATGGAAACGACCCAATGTTCCCTAAATTCTGTTTTAACAGACTCTGCTTGCTCACTAGTTCAAGATGACGCTTTTCTTAGAGCACTTCTGCAAATAGATTTTCTTTCTCTTTTAATTGGCTATTTCTATGTTCTCTCTTCTTTTCCATGGATCTACTGCTTTTCTCCTGCTCAGAACTTCCATGCATTCCACTTCCGATCTCAGGCTCAAAAACATTTTTAAATACCATGCCCAGAGCTATACTGCCCCTGCAGTTTGTCTTCCTCTACAGCTAGCAAATAACAGTTTTTATTTTTTTTTTCTCTGAATAAATCAGTTTTATACTCTGCATTCTGGAATTTACATTCAAAACAGGGAGAGTTATTTTTGGAGAGCTGGAAGAAAATGGAAGAGCTCTTGAGCGATCCAATTCACATTAGACACTGAACTATTTCTGAAATACTCCAGATTTAGGGAAGCTTAAAGATACTGAAATGAATCTTCATCTCCGTTGCTCGTGCTCTCTCGAGAAAAGAAGCAAAAAAACCTCACTCAAGAGCACACACCTTTTCTGAACAGAACAGAATGTGCTATGAATAAAAATATTGGTTACAGAGATGGACTTGAAGCCTGAAGCATGGAAAGTATATTTGATCTATACATTTTATAACACAAAAGCAAGGACTGAAATCCTACCCTGTTGAAAGCAATAGTGAAACTCCCATTTTACTTTAATAGCTGGATTTTTACATGAAAGACTTTTAAGGAGGGAAGTATGATGTGTTTAGATTCCTTTTTGGGGGCACTGCAAAAACACTCCCATGAATTTCCAACAAAATTTTTAACTTAAATCCTCACTGCAAGGTTAATATTTAAATCTGAGAAGGCAGGGGGTTGTTACGTTTGCATCCGAATTTGTCAGTTTTGCATTTTGTCTTTTAAAGACAGACCTACATTCTGAGGAGCTTCACATGCACTCAGCATTTCAAGGTAAAAATTGTGGTTCTGACTCATTTCTGGCAACGGAGTGGCTCTACTCTCAATTCAGCATCAGGCTCTTCTGGGGTCCATGCCTACAGCTTCGTATTTATCTGCATGGAGGAAACTGGTGAGTGTTTCAATGAGTCATCTTCTGCTTAAGGAGCAGGAAACATGCAGAAGCAGTTCTTGAAATATTTTGCTTTCCTTAGCTCCTGCAGCTCCATGGTGGGTGTTATCTGTTGCTGTCACAGATGCACAAAAACATGAATGTCAAGGTGCTGGGAGCAGGTCACTTGTAGGAAAAACATATTTGGTCAAAAAAGTTGTCTCAGCTATGCAGCCACATTAGATCATGAGGCCATTTTCTCTAATCTCTTTTTCTTATTCCTAGTACACAAGTTGCAGAATAAAGACAAGACATTTATCATCATGCTGTCATTTTATACTCTTTATTCTTAAGGTCCATTAGCATTGAAATATTATGAGAAGAAGAGCAATATAACTGCACTGGAATTTTGTCCTAGGAAAGAGACACCGGGCGGCACTGTTGAAAAGCAATGCCTCCACCCAGTGAGGCACACCAGCACACATAGAGGGGGATGCATGAGAACTGGCATCCTCTATAAACAACATTTCTTCCTTTATGTTTCAGAGAATTTCTCTGAGTCTGCAACATGCACAGAGACAGTCTTCACCACTTCATGATTTGTTTCTATTTCTTTTTATGTTATTTATGTAGAGCTTAATGTTCTATACCTGATGCATTGTCTCCTTAATAGCTTTCTTTGAATGACATAAGAGTCTGACAGATTTCTTGTTAAATGTTTATTTATCTGCTTGGCTGAACTTTGTAATCTACTTACTAGCCAGTAGAACTTTTCGTTTATTGTTCATTTAATGAACAGAGATGACAAACATAATTTTAAATTGTTGTGCTATCCATTGTATCCTGAGAAGTACAAAATTAAGACTTGAGCACAAAAGAAAAGCTTGACAAAAGAATAAACAATCCATACTTTTGCCATTTTTGCTATTATTCTTCAAATTAATTGACTTGGTCTTTTAATTGAATTAATTCAGGGTTGTTATTTTTCTTTCATGGAGAACAAAGAACATTTATTCCATGGTTATTTACTGATGCAGTACACTATAAACACACACAGAGAAAAATGGCATTGAAATAGCACTGTGTACTACTTTATAAGTAAAATCCATCTGAATTAGACACCTTGGAAAGTTCTATTGTTAATACTAGTGTGTTATAATTTCCTCAGGAAGCAACTGAGAAGTAAACATAAAAATGCTCCAAGTTATTGAAATGCACAACACAAAAATGAACCTAAGTGAAGGAGACATCTGAAACCTATAGTAAACTGTTATTTTTTGTGAAGTCAATAAGCTGCTCTGATTACACTCTTTCCCACTGTGCTGATATATGTCATCTATTGTTCTATATTTTCTTCATATTAACCAAAACTACAGAAAAACAAGAGTAGAACTTTGCTTCAACAGCTTTTTCTTACACCCTGAAGTCAAGGTTAACTAGAATAATACTCTCATTGTATGAGGAGGGTCAGTCTGTATTGTGTATCTGCATAGAACACTTTTTAGAAAAGAAAGCCAAAAGCTGATATTTATATATTTTATTTTTAGATCTTGAGAACTTAATTGTACAATCACATACAACATGTGGCAAAAGGGTCACTGAGGAGGTAATTCAGGATAGGGAAGCACTGAGTCAAATCCATTTCACTACAAATAAACTAGCAAAATAGGCCACTAAACAACTGGGTTTATGTGCAGTTGAAAAGTGACACAGAGAAGGACATACCTGCATGGAGATGAGATGTACCCCTTAGTGTATCAGTGGTTCTACCCTCTTGGCCATCCACATTTTTTCCTGTCCTTTCCAGTGGAAAGCAAGGGGATGGAAGGATGGGAAACAACTCCATACTTAGCCTGTTCTTCTCCCATGGTTTGTAGAATATGCTTGGGAACTTGGAGGCTTTGAACTGCTCTAAGATGCCCTTTTTCCCCCTGGTTAGGAGCAACCTGGGACAGGTTGATGAGTTCTGCATCAATCCTGAATTAATTGTGATTGTGGATACCACAGTTAAGACCTCTGTGCCTCAATGAACTTAAATACAAAAGCAAATATCCATATTTATTTTGTATTTATATGAGAGATATGAAATATTTGATATGCATTTATATTGAAAATATATGAATTTATATGAAATTTATATGAAATATATTCTTATTAATGTCTTTCATATTTATAGGCAAACGTGATTCTCACAAGATGCGTGTATTGGAGTGCAAACATTCACCTTTGAAATGTTGTCACTTAGGGCAATTCCATTTAGTTTATCTCTGCACAGGTAAAACATAGGTAATAATATTCATGATAATTAGCCTTATCTTCCTTGAATATTGCTGTTGGTCTGTAGGGAAAAACATTCTTAAAAGCTGAAATTCAAAGATTTCCTTTCTGATTTTCATTGCCTTTTTAATTAACCATCATTTAAGTCTCTAAATATTTTATTAGGAAGAAATGAAAATTAAAAAAAACGCATACTTTATTTTTAAAACTACTTCCAGATCAAAAGAAATGATCAGAGATGGCTCTTTAGCTCTGAGGTTACCTCCAGGCCACCAATACGAAAGAACATCTTTCAGTGATTTGAGTCCAAATTCATCTCCCCTGAATTAGTCAGCCAAAAGACAGATAGATGGGTCCCCAAATTAGTCAGCTGCCTTTGAGTAGCAAAGAAACACTCCAAGGCCAGGTACATAATTTCCCCATTATGTCTCATACAGAGGTACTTGAGATATTAGGCAATCATCCTGAATGATCCAGCTCCCTTTCACCTTGACCCGGGCATCTGGAGAACCTGAAGGTTGCAAGTTGCTCTCATGCCAGGCCCACAAGATGCTCTTTTCCTGCCCATCTATGCTTTTTCACAGCACTTCAAACCTTTGTCCCAACTATCACAGCTCTCTTTGCAAGGAGAATTGCTTGTTTTCTAATCAGAGGAACGGAAAAGGATTGGTCATTTAAGTGCAGACAGCAAGGAATGACATGTACTGAGCTATTTCCCAGACCTAGGAAATCATGCTCCTAAACACACTTCTTTCATAGTTACTGTTTTCACTCCTGATTCTGCATCAAGAGGCAACAGTCCCACATTTGGATAGTAAGAGCATTAAACTATTAAATGGTTATCTTGTGTGTTTGCTACATGAAAACTGTTGGAGGGATGGTTCTCTGGAAGGGGTAAAGCTATTAGGAATTTACAAGATCAGCAACACTCTGCAGCTTCCTGGGTCTTGAGGCAGCAGCCACGTGCTGCTCTCCACACTACTCAGATCCACCATTTCAGCCTGAGACAGGAAAGATCACAAGTCTTGCGAACTCTCTCAGCAATGTGACAGTTGATGCTATGAATGTTCCGTTCCTCCCTTTATGCGGAAGATATAATACATGCCTTGGTAACTTTCAAATGCCTTGAAGCACCTAGACAAATTCAGCTATGGTAACAGACAGCAACTCACCCCTGAGAAGGGTCTCACATTCCATGACAAGGAACATCAATCTGAACATTAGATTAGAAAAACTCTATTCCAGCAAAACAGAGCAAAGCATTCAATTATGTACTGATCCAGAACTTCCTTAGGTAGGATAATGCATACTTTCTTACTTCTGGGAAGGCAGCTGTCCCTTATCCCTTTCGCCAGCAGAGTCTGCCTGACAGGATGGCATGGATGAGATCTCTAGGAATCTCAACCAGAGAAGGCCAAGTGCAGCTATTGATTCACTCCACTTTGGGATGGATAAAGCACAGTTCTGAAATAACAATGAGCATTTTTTCTCCTTATGTACAGAGGCTTGTCTGGCCTCTATACAGTTGGACATCCTTCCAATGAGGTGAAAACTGACTTCCCAGCATTTCTGTCCAAACTTGTTCCTCTTTGCCTCTCATCAACTGCATGCTCTGCCTAAACCAGATCTCTACATAAATTTACTAGAAGAAAACTCTTTCAGTTGTTTTTCTTTCCTCCACCCACGTAATTTTTGAAAATTTATCTAAACCACATCAACTCTTCAAACCATTGGGATAAGATCACTGCTTAAGGCAAGCTTTGAGAAAACATCTCCCCAGTCTTTCCTTTAGAATTTTACTGGCTTTTGTCTATCACTCCCCAGTTTACAACCTGAACCCCAGTAATTTGAGAGGCTTGGTAGTCACTAGGAAAAGTAGAAAACCTGTGGAAATTCAGAACCTTCTGTATGTCTATGAAGAGATTGATATGTGGGATAGTTCTTCCAATGGTTCCAATAAGTGTGCATCTGACTTCAAGTCCTGTAGCCACCTGATATCACAGGGGTGGTTGGGGTGGAATGCTTTGTATGGAGTTTTAAAAAGTTTTATCAAAACTATTGTGTGAACTGAAAGGAAACAATTACCTTGCAAGAGAATGACAGTGCTGAAGCCTAGAAAGTATAACTAAAATGTGTCCAACCTTTCAAAAGGTCTGTTGTGGGTAGAAGACAAATATTAATGACCTTAAAAATGGATGTAGAAAGACTTGTCTGTTGTGAAAATACTTTGTGGAAACTGCCTAGTTAAAAACCAAACCAAACCAAACCAAAACAGAACCGAAGCAAAAAAAAACCCAAAAAACCAAACCAAAACCAACTAAATTCTTTTTTTTCTGTGAAACAACTGTACTTCATAGTAAGTATCTCCATGGACATTCCTTATAGTGGTGGATATTCTCTGACTGCTGCTGGGTTGTTCACCGCAAGAAATATGGATTCTCTGTTAGCTTTCATGTAAAACAGTGTGGGTAGTTTCAAAAGGATTTTTGGAATGAGCAAAAACTCTTTGCATACCCACATCTTTTAGGAAAATATCAAAAAGAAAATGAGTTCAGGAATAGGTTAATGAGCTGCAACAAGTGTGATGAGTTGCATTTAGTTTTTGCTTTCTTTGATTGTTGCTCAAAGTTTAACCAGAACTGATTTGAAAAAGGTACAAAACCCAAGAAAAAGAAGATAAAGTAACACCACCATAATTTTAAAATGAAGCCTTGTGAGCCTTAAGAATTGAAAAGACTTGTATATCAACAAAGATATCCTGTTTTCCTAAATTTTTACATGAATTATCCTAAAAACCTTATTTCCATCTTTCTTTACAGGCTTCATTAAGACTAGGATAGGCTCCCGGTAGGCCTGTTTGTAGAAGTTTTGGTCCTGCTGCCAAGAAAAGACAATTGCTGGATGCTCTTGAGGAAGGAGATAGTCTTGAGAGAAGAAGAAGAAAAATGGGCCTGAGCACATCTCAGAAATCCCAAAAGATCAAGGATGCTAACCAAGCGCATGCTGTTTCTCCCAATATTTTAAAGTCTGCGGCCTGCCAAAACTCCATGCTTTTTCCATAACCACATGGCATAAATGTGATAGCCAGACAAAGGACACCTGCTCCCTGAAAAAGACAGGGATTGATTTCTTTTCTTTCTTTTCTTCAAAAGTCATTGCCCTCAGAAATACGAGTTTTTTCTGTGTTTCGTGGTTTTTTTATTGTCATCAAGTTGAACCAGAGAATGTCAATCTCCTAAAGGATAAAATGGGATTAAGGTACTGCGGTTCTCCATCAGCTAAAGAATTTGGGATTACAGTGAAAGACAAATGAGCCCAAAGTCCAGCTATTATCTGTATCATATACCTGGAAATTCATTAAGTGAGGAAAAATGGCATTAAAATGCATTAAAAAATAGAAAACAATATGGCCTTCTTATGATGAGATTGGTGAAAGTGACAAACAGACAGAAAATAACACCTGTAAGAATTGCAAATCCTGCATCACCAGCCACATTACCGTGGCCAACATTGTATTTTTATAGCCCTGAATTCTGAACAGCAAAACATCAGCATGACATTACCTGATCTGGGAGGCTATATTAAGATAAAATAAAATTTCAGGCTAAACTATAAAAATACAAATTAAAATGTATTTTCCTCTTTCATAGTGGAAGGCAATAAAGCCTCACTTTAAGTGGCATTTATGAGAAAAAACAGTTAGGTACTCTAATTTCAAATGAATGGGAGCTAGAAGAATTACTGCAACTCATTATAATCTCCATTTTATAAAATAAAAGTGTGGTATTAATTCTTATAGTTTTATTTAATGACAACTTTAAAACTGCAGAACCAGTGTACCCATGTTTCTGTCACAGTAAAAAAAATCAGTATTGTTATAACTTCTCTGAGTGACATGCTTAGAATGGAGCATATGTTAATTAGCGTGTTATTAAGCACATGTTATTCAGCATATGATTATTGAATGCAACTCCATCTACCTCAATCTTGCAGCCATTTTCTCTGTAAGGAAATATTCTTTCAGACATGGCTGGGAAATGAATTTGTAAAACAGAGTCCATAGATTTTTAAAAACCTGTTATTAACCCACTATATTTTTAAGAGTACTTTCTCTGGTTTGTTTTCTTTCTTCTCTGTATACATATGAAGCAGTATTTGCAGAAAACCAAATGATGCAAGACAACCTACTTTCCAGTTTTATGGTACATTGCTCCTCTCCAGATTTTCTGCCCACAGTGTTTCCTATTAAAACCCTCCATCTCTAGTGGAAAATGTAGAAGGGAAATGCCCATTAAAATTTTGCTGCCTGCTCTATCAAGTAGAGTAATTTAATTGCACCAAGTGACTGTCTAACAGATGCACTAAAATTATAAAGCTCCAGTAGACCCTCCGTATATAAATACATTTTACACAAACATCTATGTTAATCACACACCCATAATAAAATGGACTGTATATGTCTTTGCAAGATTTTTACACTAGAACACATATTTTGCCATTTTGCACTAAAGGAGATTGCACCAAAGCTTGGACATTGTTCAACTTTTTAGAATTTGAATAATTTTTTGTTGTTGCTTTTTACTTCATGTTGTTTTGCCACTAGGGAGTCCACTGCTTTCTTTTACTACTTAACAGGAGTTAACATCAAAAAAATATTCAATAAATGCTCTTTTCTGATAGAACTGAAATGAACAGAAAACATACACTTCTTGTGTGACAGTGAATATTTTCACATTTCTTATGTATACAATATTCAGCAAGAAAACAAGAACTGCCCACATAATGTATAACTAATCCACTACTTCTACACTTCTAACTGTTAGTTCACTACATGCTGCATATCGTGGCTGACTTTTAATTTTTCACCGATACTCATCATTGCAGCATGAGGGTCTATAACCTGTTTGCTCTAGCAGACCAATGTCCAGTGCTGCAGGTGTATCTGACTCCCATTCTTTCACACACCAGGTGCCTGAATCTCACCTTACTGACAGTGCAAGAGCAAAGCTAGGTACCCATACGACATTTTCTACATAAAAGAGATGTCAATCCTAAAGTTCTAGTCAGGGAATGACAGTATCACTCTCATGGTTGAAATTCAAAATAGTTCTTAAAATACACACTTTGTTGGTAGTTATGATCAAATCTAAGTAGTACTAGAATTAACATAACAAGCATTGGAAATTTAAAAACACTGAGATGAGGAAAATGTACAAAGTAAAATCTGTTTTGTATGAATATTTAATCAAAATCAATATGTCCACATCAATTTTTACCAGTGCAGATATGACCCTCTGTTAACATCAAGATGCTACAGCTTAACCAGTGCTAAGTAGGACCCTGCCCTTCACACTTCTAAGGAGATAATCTCTGTCCAGGTAGTACCACCATATGAATGGACCTGTATAAACATTGACACATAATTAATTGTAAGTGATGATTTTAGCCTTCTAACAGTCTTCTATTAAGCCAAGCAAAATAAAGTCAGTCAGTGAAGTGCAATTTTTCTTTCATTTTTAAATCAAAGCCATTGTTTGTAAAACGAATTTTGCATGCATAACAGCAGTGGAGAGAAGTGATTGTCAAAGGGTGAATTTTATCTGCTGGGAAAACATTTTTCCATGGTAAGAATTTTCTAGGTGATTTACAGTGTTTTTGTTTCAAAGCAGAACAAAATAAAAATGTGAAGAGCTCATTACATTTCCAAAGCAGACTTCTTGAAGAAGGGGCAAGTAGGGGGAAGAAATAAAATTGGAGTCTCTAAAAAAATTACAGGAAGATGTTAAAAAATTTAGGGCGAGGGCCTCAGTAGCAATAACAAACTACGCTCTCATCTCCATCATAAGATTTGAGAGCAGGAGTAAGAAGGGTAGTTATTATGCCCAGCTACCGAGGAGGCTGCCATGGTCTAAAATATTCAGATCTCATAGAAGTACTTAGCTCTCAGCAACTTCTCATCACAAAATATCTGTTATTCATGATTTTGTCTCATGATTTAGAAACCTAATGGTTAGTAGGAGATTTATCTACAGCCACTCAGATCTGGCTGACTAAATTTTAAAAATTACTTATGGATTTATACATGTTTATTCTGAGACCATCCCTGTTATGACTCACTAATATACACAGCTGTCTGTTCTTCAGAAAGTCTGAGTGATGTATAAAGAGCCACTTTTGCGGAAGGTGGACAACTCCTTTTCCTTAAGGTTTTAAATTAAAAGAGTAGTAGAATTCCTGTTCTTTAAAACACAAATTTTGAGTATTTGGAAATGCACAATGTTAAAGACTGCCAGCACCATGGATGCTCCAGCAGACTCTGATTGCTCTCATCAGCCTGTAACCACCCTCACCTTCAATCTTCCTTTACAACCTCTCCTTCTTCCCACCTCTTTCTTCCCAGTGGGCTGCCCTGGCCACAGGAGCACACCCTGATCATTAACTTTATGTTTCTCTGCAAGAAGTGGTCAAGAACCTTCTCTGGAGTATGGCAGAGAGGGAGGTGGTGCTGGGAGAATAATTGCAACGCAGACATGCTAAGAACAACATCCCCAAATCATGGTCCTACGCCTGCCACTGCACTGCCTCCCTGCAAACTCCCTGCAGCCCCAGGAAATTCCTCTGGACTACACGGAGCTCCCTTCAGCATGCAGGGCTGCCAGCACCTTGGAGAAGAAGAGGAGGGAAACACTGTCACCCATAGGACGATTGCATCAACTAGCTCTCAAGAAAAGAGGGCCCTTCAAGTAAATTGGTGACTTGTTCCACCCTCAACTTGCAGCTTCTGAGAAGCTTCTCAGGGAGCATCCAGCACTATGCCCATTTACCCTTCCCTCTCCCCCACATGTCCCTTGTACTTTTCATAAAAAATAAGATTTGGGAGAGAGGGTTTATAAAGGAATATTACACAGAAAGACAGGGTGGTCAGAATGACCAGAGACTTCTGGTACACAACCCCCGACAAGAACGTTGTAAAAAGTAACCCTTAATAATTTAAAACTAACACCTTTCAGTAGGGTGACTCTGCACATACATTTTTCTCCACCAAAATCCGCACTGCACAAGTGACAAAGGTTGCAAGGGATGTTGACAGGCTGGAGAAGTGGGTCTGTGTGGACCTCAAGTAGTTCAAAAAGGGCAAGTGCACGGTTCTACACCTGGATAGGGGCAGTCCTAGACACATCCACAAGTTAGGTGGAGAAGTGATTGGGAGACGCACTGAGAAGAAGGACTTCGGGGTGTTGGCTGATGAAAAACTCAACATGAACCGTCAGTGAGCGTTCACAGCCGAGAGAGCCAAACAAATCCTGGGCTGCATCCAAAGGAGTGTGACCAACAGATAAAAGGAGGAGATTCTACCCCTCTGCTCTGGTGAGAGAACCCACATGCAGTGCTGCATCCAGCACTGGGGTCCCCAAAATTTGAAGGACATGAAACTTCTGGAGCAAGTCCAAAGGAGGCCATGAAGTTGATAAGGAGACTGGAGCACCTTCCAGGCTGAAAGTTGGGGCTATTCAGCCAGGAGAAGAGAAGGTTGTGTAGATGTGGAGATTAACAGCAGGTCAGAAAGCCTGTCTGAGTCTGAGTCTGACATTGATCTCAGCACACTCCATGTCTACCCGTGAGAAACTTAATCAAGAGAAGCAAGAAATTCAAAACAATAGAGTAAATGGTAAACACAGCTGCAGCTGGCTTCTGTTTGGATTCTTGGGATGTCTGTATTGTAGGTAACTAATAATAGTATAGTGTAGTTAAAATAGCCAATGAACCTGTTGTAGCAGTTAAGTAACCAATGGACAACAATCACGAATGATAAACATACAAAAGTGTATATATATGACACTGGCTTTTGGAATAAACATTTTTTGCCTGCACTTTACACTGGACTTAGTGTGTGTCGTGTCCACCTCAACTGTGACATGTAGAGACCTCAAAGAACATTCCGGTATCTGAATGGGCTGACAGGGAGGCTGGAGATGGACTCAGGAATTGCAGTGATAGGACAGGGAGCAATGGCTTGACTGAAAGAGAGGGAATTTAGGTTAGATATGAGGAAGAAATTCTTTACTGTGAGTGTGGTGAGGTACTGGCATAGGCTGCCCAGAGAAGCTGTGGCTGCCCCATCCCTGGAAGTGTTCAAGGCCAAGTTGGATGGAGCTCTGAGCAACCTGGTCTAGTGGAAGGTGTCCCTGCCCATGGCAGGGGGTGGAAACTGGGTGATCTTTAAGGTCCCTTCCAACCCAAACCATTCCATGATTTTATGACTGTATTGTTTGTTGTCTAACTGTAGATTTTCACTTCATGGTGTCTCACCACAAGAGAGATGGAACGCAAGAGTATTTTATTATGTGCAAAATACACTGTCACGCTGTTTATCTCCACTCTGCAAGAGGAAATACCAGGGAGTTGTGGTGGTGAGGAGAGATTTAAATAAATATAAATGGCAAGGAGTATGTCCAGTTATTTGGACCAATAGGTGGGCTGCATGCTCAGGTGATGTAAATCAACATAGTTATTTTCAGGTTAAATATTCACTGCTCGAATCCACCAATCTGACCCAGAGAAGGGGTACGTTTCAGAACCGGTTATGAATTAATTGAAATAAATTACTGGTTATCAATTCATGCACAGCTAACAGAGGACTGCATAATTTATTTTAATCTCATCTGCATAATAAATCTTAATCGCTATGTATCTGAATTAGTTTGTTATAATGATTTCCTTTTCTATTAAAGCTGTAAAGTATTTGGAACAAGGATGTTTTTATAACCTGGATATGCAGAAACGTACACATACTTTGGCATTTGACATATTTTTAAATCAGGAACTTTGATGTGAAAAACAAAAATGTATTAGAATTTATTAAAAGAGGCTCTGTCTTCTAGATGCAAGCTCAGGGTAAGAAACCTCTTTTGAATACTGAGTTTATCCCAGCCATGCATATCATCACTGTTTTAGGACTTGTGAATACTGAGATAAATAAATCAGTCATCAAATGCTGTTATTTTCTGCATTGGTCCTGAAACCACAAAATACATTTTCCTCAAAAGAATTGATCAAAATAGAAAAATATGAAATCAGAGAAAATACCCTCCTGAGACTACATATGAATTAATAATTCTCTTATTGTATCAATTGTCTGAGATGGCCTGATTTTATATCAACACTACTTAAGACTGCTTTAACTTAGTAAACACCAGGGAAGATTAATACACAGGATAAAATAAAAATATTCATTAAAAACATGAGATGAAGTGTTACTTATGAACTCTCCTAAAGTCAACAGTGATTATGAGCATCTGACATAAATTATGAATGCAACATCACGCAGCCAATCTGAAACTTTAATATGTAAAAGTGCATTTAGAAATAGCTTGAGAGCATCTCTCTCTGTGGATAAACTTTATTTATCAGTATGCCTTCTGGTTAGGAGCCAAAAGTCATAGGCTGGAAGAATAATTCAATTTCATTGTCTAAGAACTGATGCTACTTAGTCAGCTTCCCATGATTAGGTGAAAGAGAAAACCCAGCAGAATATAGCAGCTACAGTGGGTAATAATGAATATAAATTGAAACTCAGTGAAGTGTTTAGCAGTTAAACTGCAGTACAACAGTGGAGTAGAAGAACCTTCTGGAGTAAAGGAACTGGTAGACAGGAAGATAAAAAACCTTTGGGTTGTCTCTATTTCTTTCATGGCTTAAAGATTTTTTTGGTTTTTGCCATTGCTGGCATACAATTTGTTGTTTTGGTTTGTTTTGTTTCATTTTCACTCACACTTATTATTAAGGAAAGAGAAGACTATCTTGAATTAAAGTTCAGAAAATCTGTCACAGTGAATACTTTTCCCAGAAGCACAAAATCCTGCAAAACTGATCACCATAAACTATTGCAGAAGACCAGAACTCAGTGTAATAAGCAAAGTCTGCAGCAATGAGAACAGGATATTCTCTGTTCACTTTCTGTGTTATAGTGAGCACCAGATATCTCTCTCAGTCAGACAGAATAATTTTTACTTTTATACATAATAGTGTTTTCAGGATGGCTTTGGCACCTTTTGTCATGAAGGATATTTGTCTTTCTGGACAGGAAAGAGATATGAAACTCATTCAACACCATATATCATATAAATACTATGTTAATATTAGATTTGGGGAAAACAGTCTTTTCTGAAAGTGTTGTCAGGCATTGGAACAGTCCTCCCTGGGAAATGGTGGAATCACCATCCCTGGAAGTGTTCGAAAAGAGTGTGGATATGGCATTTAGGGACATGGTTTAGCAGTGAACTTGGTGGCACTAAGTTAATCTTGGAGGCCTTTACCAACCTAAATGTTTCTATGATTAGAAAGAGTGGGAAATAGGAAAAGTTTGTAGAGAGCTGCACAAATGTTGCAAGAGAGTCATGGCAGGCCCAAGACAAAAATATAGGATGCAAAGGCTCTAACAGGCTCCAACTCAAAGATGCTAATCTCTGCCTGTTATCCAGTCTTATTAGTCCTCCTGAAAAGAACAACAAGGGCTACCAAAAACACTTACAGAAAAACATTTCCTTGGAATGAGTATAACCATAATCCTTGCAGACACAGAAGCCACATAAAGATTAATAATGATTAAGTGGATAGAGATGTGTACAGTGAATAACATTACGTGTACAGAAAATGAAACATAATATTAAACACAATATTAAAATTGATGAGAATAAATTATGTATAATGAATAATGAAGAAAACACATGCTGGAAAGAAATATTTAGACATAATGAAGTTCTAAAAGGTAAAATATTTGAGAAAGACAACATTCCTATAACTGTAGTGTGTCTGCACAGTATGATGTGAAGAAAGGATTTACTACGTTGACATTGGTCAGAAAACTAGAACGAGGTTAGTGTGTTAGGGACAGATATCGAAAATACTGCAGGCTGAAACTTGTCTGGCAATGAACATTTCTGTGTTTCTTTTAAAGATGTGCTTGGAAGCCAAAGCTGTGCCCCAGGAAAGATCAGCCCAGCATGTGCTTCACCCTCTGCATCTCCCATCTGACTGTCAGGCAGGAGTGCTGAAAGGAAACAGACTTCCCAAGACTTCAGGGAGTTGAAGAGCAGAACAAAGTGAGACCTGTACGAATGCAGTTTCTGCACTTCATCGCCGGCTACGTGGTGTTTCTCCAGTGAGTGTAAGTGAGGCCATACAGACAAAACCATCATCTTTCTGGCCACATTTTCATAATTGTCTTTAATTCAGAATTTTTACTTTCTGTCATACCTGCCTTTTCATGGGCAGAACAGAAGTTAGGTAATGTTTTGTTCCCTCTTAGCTTTTCAACGTGAAGACAGATGACATCAAGAATGATATCGAATAATGTCATACCTCTTTGTAATCTCGAACGTGTTAGATTCCAAAGTGGTATTTCATGCCCATAAGAAGCTGTTTTTTTCAGTGACTACAAGGACCCTACTTAGGATGTAACTTTGTTTCAAAGCGTTTTATCAACGGGAAACTAAAGATCATGAAATGAAAAATGTTATTTTTGATAAGTTTCTCGAACATAACTTCAATATATGCATAATCATACGTCATTTCTGTTTTCAGGCATTTGAGATATTAAGGTTAGCTATTTCAGTAGCTGAAAAAATGATTTTATAATTATTTTTGGGATCATATTGTCTTTGCAAAGGTTCACTTATGGTCACACATCTTATCTGCACTTTATTTTTAAAATGTACTTTATAGATGTAAGAATTGAAGCTTCAAAAGGAAATCTTTCCTATACATAATAACACATGAAAAGATCATTTATTTCCACTTATTGTTTACTGTGGAACAATTAAAATATTGATAATAGCTGAGATATGACAACAAACGAGATGAGAGAAAAATCACTCCCAGCTGAAAATTTCGAACTTTGCTAGTTTTCAGCAGAGCTTATTGTTTGCTAACTAACATGATGTGATGGGTAAAGAGCACTCAGAAGTGACTTGTCTTCCAAGGTGAGAGCTACAATATTTCCAGTTCTAGAATGACTAAAAAGGTGGGTCCGATAGCAGTCCTAAGTACATAAAACAGGAAGAAGGAGAAGCTAAGGAACCTGAATTCAACTACAAGGAAAAGTTGAAAGAATTTGGATTGTTCAGCCGGGAGAAGAGAAGGCTTTGGGGGGACCTAATTGTGGCCTTCAAGTATTTGAAGGGATCCCACAGGAAAGATGGAGAAAGACTATTTATAAAGGCCTGTAGTGACAGGACAAGGGGGAATGTCTTCAAACTGAAAGAGGGTTATTTCAGATTAGATATTAGGAAAAAAATTACTGTGAGGGTGTTGAGGGCCTGGCACAGGTTGCTCAGAGAAGCAGTGGATTCTTTATCCCTGGAAGTATTCAAGGCCAGGTTAAATGAGGCTCTAAATAACCTGGTCTTGTGAAAGATGTCCCTATGCATGGCAGGGGATTGGAACTGGGTGATCTTTAAGGTCCCTTCCAAGCCAGGCCATTCTATGATTCATTGAAAATCTAAATTCTTAAGCTCCCACTCATCTCTCATCTAAGTCCAAAGCAATCAAATTCAACAGCTGAATATACCCCAAGCAGTTGAGTCTCTTTACTCTGAGCAGGACCCTTCCTGTCAATGGCATTCAGAAAATAGTTATATAGTACAAGCTTAAAGCTTTTTTTGTGTCACCCGTGTCGGAGTCAAATTCTTGTGACTGGCAAAGAGAAGCCAAGAATTAGTTGGTGGCCCAAGTAAAATCTCAATACTCTACTGAATACACAATTTACTATAAGTCTGATTACAATTTCACTAACATTCACATGCCAAATCAAGCCAGGAAAGCCTCATTAATAATACCTTCGAAGTTGTTACACAAAAAGTCTTTGTTACACTTACCTCTTTCCTCTTATGACCAGAGCCTGAAAACGCTCCTGGTGCAGGTGGCAAAGTATTGTTACACTCAGCAGATTTAGGTCCACTCAGGGCTATAGTAACACCTCTGACTTCAGCATAGACTTCACTGAAAAAGGCACAATTTAAGCTCCTATAGAACAGTAACACTTTATATGGAACAATGAGACTGCTGCTTAGCACTTTTGAAATCCTTCTGTTCCCCATTCTAGAGTAGAAGCAGTAATATTTTCAGTAGCAAATCTCTCAACAGCGTGTTGTTGTGTTTCACTGTAATCCCCAGCTTTGACCTCATGCTCTCTAAGACTGAGTGCTCATACAGCATTTCTGTTATCTCTGGAATGAGCCTTCTCTCACCAACATGATAGATCTCATAGCTCATTTTCTGCCCCTGTGGTAGTGTACAATGGGGAGATAAGAAATATGTTCCAATTCAATTATTTGATTATGATCTGATTACACAAACATCAAAATACAAATGAGATCTAAATATCATTTTAAAAAATAATCATAATGCAGTTTGATTGTTCTCACATGAATCAACTAAAAAAAATGAAATCAGCTAAATCCACAACATTTTTGCTGATTATTTTTAAGGTATTTTGTATTTTACAAAGAAAATTAACCCATCTGCTACAGATACGGCACTGATTAGACTGAATTAAATTTCATGACTCACTCTTTAAATTTGCAGGGCAAATGTAACTAAGTTTTTTCAGGAAAAATACACACCTTATGAACCTTTGTGAACCTCAGAGATTCTACCTGAACGAAAGTTTAAAAAAAAAAAGAAAAAAAAAAAGTAAAACTGATTTTTCATTTCAGTAAAGACAGGGATGAATCCACCTTGCTAGTACAACGTTATAAAGGTCTGACTCAACATGCTAATAAAGAATGTCTGATTTTGTCCCTTACTGGCTTCTCAAGAACCATATTATTAAAGTTTAAATCTTGCAAAGATCCCCGGGTTCATTTTGGCTATGTACCTGCTCCCCCCCATTTCTAAGCTCTATCTGTGTAAAGCACAAGGGGAGAAGAAATAGATTATGTGTTCTCTGAAGTGTAATCTTAACTTTTTCAGAAATGTGTGTGCAAAGCCAAACAGCTTTATAGATACCTTTTATTAGCCAAAACAGTAGCACTTCCCATCTCACAGATCCCCAAACACAGTAAGAACAATTAGGTGTCCTACAAGGAATAAAATTTCATCACCATGGAAGCTATGAGTTGTCTCACAGGTTGTCGTGGCTTAAGCCCAGATGGGAAATAAGCATCACACAGCTGGTTGCTCAACTCCCCTCACAATTAACAAAAACCCAAAATATCAGTGTGCTATCAACACCATATTAATTCCTAATACAAAACACAGCACTGTAAGAGCTACTCAGAAGAAATTAACCCTACCATAGCTGAAACCAGGTATTGTTTTCACATGTCTACAGATGTGTTTCTAGGTAGCAGGTATGTTCTTTCCATATATGTCTTGACTTTTCCATTTTTCAGAAAACTCCTAACAAATTTTTTTGATTAGGGCACTGTTTTTGGTAAATTAGTACAAATTCAGTATTAAAATATGTCTTGAGCCTCTCAATGTTTTGTTAGCTGCATGCTGATCTCATGCAATGTGATGGAATGATTAACTGACTTACCATCACATATTATTTCATGGAGGTGCTTGATTTATTACTAATATGGTTTGTTATCAGCATGATATCAAATACTATCCTCAATAAATTAATTCAAAACTGAAAGTCAAATTCTTAGATTCTGAGCAGTCATTTAATCTATAAGTGTATATAAATAGGATCAAGTGAGTGTTTGGGAAATGACATTTTTCTACTATACATATTTAAAATACACTGTGAAGATACACAAAATGATTCCTCTTTCCCAAATTTGCCTCTTGTAGGTTACGGAAAGAACGCACAAACAAAAGAACCATTAATACTTTAAAGAGAAGTATTTTACACCTGTAACGGCAGAAATAGAAAGGGGTTACTGCTCTGCTTACTTCAGCTAGAAAACAACTTCACAGGCACTTTGTATACAGAGCAACTATGACTTGTAGCTAAAACAGGGGCTTTTCCTAGGCCGCTGTCACATCAAATGGAAATATTTCACAGGGACAGAGGATTGCCTACTCTGAGTGTTAAACTTATTGGTGTTTCTAGCTCCTCACTCACTGAACTGGTTAAGGCTATGACAGTTGTTTGGAAATAGAGTAAGCAGTAAAAGTCCTCTATCAAGGTCAACACCATTCATGAGAAAAACCCATTGTTTGACTCTACCAGTAACATCTCAAATGCCTGTCCCTGCTTTCCTTGTCAGAGCAGTAGGTAACAATCCTCGTCACTAACCACATCAGTCTTAGCAATTGCCACATAAGAGACCAATTCTGGGACCCAGAACTCTGGTCCAGCTCTTGTATTGATGGAGAGCTATGGCCAAGGGAATAAGAGATCCCAGAACGGTAAAGCACAAGAAGTTTGGAACTTTTTCTCTTTTGTTTTTAGAGTCATTATCTATCACATTGTAATTCTGCATTCAGGTTCATTTGCTTTTGAAGTGTTGTGAAAACTATAAAAATAGTGACATTTTAGTTAAACAAATTCATTTGAGCTTTCTGTACTTGTTCGTTTCCATACAGCACCTTCATTTAAAATCTCTCAGTACTCTCCCTTTGTCAGACTGAATTCAGAACAGATGACTCACTTCCTGCACTAGGAAAACAACGTTTATTATAAAAGAAGCTATTTTCACTAGTGAGGGGTAAAGATTTCTATCCTTAGTCTTTGTGTAAGATTGATTCAAACAATACTTACCAGCTTTAACAACATGAATCCCACCTCAAACCTCAGCCGCATGAAGTTCTGGTGATTTAATCCTTCACACATAGATCATTAATATTTGTTTCAGTCTTAGCTTTGATTTGACCATCATGTTGTTTTACTGATGATCCAGTAATTTTAAGCTCAACACTACGTTACTTTTATTTTTTTTCTTTTAGCTTATTATTCTTTAAATAAAGGACATAAACCAATACAAATTTCCAAGGTGGGAATTCAGCTGTGAGGATTAGGGTGAGTTAGGCGGGTTATCTGATTGCCATTTAGCCCTCTTCCTAAATTAAAGTCACCTTTTGTCATAGCTGGGTTTTGGGTGGTTAGACATTCAGACTGCTACCAAGCTGAGTTCTAAACATTGCAAGGTGATGAATGCCTTGTCCTTCCACTTCTCATGTCTTAGGTTACAAAATGAAGAAATATCAATTCTGTTTAAAAAGGAAAAAAAAAAAAAGTTTGAAGAAAATTTGTTTACATCTAGGAAAGAATGAGAGAAGAGTGAGAACCAAGTCTTACCCCAGCCTAGTTGCTATACAAAGAGCATTCTGACAATGAGTTGAAGGCCTACGTTCAGAAAACTTACCTGTTTCAAGCAGAGTTCTTCTCTCTTAGACTCTTGTAGTGAACAAACCAAAGCTAGGTGGCGGTGTGGAAGACATTTTAAGATTTATACTTGTGATTTCAAATGATGAGCTAGCTATAATTGTCAGTAATAACCATAGAAACCTAAAGGAAGTAAGCTAAGCTAGTTTAAGTTGATAAATAAATAAATCTTAACAGGATTTCAATATTCTACACCCTTCACTGTCACCTCTGAAATCTCAAGAAGATTCAAAAATCACTACAGAAGATTAATATAGAATTGTGTAATCAATCAACTTACATCCATAATTGTCACCAAACATCCTTCAACTTCTCAAACGTAATGCTAGGTCCTGGAATGAACAATTTTTTCTTGAACAATGCATGGCATAACATAGCCCCTTTCTTAGCTTGATAGATTGTAAGGGTAGTCCACATTAACAGCTGAATGACAAAGAAGGAACCATATTTGCGACTTGCTTATTTACAGTCTGATCAATAGCAAAAAAAAAAAAAAAAAAAA
>VZRR01009023.1:0-29915 GCA_013398015.1 Oreocharis arfaki | reverse complement strand
AAAAAAAAAAAAAGAGAGAATATATAAAGAGAGGTATGAGGATGTGGCAACAGAGCCAAATAGTCTGCAGTTTTAAAAAGATTCAGACGATAACAAATGACACTTTTACCAAAGTATTCTATAAAATAAGGAAATATTTTTATTTTTCTTTATTAAAATCATAATGACATGTTGGATGGAGTGAGTACTTTAGACATATCCTAGGATCTACAGAAATCGAATAATTAACTTTCCTGACAAACAGGATATATGTTTATGGTGTTTTGGGGACACAATTCTAGCTTCAGAGACTAATTTTCTGTGATCCAATGCAGCCTGCCCAGAGCAATAAAACTATGTGTGAGCAGCAATGTTAAAATGTCCAAAGGAAAAGAAGGACCAAGGCACCAAGGCATTTATGGTATAAGTTTATGTTGGTACCTGAGGTCTTAAATAGAAATCAGTTAAAAAAACCAAATCAAACCGAAAACCTAAAAACAAACCCAAAAGAACAAACAAACAAAAAATCTCACCAACATGATAAATTTAATGCCTCCAGAAATATTTATTACCCAGCATGGAAGAACAAAAAATAGCAGCAAAAATGATAAAAGAGATGGGAAACCCTTGTGAGGGAGCTAGGGAAATATCTGGCTGCAGGAAGAGTTGAAGACTAGGGGAGGAGCTAGAAGATGAAATCAGGCTGCCTGGTGATACAAGGTTAAATCCACTAGCAACAATGAGCAAATCAAAAGACAAAAGTTAAATTAAATGGCAGGGAAAGTTAATGAAATGGCAGCAGTGAATTAAAAACAGGCCAAAATCCAAAACGCAGCAAGGGAAAAGTTAATCAAATGGCAATGGTGAGGTGAAAAGTGGCAGAGTTAATTAATGGCAGCACAATGCCGACAGATAGTCAAATGGCAGGGAAAGATTAAAAACTGGCAATGCTTATCAGCAGCAGATGACTCTTGATGACACTTAGACTGTGTGGAAAATCCAGAAGGTGGATTTTGTACAAGTGCTGCAATATCCTTTTGGGGGTGGTTAGGAAGGGTCTTCCCTGGAGCCCAGCACAGCTTAGAGGAGCCAGATTTAGTCTGCCCGGGAGATAAGGCACAAACATAGCTCTGCTGTGGGGACTTGGTGCTTATTCCCTTAGGGAACAGGAGGGATGAGAGGGTGAACTCGCTCTCCTGGGCACTATTTCAGCAGGGACTCTACCTGAGAGTGTCTCCTTCTGCCTTTTGGCTCTATCTGACTTGTTTATAAAAAATCCAGACAGCTCTTTAGAGGAATAAAAATAGTACCAAATAGAATTGCCAATTTGAAAAAAAAATATATCTCTGAGAAACAAGTACATATTCCTAAATTTCTCCTTATGTTTTTTATCTGGCTACTAATGTATAACATTCCCAATTACCCTGTGAGACCGTAACTTCTATAAAAGCAACCGGTGAAAAATTTTGGAAGCCTTTTTGAAGGCCAAATACTCTAAACCTACTGTATCATTCCTATCAACATGTTTTTAACTACAGCATAAACCATTAAGCAACTTGTGAGCAATGACTTCCTTTAAAAAAAAATTTGTCGTTTCTCAGACTGTTGAATTATATTTCCGTTCATTGTTTTTCATGTTTTCCACCAACCTGCTTGAAAGCATACGTTACAAAAGCAAAGCCAGCAGAGCTGGTTATTACACTAACACTAGGCTGCAGTCAAGCAGAGTATTATTGCTCATCTCATGTTTTTCCAGCTTTGTACTAGAATGTGAGACAAAACATAAGATGATGTTTTGAAAAAGAAAACTCAGAGTAATATATTGGCAAAATGCAGTAACTGTCATCCTCTGTGACTAATTTTGGGTTTCCTACACAACAAGAATTGCAGAAAACTACAGAGAAATGAGTGAACATGGGAAAAAGGGATCTGAATTTTCTACCTAGTGACATCCCATGGTGAATGTTTTGCTACACTGTTAATGAAAACTGGTAACTTCTCCTACGGGAAAATAAACCCACCAGATAAAGAAACAAAATTAGATATAGAAAAAAAATAGAGGACAGGCAGAAGGAATTGGGGCTGTTCAGCCTTGAGAAGAAACGACTGAGAGGGGACCTCATCCTTGTCTGTCGGTGTCTGCAGGGAGGGCTCAGAGCATGGAGCAGGCTCTGCTCAGTGGTGCCCAGCAATGGGACAAGAGACAAAGGGAGAAATGGATGCACAGGAAGTTCCTCCTGAACATGAGGAAGACCTTCTTTCCTGTGCGGTGAGCAGGCTCTGGAACAGAATGTCCAGAAGAAGGTGTGGAGTCTCCCTCACTGGAGACATTCCAGAACCACCTAGATGCAATCCTTTGCCATGTGCTCCGGGATGACGCTGCTTGAGCAGGGAGGTGGGACCATGTGATCCACTGTGGTCCCTTCCAACTTTAACCATTCTGTGGTTCTGTGATTCTCTGATAGTGGAGAGTTTAACATAAAGGCCAGCCTCCTTAGTAAAGTGAAGCACCACGACCATCATTTCCATCACAGATTGTGCCCTCCAGTATTACTTACTCAGGGGTGTCAACCTTGTCTATAAACCCATCAGTCAATCAATATCTTGATAGGTTCACTGCAGAGTTCTTCTATTTCTAGATGTCTTGGTTTGAAAGACAGGTGTCTGTTTAAGTGAGGCAGAAACCCCCTTTGAAGTGGGAAATGTAACCCCCTTCCCTCCGGATTATTATGANCAGCCAGCAGCAGCGCTGGTGGCTCCCCGTGAGCAGGGTGGGTGCAACAGCTCCGGTGAAAACAGCGGTCCCGTGGAAAAAGGGCCTGGTCCTCGCCTGAAGGTCCAGTGATGCAGCCTCTCGTCCTCTGGAAGTCCAGCGGAGAAAAGCTACCTTGTGCCTGAAAAACCTCTGATTATATCCAGGTGGGAAATGTTCAGTTCCTCCTCCCAGGCAGAGCATCTCACAGTGGGGTGGTGAGGCACTGATGGGCCCATTAACAGAAGATAGTCCAGAGCCTGTTATCTATGAGTCGTTTGGCAAGGCACAAATGCGCCCATTAACAGAAGATAGTCCGGAGGGAGGAGGCAAAGAAACACTGCCCCACCTGGTTTCACAGCTCATGAAGATGGTAATAGAATATACTGCAACCCAGGACACTAGAAGAAGAACATACTCATCTACCACATGTAGATTAATAAAATCTGGTCTAATTATAATGAATACTGTTGTAAACTATGCTCGTTCAAAGTGACACGTTTGGAAAACATGCGATGAGAGGAGATTAGAGTGGTTGAGATCTGGGTCCGGCTTCAGAACAGCCAGTAAAGACACACCTGTTAAGTGCACACCAGAAGAGCTTTAGAAGACAATTGCAGAGCTTATTAAGTCATCAGAATAGTGAAGATAAAACAGTTTAAAAGGTGCATCATAATCACGTGCCTAATATGCTTGTTCCATGATTCAGGATAACATTGAATCACTGCTGTGTCAGCAGGAGTCTTTACATTAAATCCTGCTCAGAAATTAAGAGGTGACAGAAGGAGTTTTAGAGTTACAAGTTCATACCAGACAATTATATTTGTTAAACAGCACAGCTTGAGCTCCCCACCCTTAAACTTTAAAGAAAAAAAAGTCTTACATGGTTACAGTGTAGCCAGGCTGCAAAATTAAAGAAGACAAAAATTATTAGCTTCCCGTCATTATGACTAGAAAATCCTAAAGCTATCACGAAGACAACAAAGTATGTCATAGTTATTCTAGAATGTCTGTAACATTGAAAAGAAAGCCATAAGAGATCAAGATGTGGAAATATTGCTTTCTTTAGCATAAAAAATCAGCCATGTTTTTTAGTTAAAAAAGAAGTCAGAGATATTCTTCTTAAGCATTTGTTTACACACAAGCAAAATGTGGCATTTTGATGAAATAAAATAGCTGTAACAATATCTGTATAATTGAAGTATCTATTATTTTCTTAAAAACAGCATGTATCTGGTGATATACTAATTACTGTTCATTGAACAAGAGGCAAAATCCTCTAAGCATTCCTGGGAAGAGCGTTCAAAACACTACGCTAATAAAAAAAAGATGTACACCTACAAGAGGTGAATACATCACTTCTAGCTTTGTGCCAGTAAAAATGAACCTGAAGCTAGTTCCAACATTCAGAAGCTTCAAAGAAGGGAGGAAGCAGCACTTACTCACCCGGATGCAGATGCTCCTGTGAAACAAACTGTCATGGCTACTCAATGGCATGAGAGCAATGTGTACAGCTGAGGACACGTCCTTTGGAGGTAATAGTGGGGGGGGGGAAGTGGGGGGGTTTGAAGACACAGATTTTCCATGACCTTTCAACATATTTACATTAAGACAACACTTCAAAGCTTAGAGATGCTGTTTTTCAAAGTAACTGATTTATGCAATAGTCACAGATAAGGGAAAAAAAAACCCTTTACTGCTTGGCCATGCCCTGAGATCCACCACCTCAAGTGGAAAGTGACAATGAAAAGAAGTTCTGAGTAAAATTAACCCTTGCATGTCATCCAAATCCCTTCTATTTCCTACAGTATTCACAAGGTTTTTTTGTCAACTTAGGTTGACTCATAGATTGCATCTAAATCTCTGGGAATTCTTTACCCATTGTGTCTGCCAGAGAAATGGCTGTGTGGAATATGGGGGCAAAACTGGATGTGACTTCCTGGTGAATTTTGAGGGCTCCCTAGAGTAAGTAGAGAGACAGAAAAACAAATCATTCAGCCAAGATGTATTTATATAAACCAATGTAAATGTAGCGAGAAAGTTCAGAAATGATCACAGCAGCCTCTCCATGTGCAGACCTGAGAGCAGCAGGCAGTAAAACTGATAATGGTAACACCATCCAGCAGGAAAGTCACAAAAAAAAATCCACAGCACAAGGCTGAAGAAGGCAAAGAGGATAGGCGTTTGATATTTATTGCATTTTCTCAGTCCCAAAGTCACTACTTTTAGTGTACCAGTAAAGTCTCACCTTATCTGCATGCATTTACTATGAAATTGGTTGTATATGCTGATGTTTATGAGTATAATGTAAAGTGCTCAAAACCTCCACAAAAAAAGCTATTTTAATTCTGCTTCCTTTATACTACTCCAAGTAATAAAAATACTATTGCATCAATAATACTGCATGTGATAGCAGCAGGGGGAAGTTTTTAAAAAAAACTTTTGGATTTTTTTATGCCACCTATGTCCCTAAACAATATACTACTAAATGCTTTGGTCAAGCTCAAAGCCTGATTGAATTTAAGAGAAAATAATGAGATATGTCCCAAAAGTAAAAATTAGATTTTGTGCAGGCATCCTTTTAATTTGAAGTCTAATACACTAAGGAGAAAATAAAGTCAGCAATGAAAATTGGTCAAAGGATAAGGGGTCTCTAAACTGTTAATTTGTGCCTGTAACTTGTAGTATTCATTCTTACTACAATGAAGTCTTTTTAGACATAGATTTTATTATTCTTGTTTGTTTCAGCTTTCAAACTCGTGGAATGAATAGTACAGTGAAACCAGTTCTCAGTAAGATGATGGCACTTAAATTCGAGTCTTGAACAGTCAAACTTGCTGCATATACTCACAAGCCTGAAATTGTAATACACAGATTTTCATCTTTAGCCACAGCTTGGTTCCATTTATGCCAATGTGAGCTGGACATAGCCTTGAAGTGATTATTTTCATTTTCTTCTGTGTTAAAATGAGATGATGTCCACTTATTTTACATGCTTACTTGGAGAATGGAATAATGAAAAAGGCACATTTGAAATGTTGAATTTTCAATACATTTACGCCATAAGGTATTTTTCATATGCAAGAGGAGCAAGTCTAGAGTGCAATAGGAATACATAATAAAACTCTTATTTTCCTCATTTTACCTACCTCTTCTGAAATTCTTCAGGAAAGAACAAAACGTAAAAAGAAAAAGGAAAATGTATGTAACACAAGGGGAAAAAAATGCTGTTTAGTGTCAGTTAACAAAAAATATGGAATTTCTTCATAATTGCCTTATCTACCTAAGTTGGAATCCTTAGTACATTTTCACTTTAGGAGAATGATATAAAGTATTAATGCCGTTTTCCCATCAAATATGTGACTACTTATCTCTTTCCTCCTTCAGAACCAATCTACAACCATTCAAGCACAAACTCAAAAAACAAACACGAAGAGAGAATATGTCTGTGAGAAATTGGCAGCTGAAAGTTCCTATCATGACTTGCCACAAATGAACTTAGAATTTCTAGAATGTGAGAATTCCATCTGGTTACAGAAAAATCATGTGGGAGCAGCAGATACAGGTATTTTGGTCAGAGAAACCTGTGTGTAATTCTCAGCTGGCAGCCTGTGGCTGATGTAGTCGTATCCCTCTCCACTGTCCTGCTGCAGGAAAATTATCATTGCAGCAGAGTCATGTACCCTTAAAACTAGTTACAGTCTGTGTTTTTTGGTTCAATGACTATTCAGTTATACATAATACATGAGTAGAGTTCTAGGAGAGAAAAACACAGGCACATGCATAATGAGGAAATACTCAAACTTGCAGAATTGGCCGAACGACTGCTGTGTTTGCCCACACCCTCTCTGCAGCGTGCTAGAGAAGAGTGCAGCGTGGTACCATAGGCAGACCACAGCCACTGTTACTTACGCTTCAGTCTCTGAGCCTCTTTTCTAGACCCCCTGGGAACAAATTCTGGGCTTTTCAGAGGACTCTCATAGTTGTTAAAGACCTCCAAGGTACCTGACTCTGTTGAGAGAGCCATGAATGCTGGTGAGCTCCAGCAGCAGCCAGGACTGCTGGGGACTGTCTGTGTGCACATTAATCTCAGTGCACTCCTTGGAGCAGCAATTTCCCCCACTCCTCCAGTGACCCAGCCCACCACAGACCTTGGCTCAGCTGAGTTCCCAAGGGTGGATGCAGCTCTACAGGTGTAGGACTGCAGGAAGTGCATGGGGATATGACTGGAGAGAATCCAGCTAAGAACAATAAAGATGGTTAAGGGTGTTGGCACATCCGATTTATGAGGGAAGGCTGTGGCATCTGGGACTGATTATTCTGGAGCAGAACAGTCCTCAAGGGGAATTTTATCAGTGCAAGGGCAGTCAAACACGAGAATAGGTTGCCCAGTCACATTATGGAGTCTGCAAGGAGGGACAGAGTCCTGGGCAAGATGCTCTGTCTAACTCTGCTCTGAGCACGACATTGGACCAGGCGGTCTCCAGATGTGCCTTCCTCCTTCAGCTGCTCCATGACTGCAAGGGACTTACAGCGTTTCCATTGCTTCAAACTTTGGTCTGCTCTAGCACCCATGAGGAACTCCTCTCACCTTCAGTCAGAGTGATTGTTTGCAAGTTTCTTTCCAGCCAAAAAAAGTAGAAAATTATAAAATTTGTTATTAAAAAAAAAAAAAGTTATGCGACAGCCAGCCAGAGTGGTGTTTCCATGGAATTACAGTAATCTTTATTGCATGAGGTGTGGGATAAGGGTTTTTGAAAGTGCACGATCTGCTGAGGTAGTGTTTGGCCTGAGTTTATTTCAGTGAGCATCCATCCTGTCAGTCTGAGGTAGGTCCTGGAGCCAACAACCTGTTAACATTGCCAAGGCATCCTCTGGGAGGGAGGCAGTTTGTTCCTGAAGGAATCTCTATAGGTAACAAGTGTAAATGAAGCACTGATGATCCAAGGAGAAAGAGCTTTGACAGAAATACAGAGCAAAGCAAATTAACAGTGTGGGCATACTCTGTCATAGAAAAGAGATTGCTGAAACAGAGGTACAGAGACAGCCAAGCCACTTGCAGTTCCCATGGCCCATAAAGGCTTACACACACCAGTGTGATTTCAGATGGCTCAAGCTACCACGGGGAAGATTTGAGGAACGAGGCTCTATCCATCACTTGTAGTTAACCATATTGCTGAAAATCCCAGTGGCTACTCCCTGCAGCCACCTAAATGCATATCAAGAAGAAAACACCCTTGGTGCATGGGATACTTTTCCAGAGTTGGCACCGAAGTACAGTTCACACAGTGAGCTCTAGATCACAGATTTTGTGGCAAGAAGTAAACAGTGTGACCAGTTGGAGGCCCAGAAGCAGAAGAGATCATAGATCAGCTTGTGCCTTTGGGGGAAGATGGTTACCTAAGACATCAAGAAAGCAAAGTGTCCAGGACAGTGAAGGCAAGAAGAAGTGTGCAAAACCAAAAAAGTAGTTGTTACTACTATTTTAACAGTCATAAACCTGAATCTTACACCATTTTAATGTAGCCTACTGCATCACTTTCTGTAATATATAGGTAACTCCATTACCATATTTTGAAAACTCTATCCACTTTTATTTATGTCAATCAGGTAACACAGATCACAATATAATTCTTTTAGGAGTTAGTCTAGTCTTGGGGTAGTATATTCATGAACTCATTCACACTGATACAGCATTGTTCGGCCTGTAAATTCCTACACTGTGCTTTTTCACATCTCTTCAGAAGTGTTCCCTCACTGGCACTGTCACATTGAAAATGCATCGATTCTTTAGCCCTCCTCTCAGCTGCCTTCCTTCAGAACTCATGGGTTTGCTACAGAAAATACTACTCCTCTCCCCTTATTTCTCTCTGTTCTTCATTTTATCTTTCTCTCCTGAAATTAATGATTTTATGACATTCAATCTGTTTAATTTTCTTTTCACCTTCACTGTCTATCATTAACCCAGCTCCACAGATTGCCTTGTGTCTTTCTAAATCATCTCCCTTGTTATTACACATTCTTTTTGCTCTTTTTCACAACCTTTGATCTTCCTTTATTTCTCCAGCTCTTTTTTTTACACCCAGATTACGTTTTTTAGTTAAAAAGAAAAAGAAAAAAAAGAAAAAAAGTTTTAATTCTGAGTTGCCTATTTCCATTGATAATTTCCTTTTAGCCTATTGTAATGTATTTCATTCTTTACTACTTGAAGGCTGCTTTTTGTCCCCGGCAGTATTCTATTTACCCAAGAACAATGATCAGCTAAAAATCATGATATTTAATGTGGGTGTTGCAGAGAAATAAACTATCGAGTATGCTGATCACGTAGGTACTGAAATGGTAAGTCTTTCATAAGCACTTCCAGTGAAAACTGGCACAATCTGGACTTAAAAATCCATGTTAACAATACACAAGGGATTTGTATTAGAAGCTTGGCTTGAGTTTAACTGGAAATCTAAAATATTTTTTTCCTTTTCAAGTTACTTTTGATATAGAATTTAGAACATCAGACATCTGTATTATAAAAAGGACCACTTAACAATAAATTGGTTTTGAGAGTCTGTAAAAGAAATAATTATAAATGACCTACATAAATTTTTACAATTTGTCAATGGAAATGAAACTAGATTTTCACAGGTAGAACACAAGATGCAATATGTGTACTAACATTTGTCATTACTGATGGATATCAGCAAGACCATTTGATAAATGATGGCATAATTTGAACTAGAGTTTAAACAAAAATGGTAAACCTTGCCCCTTAAAGGGGAAAAAAAAAATTACCTCTTTTACTTGTGCCATGAATACAGTGAGTTTTGTATGTATGGAGGAGAGCTTACTCTTGATTCTGGAGCTTTACCAAACACTCACTAGAATAGTGAGGTCAGCAGAAAATTATTTCCTATAGTGAAACTTTCAGTGATCATTTACTTTTCCTCTTTTAAGAACGGTGGTCGTGCCTATTCTATTAAACCATCTTTCTTCATATTTAATTTATAATACAGATATGTGTGATCTGACTTCCCCTGTCAGATATTAAAGGCAGTTCCTAAAGCTTAGGTGGCAAAATAAAATCTATCCTCATTGGATATATACTGAAATCATTATGAAGAATTTCAGGTTTAAAACAGAATGTGTCTGCCTCAAATACTATTAATGTCACCTCAAAAATCAGTCTTAATTAATGCCAAACTATATTCCCAAATATTTGTTTATTCCTATGTATGCCAATTTACCCAGGTCCTTCATAGCAGATTGTGATTAAGAGGACAGCACTGAGATAACCATACCATGGTCTCAGTGCTTTTCTCTTAACATTTTGTCAAATATATCATCATGCTTATCTTTACCATTTTCCTTTATCTTTTCAACACTGTGTGCCATTCTTTGCTTTTACTATTTGTATCACACTTGGATTGTTATTCAGTCTTTGACATTTTTGCAATACGGAATTAGATAACCATCATGATGTTTCAGATATGTCTGTATTTCCCTTCTGAAATTCCTGTATTATGGTCACATTAACAATGTAATTAAATAACATGTCACCACGTTGGACCTTATGCATTATTCATGATTTGTTGATCTATGATCCATCACAGTGGCCTAGTGGGAGCTTTCAAACCACCTCATTCAATCAGCTTAACCAATTTACTGCTGCAGATTAATGTTACTATGCTTGTGAAAAGCAGACAGTTGCAAAGTATACAGTTTTACCCCAAATTCTCTGTTATAAATTCACATACGGACTCGTGCACATATGCATGCACACATGTACAAGTATCTGCATATACGCAGCAGGAATCAAATAAGACTTTTGAAAATTCAGCAGCACATATATGTATGTCCTGATTTCACACCAATCTCCTTTTGCTAAACATGCCAGGATTGCTTTCTGCAGTGTTACCGTGACTTTCCACCCTATTCTGGCCTATTTTGACTGTTAGTTGTGTGCAGCGCCCATGTACCACCATATAGAACACACATATTGTTGGTACAGTTGGTGCAGGCAAGATGAAAATCCAGTGCTGCTGTAAGAACAGCATATTGACATTTCTATAGAGCTAGACTTAGTAAAAAAAAAAGTTAAGTATTTCTGTAACAATCTAATATTAACTATATCCAATTACCAGTTGTATGTTCCCTCTCTTTAATCTGGTACCATAAAATTCTCTTTAAGAGAAAAATTTGAGATTTCCTTCTTGAAATAATTTTTCCCTCCTATTCTTTGGCACTTCAGCTCTTGTCCTCCTTGTAGGGTTATTACTTCATACAGAGTTCCATCTTTTGTTTCCATTATTTGGGTGTGACATATTTAAAGCTTACAGAATGATGTAACCTGCAATAAAGATATGCCTTTGATTGATGAGAGCTTATTAGGGTCTCTAGAATTCAGATTTGCTCAAGGCTGAGGCTTTACCCTTGCTAAACATTCGTTCTGAATAAAGGTCATCATGATCTGCTCAAAATCAGAAAAAAACTAATTAATTAAGAAATTATATTTTAAAGGGAAAGGAAAATTACTTCTGTGAGATTATGTAACAATATATACAGCAATAGAAATAAACTTCTCTTTTCCCCTCCTAATGCTGTATATAGAGTGCTACTTGGGCAAAGGCATGTCAAACAGGTACTTTTAAGTATTTCGAGTTATAAAAACCAGGGCTCTCCACTAATATGAAAATATTGAAAATGGATATCTCTTTGAAATAACACCTACAGCAGTTTTCTGATGAGATGAGCAGATGGTTTCCAGAAAAAAACAAAACCAAAACCTTCTCCTATGACATCCCTACAACACGTTTGTGTGTGTCTGTGTGAATGAACATGAGAACTCTCTCATGTACAAATTGTTCTAGACACACACCTGAGGTTGTTGGCAAGATGCAGTGAAGACGGATAACCAAGAAATGTCTCCAGAGAACTGGAAATTCTAAACTGTGAACAGTGCAAGGTGCCTAACATTTAGAGAGCACAAATGAAGAGTAAGATTAGCTACCTAGTGTGAGCTAGATGTCAAAGAGTAAAACTAATTATATCGATTTTTAAAATATTTCTTTTAACAGATGATAAGGACCAGAGAAAATTCCTACTTTATACCTAAGTGGAGAACTCAAAATCCTCTGGATGTTCATCTGTATAATTTGAGAGCCTGTAGCCAGGGTTTATGCTACTTTTGAAAAACAGACCGTACACCTGTTGGCAGATTTTTGGTGACTTAAATTACTATGTGGTTCTTGAAATACTTTATTATCAATTATTGTCCATTTTGATCTAAAATTGCTATCAAGAACTATTAAGACCTTAGCTCTGCAAAGAGATAAGAGAAAAAGAAGGAGGAAAATTAATAGCTCTGTAAAGTCCTCTTGAACCATATTTGAAATGGAACTAAAGATATGTTCTCCAAAAGTACAGTAGATAAGCACTCGGATCAGCAGGTACCAATTAGTGAAGAAATTCAGTAATCGTGTCTGATCTTTGGCCAAGAGTTCTGCTTGCCCTTGTGCTCCCTTTTATGCTCATACACCAGTTTTCACGAATTGTTTCATCTCTCGCTACTGCTCATTTACAACCCTTCTAGCTATTGCTAGAGCAATCAAGGTATTGCACCAAGCTGTAAGCTCATTTTTTTGACATAAATGTACATTTTTTTTTGTACATAAATGTACATGGGGAGAAAATGGCAAGCACTTAAAAAAACCTCGTCATAGAAGCCAGCTAAGGTTTCACTGCTTCCTGTCTCTTCCTTTAAATTGTGCAATGGAAGGGTTTGAGTTACAGTTATCTAAATTGCCTTAATTCTACAGCTATCCATCTTTGAAGTGTGTGATTTCCCTATGTAGTCTATAAAATATATGTACATGTATAAATACACGCACACTTGTGTGTACATATACATGTGTGTGTAAGAATAAGATATTCAAACATACTAATTTGCCCTGCCCTTTACATTTGAAATATTTAGATATTCATGTTCTGATCACTGTGAGGTGCTAATGACTTCTTAAAAAGAACAGTTGTAACCAGCAGAGTTAATCATATAGTACACTCCGGTTTTATAATATTAGGGTAAGATATTGAACAAACCTATAAATTTAATACCATAGTCCCCTCAAAGCTTGAGAAATAAGAGAAAATAAAATGTTCGGGTGAAAAGGGAAAAAGCTAGAAAAGCAGAAATTTAACTAGATGCTCACAAAAAGTGTTTATGGGTTTACTGTGTGACCTCATATAATCTCTCAAACAAAATTTGTTCTATGCATGCTGCATTAGCAATTTCATGTATATTTTCCTTTTTAACTGTAAAAGTTTTATAGTTTTATCTATTCATGTCTACTAGTATTTAATATTTTTCATGATGTTGCTGCCAAAATGAGATTTTAAACTCCTTGAGAAGACATCACAAGCATGCTTTTTCTGTGCAAAGCATCTAGCATTCTTCTGTCCACTATAAACCACTGGTTCTCTATTCACCTTTGTTCCACAAAGTCGATGCCTGTTAATTCTTTACACATTGTACCAAAACACTTTCAAAATTTGGCATTAACCCCTCAAAAAATCTGTTTCATAAAAATTTCTGGTAGCTGAATACAATTTACTCCAAATATTCTTCAAAAACCCAGATTTTCAAAAAGCCTCAGAGTATTTGAGTGTGATTGACTCCTAATGCATCTGAACATAAGTAACTAACATCACTATATTTTCAGACTATCTGGAATAATTTCTGGAAATCCAAGGAATTAAATGGTTTATTCAAGAGTCCAAGGTACCCATCAGGTCTAGGAGTAGCTACATGCAGTATCTGCTTATTTCTTTCAACCTTTCCATAATTTTCCTCGAATTTTAACCTTCTCAGACTCTTGCTAACCCCTTGTGTTTGATAGTTTCTGGAATATCAAAAAACATATTCCCTTTCCAAATTCTATATTTCACATCAAAGCTTTATTCTGCATAATTTCTCATCTGTTTTAGTAACAAACTCTCCTGGATGCTTAGTTTAAATTACGAACTCTTTGAATTAGAAATAAACTCAGTGCTTTAAGTGTTGTGGTGACTTGCAGTGGCATTAATACAAATCCAGTGACAGTCTAGGACATAAGACACAGGGGGCATGTAGGGGGAGGCATCAAGATGCCTTGCAATCACTGAGTAAATCTATTGGCTGAGCTATCACTGCACAGAACCAACCCCTTGGCAATGGAAAAGTAAGAAACTACTCTCCCTACAGACACACACACACACAGACACAGAGGTATCTTAACGGCACACTACAAATATCAGCATCTCAGGAGCATTTTTAGCAAAGTAATAACATTTAATAACTGGAAATTGTGCATTTCTGCAGCACCTGAATTTATCAAAAAGCACACCATTCAAGTGGGAGATTTCCAGTGTGTTACCCAAACCAACATTTCACATTTAAGCAGTACCTATTCAAATTCAAACTAAAAAACCGCCAAACAACTATTTCCATCCTATCTGACTGTGCAGTAAAGGATACAGGATAAATATTAGTTACACCTTTTCTACTCTTACTGCTTTTTTTATCTGAGACATTCAAAGCATTATCATTAATCATTCAATAGCAAAACAGAACTGCGTAAAAATTAAAAATAAGTACACAAATGAAACCTTGCATAACTCATTTGGCCTATTTATGTTTTCTGCAGATTTTAAATAGCAGTCAATGTGGAAATTAAAAGAGAGAAGAGGATTTTACAAAGAGAAAATACTTAGCATCAGTCAAGGCCAAAAAAATCCCTGCTTTATTTTTCCAATTAGACCAATAATAAATCTTTTCTGTAAATCCTGCATAATTATTTTGATTCACATTTTCTGAAAATTAAAGCATTGATCTCCGGCAAGAGTTTTGACACGGGAAATACATAATGTATATTTTGTGTATGTTAGCAGATTAAGAACTGGTATTTTCTTATTAACTGCTCTCTTTATCTGTGGTTTGCATTCTGGAAATTTGATTATATGCATGTAATTATTGTGAACATACAGTAAAAAAATATGTAAAGAAACAGTGGCTCTTGGTGCTTTGGAATTAAAAAACAAACAAACAAACAAACAAAATACATATAAAAAAGAAAACAACCCAATTAAATATCTTTTAATGGGGAAATTCATACTGGATATTTTTCTGAAAAACATGCACTTAAATAACATGCAAGATGAAATGAGCGTAAACCCACAACTTCCCTACAGGCAGAAAAGCCTGCAAAGCAGAGCATCTCTCCAGCAGCTCCACACCTCTTTGTGCTGGGGAGCCCAGCACTGGCGCCAGCACCCCAGATGTCTTTCACAAGTTCTCAGCAGAGGGAAAGGATCACCTCCCTGGGTCAGCTGGCAACACTCCTCCTAATGCAGCCCAGGGTACTCTTATATCAGATAATGCTGACCACTATCTTGAAAAAATTATTCATTAACAACAACCACTGTTGTTAATTACTAATTAACACTATAAATAGCATTATGCATTTACATGTAAAGGTTGTCACTTTAAAAAATTACAGGAAACTAATATTCATCTTACACAAAATGTTTTCATGGGCCTTTTTATTTAGACATTATATTGAATGACTGCTGATGACTCTAACAGATGAGTGAATGAAGATAGGTTTGAAATAGAGGATAAATATACTTTTCCAAATGTTAGAGGGTCCCTTAAGAAGCTCTGAAATTTTTAATGATTTAAGAAACTGAACTAAAATTTACATCATTTATTGGTTTGCCTCCTCAGAACCGCCTTTCACAAGGAAGATATTAATATGTTGCAGAAACAGCCTGTGTGTATTACAAACTACTCCTGGTTCCACGAACCAAAAAAAGTAGCCTTCCATTTTTTGTTTCTCTCATCAGTTTTTGTGCTGGTCTTTTAAACTTATTTTCCATAAAATTAAACAGATCTAAAGAAACATAGTAGCCCACTGTCAGGACTGACTTTAAATGTGGACTTACCTAAAAGTCACAGAAGGTCCTAAAGCTCTCACAGAGACTCGCCTTTGCTGCGTCTCAGTGTGATCCCTCCCAGTTCTGTTCCTCGGCCTCCCAGTTACAGTAGCACATGTTCTGTACAGAGATTATGGAAATTAAGAGTAGGTTGTGTTACAAAGTGGACAGCTGAGAAATCTGAGCTTGTGCCAAACAAAGCACTAATGACAAGTACAGCAAAGTTGTATCAGTGTGAAGTTAATTATCTCTACCGGGACATGCAAGTAATCAGCAGGACTGCCTGCCCATGCTACTGCAGTTGCATGGTTTTTCCAAATTAACCCAAGGAGCCTTTCCAGAACTTGCTTGGGCCTCTGTGAGAGGGCCACAGAGCATCACTCTGAGCTGCCAAAGTGTGCCTCAGAGCTCCTCAATGGAATGCTTTGAGAAAATCAGAAGGAAGGTCCTCTACTGCCACAATAGATTAAAACAATTTATTTTGAATTTAAGAAGGAGCTTTTTACAGCACATTCTTGAACTGCTGCTGTTCTGAGTTTTCTGTTCAATCAGCTTCTACTATATCCTCATTAACAAAGTGTCTGATGCAGCATGCCCTGATTGAGTACTTATGCTTTAGAAATCAGATTTTTCCATATTTTAAAAAAATCAGCTACAACTATCCTTATGCCTGAGCTTTGATACACTAGGCTGAAATTTCACTGGAACAATTTGTTTGAAATTTGGGAAAAAAATCCTCTACAGATTTTGCCTTTATAAGTCTGTGCTAAGGCTTAGATCTTATGAAGCCAAACAAATGGTTAGGCAGTGGATGTTGGAATCAAAGGAAGTACTCTGTGACCTTCAAACCTTTGAGCTTAATGTTTTGGCAAAAATTCACTGCCACAAAATACATGCCAAAAATGTCAGACATATAAGCACATGCACAAAATTAAATCCTAAATACTATTACACTCTCAGTTAGCAGTCCTGTCCTCGAAACAGAAAAAAGAAGAATGAATTTGAGGGCTAGAGTTATTATGTGCCAGCTACGCAACATTTCTCTGACTCTGGCTATTTTTTTTTTTTTTTTTTTTTGCATATATATACCTCAGCCAGTTGTCTTCCCTGGTTGTGCTAATTACTGTCATTGTGCTGCTTTGTTCTAATTTTTAAGTATTCCATATGTTTGGATTCAATCTGTTTTCCCTGTGCTGTTTCCTATCAGCTGTAGCATGCAGAACCAGAAAGATAATCATGCAAGGAGTTTAATCTATTTTTAAGTAAAACACCTAGTTGGAATTACCAATTCCATTTGTATCTAAACCCGGTGACCTGGAGCACCTATTATGGCAACAACACACACCCACAACGTTGATTTTTTTTTTTTCACAGACAGCTTATTTTAAAACAAAATATACACTAGGTTTTTTATTTGTAGTGACTGCTTTGATTTGTGACTTAATGAAGGTAACTCCAGATGCAAGAGACATACTGTGTGATTGATAGTAATTATGTCGACTTATTACCAACAACAGAAATAGTATCTGGCTTCACGTTACATGAAATCGTTGCTTAGTGGAGTCAGATTCGTAAAATTGTAATTGTAATTTTTATTATGAAATAAAATCATGACATGTATTCTACCATTTCTCACAATCTACCAAATGCTTCACCATCCTAATCCCAGAATTGTGTTGTTTACAAATGAGGAGAACTCATCTAAACTGAACCAGCTGCTAGGATCTAGTTCTTTTTTTTCTTCATTTACTGTAAATGAGTCTTCCTTTTGAAAGATATTAGTCTGCCTTCCCTTCTTTAGTATTTATTTCCTAAAGAGCATTGGACTGGAGGCTCAGCATTTTAATGTGAAGAGAATCTGAGGTTCTTTGTACCTAAATTTAATGAAACAGGTAGGAGTCATAAGATATTGCATATTATTGCTTAATTGCCTGGCTGAGTCATTGAGCATTATTTGCCTAAATGATTATTTTCCATATCTCCCATTAACCGCGTAATTGCTGAAGTGCCCTATGGCTTCTGTTTTCCTCATCTACTGCCTTTTCATTGAAACCTGTACACTTGTACCTTTCTAATGAATTTTTTGTTGTCTTCATAAATAGAAATCCTTTATTTTACTGTTTTACTATTCCTTTTGTTTCTCTCCAAACATTGCTTCTGCTTTTCTCATCCTTGTCTTGCTATTTCCATTCAGTTAATTCAGTTATGCTTACTTCTAGGCAGTTTTTAAATTTCACCTACTTTTTGCTTCTGTGTTGATCAACAGGCTGTCCTAAGTAAAAAAATTATATCAAGCTGGTGTAAAAAACAGCTGTAAAAGTCCTTAGCTAGTTAATGTAAGTAAGCTAATGTCAACTGCATAGTTCATAAAAAAATAGGGTAAGGAATATTTATGACTCAAATTATAGCCATGATTAGTAAGACAAGAAGATGGGAGATTATATGCAGGAGGTCTGTAAAAGCTCACTCAAGCTCTGCTTTAATGGTGTTTTCTGTTCTTAGTTCCAGAGGTCCACATACAGACCGGTAGAGCCAAGAACTGGTTTTAATGTATGTAGGCAACCTGCTGTATTTTCTACCCCCCAAAAAATCCTGCCAATTTGAAATACGCAACAAAGTGAAATAAAATACTTCTATCATGTTCTAGAAGGAGAGCAGGCAGTCTCTAAACAGTTTATGCATGGGGAATTGTCTACAGAGTGTCAGAAAACCTGACACGAAACAGTTAAACTGGCATCCTGAAAGCAGAAAATGCTCACTCTAAGCAAGCATTGAATTCCATGCAGATTGAGCTTCAGTTTAATACACTTTCCACTGCTTCTCTTGTAGGTGCTATGTATGTGACTAATTTCATCATGTTTTTCCTGTGTACAGGCAAGTAGACAAACATAACTCAGTCTAACATAAAGTCAGATTCAGTTCTGTTCTGTGATTTTTATTTTTACTGAAGTCTTTTTGCAGAAATCATTGCACATCAGAAGTCCTGAGGATTGAAAAAGTAATAGCAAGTTATACAGCTGGAATATAACCACTCCAAATTTTTTGTTTACAAAGTCCCATTAGCCATAATTTCATCCCCTAGATCTCTTATTACATAAACAGATGTCTGACAGCCAACCTAGATGGTTTATGAAATCTCTGTACTCCCATAATTCCATGCTAAATCTCATCAGAGCAAAATACTTGTTTACCTACTTGAACTGAGCAAGCATTCTAAATTTTCTTTCTGAGCATGTGTGTGCTAGTTGCAGACATGGTTTTAAAGGAAAAAAAAATATATATGTGCATAACTTTTATTGTCCACACAAACCTGCCCACTAACCACAAGGGAAATTATTTCACCTGCAGAAAATACTCATTTTGTTCCACCCTGCCTGCCTGAGATTGTTGAGTGAATTGACAGAGACAGACCTTGCTGAGAATTGCAATATACCACTAGGAAGCTTATTTGCAGAGAGCAGACATTTTATCCATCCAACAATGCTTTCAAAATTAAAACCACAAACAGTTTTAGTCTGTAGCAAATTGAGCATTGTGCAGACCTAAAAGAGATCTGATTGAAAAACCTATGCACATTTTGCCACTTATAATACTAAAACGGAGCAGTACTCATATATTCTGGATGCTTACATCACAGAAGAAACAGTTTATCAGCATCTTGACCACCGTGTAGTAACCAAGAGGAAGGTTTTTGTTCCTATACTTCATCAATCATTTGGAAATATAATTCACAAATAACTATGTGGATGCTACTACTTGTGGCTGCATTTACACTCCCATTGCATCCTCTGCAACACCATGGAGTCAAAATCCCCACTGTGCTATGCCATCCTACATATACATACTGTACCCAGTGTGGTGGGAGCACCCACAGGTATTAAGACATTCTCCAGTGAATTTTCTGTCTATGAGACCCCAAAAGCTGGTGTGGCCTGCTTGTAACACTCCTGTTTCTTCATATCACAACCCACTGCCCCTTCTTCTTCTGCACAGTGAGCTTTTAGGGGAAAAAAAAAAGGCAGGGCATGTAGCCCACACATGCACAGTACTGTCCTGGTTATCATGTCCATTAGGCTGCTCCCCCATTCCAGGGGAAACCATTGCAATATACTCTTTCATGCTGCCCATGAAACACTTGGGCTGCCCTCCACGAGTGGCCACCTTGAAGCTGTCATACCCATGTGATCTCTGAGCAGCCTCAGATTAGCTGCAAACTGGACACTGAGAGATGTCTTCAGCACCAGCAGAACATCCATGGAATACTTCTGAGGCAGCCTCTGACATCAGGCATGCCACTGCCAGGCTCAGGCAACATTGCCAGCATGCATAAGAAACCAGGACAAAATGCCAATCCAGCAGAACGTGCACGTGAGGTCAATAAGGAAATCCCCAAAGAGATTGACAAGGCAAAAAAGAAGACCTGTCTGAGGAGCCAATGAATCAGAAACTATTTTAAGGAAAAACTCACATGGAGGAGAAGGAGAATGGGGCAGAGAGCAGGTGTGTTCCATGCAGCTCTCCTTTTCCTCAGATTGATGCTGTTCCAGAGAAATTTTCAGCAGTCTTCAGCAAGTGACTGAGGGAGAAGACCACTGTATGCCCTGTGCTGCCTCCAAGCCCAAGTCCTGACCCATGGCTCCCTGGAGAAGCTGTAGCTCTTGACGTGTGCTCATCTGCATGGGGATGGACAAACCCCTAGCCCAGGCCGTTGGGGAGATATGGATGTGCAGCACCAGAGACACCTCTCATCTGGATACCACCTTGTGGGGACATCTTGTACAGCTCTCTGCAGGCACCTGCCTTTAGCAGCAGGACATGCCAATCCTTTGAATTAGAATCACAGAATATTGAGGTGGAAGGGACCCACAAGAATCATTGAGTCCAACTCTTAAGCTGCCATCACCTCATAGTCGCTCTCTACCTACTTTTGGCTCCCTCCTGGCTGGCATTCTTCCAAGACGCAGGGACACAAGAGGTGCACAAGGGTCACACAGAGTTATCAGGGCACATTTCAGCTCTACTTTACCTTCATGTGAACCACTGTATCTGGAACTAGATGTCTTGTCAGATCAGCTATAGAAGACAATATCCCAAGCCAATACAGAGCCCTGAAGAGGCTGGATTTGACCTGTCTTTTGAGTCTCCATTCTTAAAATTTCTAACAACAGATTTTTATCATTATTCTAGTGGTTCCAAAACAACGTTCCAAATAAACTTAATGGTCTAAGCATAAAGTATTTGAACAGGTTTTTTGTTTTATTATTTTTTTCCTCCAGCTCTTACTAGTGGAATGTGAGATTGGTAACACAAACTTTCTGGGCTTTTTTAAGCTATGTACCAATGTTTACCATTGCTAGAAAGATGCTCTATAATGCAATAATACCACAAATAAGTTTCTAAGATGAACTAACTAAGATGAACTTACTAAAAATTTCTGCCTAATTCTTATGCAACTTTTCTGCAACTATCCCCGTGCTCTCACAACAGAGGTTTTTGGAACTGAACTTCATAGCAACTATGTGGCATTGACAACTTCGCTGCTAAACTCAGGAGAGAGCCAGCTACCACCCACAGGCAGAAACACTGGACAGCAGAGCCTGGATAAAGATCTGTACCTGATGTGATCTGCCATTTCTCTTATAACCAGTAAAGTTCATATTAGACAGAGAGGTAGCCCTTAATAAATATTCAGGAGGACAGTCAGTGAAAGTATGATCACAATGCACAGCAAGAATGTGTCTGTCCTAGCAATGACATCTGACTCTTCTGTTTCTTTTCAAATTCTTTTTCCAGTTTGTCTTGGATAAAAATGGATAATGCGAGATGAATAATAGAGAATGAGAAAGTGGGAAAGCACATAACAAAGCTCATCAGAATCCAATAAAACCGACAGCGTATGAAGAGTGCATTAGGCTAGAATTTAAAGACAAAAATGATTGCAAAGAAAGAAGAAAATTGTAATCTTCATTTGCAATTCCAGACTCAGAAAGTGGAAAGTTTAAGACAATATTTTGTTAAAATACTCCAGGAGCTTGGAGACTTTTGACAAGAAAACTTAAGAATATCATAAAAGGTAGATGTCAGGTGTTACCAGTACATACTGAACTATGTATAATAAATAAGAAAATAGAAGCCTAGGAATCTTCTAGGACTTCGCAAAATTGTAATAAAAATCTTCATATTGATGTTCATGGAGAAGAGCTATAAAAATGGTATGTGTTGCTGACACACACAAATCTATGTGCAAATTCCCAAGACAACCAGGTCTAAAAGAGAGACAGTGATTAAATCCTTGCAACAGATATGGGACAAGATTGACCACTGTCATCCCCTGACTGGTACCAATGAGACACATCCAAAACAAGCACATTCCTTAGCAGAATTCAAGGAGTGTTGGAAGGGGTTGAAAACAGATGCCACCTCATCCTCTCTGAACAGACTGCCCACATAATGGCAATTTTGTGCCTGATAGCTCGGCAGACTTGCACACCTCCGGGTATAGGTTAGTATGAGACTAAGTGTGAGACTCAGTGAGAGTCTCACACTTAGTATACTTTGATATCAGTAAGAGACTGCAGAGAATTCAGTAAGTTGCAGCTGTACATATGTACTTATACACATATAAGTATGTGGTATGAATAATGTAATAAGCAATTCAGCATATATTCATTCAGTTATAACTTGTGGGACGAAATCATCCATCAAACTAAAGGGCCATTTCTAGTGCTAAAGCACAGAAGAAAGCCACAATTTCTAGGCTGGGTCGATCCTATCCTGATAGGCAATTCTAAAACAGTCCAAACGAATTTCATCTGCTCCAGCACACAGCTGAATACCTCATGATATCTTTCAGTACCACACTTCAGGCATCTAAATTTAGACCTCTAAATGTAGCAAAACAATTCAAATTCATAAAGACATCTATGTCTTGATCATAGTATGCCTGAAACATCTGCTTAGAGTTGCTATATATGACAGAGGATCAATGGAATCCAATGATGAATCCAATGAAATCCAATTCAAGAGGGCATCTTAGAGTGGAAGGATACCTTAGGATCTCTAAAATGCTGCCAGACACCTAGCATTTAAGCATTTGAATTATTATGTACAGAGAACATGCAGCTCTGAATACGTAAATAACTGGTGTCATTTGGGAGTTTGTGGGGGTTTTGAGACATTCAGGCGGAGCAGACTGATGACTAACACATTTGCGTCGAGACTGCTGTTCCTCAGTGGGGCTCCTCACAATACCTGAAGAGCCTGTTTTCAGATGCTTAATCCTGCTTTGTTCATCTAGATCTATACTAAGTATACGGAGGCAGAGTCAATGCACTTCTGGAAATCACGACAAGAATGTCTTTCCTTTTTGTTTTTCTTTGCATTTACATATCCTGCTACCTGGCTGACACAAAGCAAGCATTCCTGTAGGACCTATGTCTTATCTGACAGTTTCTTTTATACTCATAAAACACTAGGAAATAAGACAGCTAAAGGGGTCTCAGGCAATCACACAAAGCCCCTATACACTCGCCCATGCTTGAACACCTACATGTACCTGTGCCCTCAGACTGGCCTGTGCCTGAGCAGGGTAAGGACAGCCTGGTCCAAGAGAAGTGGCAGACGCCACCCTTTGATAACTTCTGAGGTCCTGCTCATAGAAGGTGAGTCAGGAGCTTACATTGTTAGATGCCAGAAAGCAACCAGCTCCATAACAGGATTAAAGTGCAGGGGGGCAATACACAGATTTATCGACCCAAGGTAGAGAACCCAGGCCTTCTGCCCAAGGAAAAATATCAAGGAAAAATATATCTGTGTAAAATCATGCAAGTACATTCACAACATTTGAGTTTATGTTTGAGAGATGCTAAGAGCTAATAGGGAGTGTTTACAGGCTGCATGTAAAAATTGCTGTTCCATGGGTCATTACAATGTATGTGATACAGAAAGGTTTTTTTCTGCCCATGCCACAGACCATATAAAATGAAGTGTTTTGGTGAACTAGTATTTTATAACATAAAACTAATATTTTGCACCAATATTTTTCATCAAATATACTAACACGTATTTATCTTTACAATAAATATTTCTTTGAAAACTGTTAAATTGCCATGCCATCCTTAATTAAGAGGCATTGTGGGAAGATATGACTTCAGACAGTTTCAGTGCCTACATGCTCCTATTTAAGCTTGGTCAGTTGACCGCAGAGTAAAATGAAGAAATGAGGCCAATTTACCAACTTAGTCCCATAGTATGAACTCCTACAGAGTGGAACACGGTGGAAGAGGGTGGTGAAAAAGAAACATAGTAAGTATTATTTTTACACTTCACCTCCATAAATTCCTATTTAGATGCAGAAGAGAGATTTTGAAAAGTAACCTCTGCCAAGTTCAGGACACCAGATGGCACACTGGAAAATTGCCTGGTTGATCTGTGGCATTTGCAGGCAATGAAGGGAAAGGCCATTGCATCAAGTGAATGAGGACAGAACTATAAAGAAAATAATTTTTGGGTACTTTATTGATTTATGATATGCATACAGACTGTGGAAATTAGATTTCTCTAAACCTGCTGTACTTGAATGTGTAACTTTAATATTATTTCAGTATGTTTGTTGAAAAATACCGCAGTAAAATATTAATCAAAACAGATTACGATTGAAAATACTTGTTCAGAAAAATACTTTTTGGCGGATTTGCAGAACAAATATATTCCACACAATAAGATTTCTCCAAAATGAAAAGAATATTTCACAAGCAAAAATCCAATATACATTATAAGAAAATATTTACATTTGCATTTTTCATCACCGTTTTATGTTGTCTTTTGACGTATTACCAATGGCACATAATCTGACAGGCTACCAGGGTGAGAGATTATATTATAATAAAATGAAAAAAAAAAGTCATATAATGTAGAAAACATTAGAGAAATTAATAATTCTGTTCACATTTGGATAGCCAAAGCGAGATTCTGACACTGGCTAAACATAATGGATATGTGCCTTTCAGGAAATCTTTATGGACAGAGGGCAGAGATGTTCAGTAGCCCATATCTTTATTTTCTTGTCTCCCTTACAGTGAAGAAAATAGAATGCTTAGTATTTGGAGTTTTTGACGTTCAGCTGGAGAAGATAAGTCATACTAAAAGACCATGATTTGTGATCATATTTTTCTGTTTTCCTGACAGATGTTTTTCAAAATTGATTTTCCTGCGAAACCAGTAACATCAGAGGAGCCCATTTATTCAAAGTTGAATGTATTTTTCCTAAATTTAGAATTTTTGTATTTTTCATAGTGCAGAAAACACAGCATAGGACTAAATTTATTTTCTCTTGTGTGCAGTGGCATAACAGAAAGTAGGAGCAACATATGCCTACTTCCTGTGGATCCCTCACAGTTTGGAAGGAATATTTGCTAGATGGTCTTGACTTCTACAGTTTCAGATAATAAAGCACTCACATGTATCAACTGAGAAAAAACCAGAAGTGCGATGCAAGACTTCAAAATTTGAATCAACTGCCTTGTTAGAATCTTTAAAGTGCAGCTCTCATGTCACTATAAAAGACTGTTTAGGACATGACTGTCAGTATGTTCCCAAGTAAAATCTCACAAATACTTACAAAAAGCTCTTTGATTTAATTGGGGGTTAATTAAAAGGAAGGAAAAGCTGGTAAATAACATATCCAGATAAAATATTATAACAGCAAAATCTATAGGCAACATGGGCAGGCAACAGACTTTTTAAATAGTTACAGACAGTAAAATATGCAACTTGTGAACATTTACTTTTTAAAAAGTGCCATTCACCTTCAAAATCCAATACTGTAGTATAAAAATAATGATCGAAAAGTCCACAGTCAGGATAACAACTATGGAGTGATTGAATTATTTCATACGTATCAAACACTTGATCTTTCAAGTTGTATCTGAAGATATAAACAGATTAAGAGAACCACCTCATACCTACTGAAAGTCTTCCTGTGGTTCAACACCTCCCTTAGAAAGGGACTACAGCTAAGTAGCAATAGCAGTTCATGAGGGTGCCCACATCCAGATCCAAGAAAACTCATTACTAAATATCAGCCTTAGTACCTTTATTCTCATATTAATATTAAATGAGCAAATGAAGAAATGGAAGAATATTCCTCTTGTACAGCAGCATAAAGGCAATAAAATTTCCTGAGGAATAAGGAAATATGCGGGTTGGTGGGGGAATCAAGACCACTTTCCTCAAAGGTATGTAAAAAGAGGAAAAAGGTAAGATTTGTTCAGCCAGACTGCAGCATGAGAAAGAACTCTCTCTCACGTCTCTACATTGAGTTAAATATGGTTATTATGTGGAAAATTGTACAAATTATCACGCTGTGCAGCTACAAGATCAATATGGTTTGCTTCTCATCAATCTCAGAACACATCCACTGCATCACATCTTTGAAACATGTGTTCATTTATGGCTGTGGAAAAATTACAGGTATCAGGAATTTTATCTTCATCTTCAGGGAATTTAATTAATATAGGCTCTACTAAATAGTTAAATTGCTACTGGTAGAAGATTTTTGTGTTAAATGTGTTTGATTAATTTGTTTTATCTACTCATTTTACAAGTGAGTTGTTATTATCATGCATGAATCAATCTCTTTTCGATACGTACTTCCAATCACTAAGCAGATGCATAAGTCACTAAGAACAGCATGGGTTTGGGGGAAGTTTTTTTCATAATGGGTTGCAAAAGATAATGTTTGAAATCAAGTTTTTTTACAATCATATTTTACTATCCAGTCTTCTGTCTCCTCCACTTTCCACTCACATATTCCTTTGGTCTGATAATGAAAAGTTTATTTGGTAACAGTCTTAAGATCAATACTAGCGCTTGTACAAAGTGATACATTTCACAATAATTCTATTAATCAACACTTTTGATTCTTTGGGGAAAAAAAAGAAAATATGAATCTGCCTTAGAGATCATGTACATTTTGTTTAATCATGAATTTTGGGAGGAAAGAGAAATGCAAGGGAATTGATAGTGGTCTAACATCTCCACATAAAGAAACTGTAACTTTGGGCTATATGGAATAATGATACATCTTTCACATAAAATAAACTACTGGAGTAGAGGCAAAAAATTGTATCCTCGGCTGCATCCAAAGCCTTGTGGGCAGCAGGGGAGGGAGGGGATTCTGCCCCTCTGCCCTGCTCAGGTGAGACCCCACCTGCAGCGCTGCTTCCAGTTCTGGGTCCTCCAACATAAGAAGGATGTGAACCTGTTGGAGCCAGTCCAGAGGTGTCGCGTTGACTGCTCGGCCACCCGGAGGCCTGGCAGGCGACACTTGCGACAGTGTCCCAGCTGGGGGAACCGCTTGGTGCAAGCTGTGGTGGAACAAATCAAGAGAGCTCTCTGCCCTCTGGCTCTCTATGGAGCAGGCTGCAGTCAAAGGATGTTACCTAGCAACTGGTGGAGGCAAAGGACGAGGGAGAGGTCTTTGGTGTGGTTTCCAAGCTTTATTCAAGGGTGAAGGAACCAGGGACCAAAGACAAAGAATATGGAGGGTCCAGGGGTTTTATATCGAGGGAGGGAACAAACACAGAACCAATGGGGGTACAACAGAGGAGGGTATAGAGTAGATTGACACAATGTATACACAATCAGGAGGGAGCAGGGAGTGGGGTGACTTACACAAACCAATGGGAGATCATGGAACAGGGAAGATTCCAGAAACATGGGCAGGACTAAGCAAAGGGGAGGGGATACAGCAGGCTGAACGACAAGGGAGAGGCAGGGTACAACACTTAGGAATGAACCAACTGTGGGGAAAGCTTACAAATTAACATATTATGCTAAAATCAAATTTAAGCACTACAATACAGAGGAGGTCTCTGAAGATGATCAGAGGGATGGAGCACCACTGCCATGGAGAAAGGCTCAGAGAGCTGGGATTGTTCAGCCTCTTCAGAAGCTCAAGGGAGACCTAAAAGGGCTACAGAAGGACAGAGGGGTACTTTTTACAAGGAGTGATAGGACAAGAGGGAATAGCTTCAGACTGAGAGTAGGTTTGGATCTGATATTAGGAAGATATTCTTTACTGTGGGGGTGGTCAGACACCAGGGCAAGTTGCCTGGAGAAGCTGTGGATTCTTAATCCCTGCAAGTGTTCAACATCAGATTGGATGGGGCTCTGAGCAACCTGGTCTAGCGGAAGGTGTCCCCTCCCACAGCAGGGGGTTGGAAAGAGATGATCTTTAAAGTCCCTTCTAATACATATCATTCTATGATTCTATCATTTTATGAAGGTCAGTGAAATTGTTGAGTCATTTCTTGATTTTTAATTAAACTAGACAGGTCTCTGATTCCTACAGAATTCCAAATAATAAGTCAGAATACACTTGTCTCAACAGCGAGCTTGCCAAAACCTGAAAGAACTGAAACCTGAAACATACTTCAGGAAATATGGTCAAAATTTTATGTTTAGAACTAATACTTATAAGCAGTAAAGTTCACTGGTTTCAGGTACCCAAATAATTCTGTTGCCTGGAAAAAGCAGGTCTAATATAAAAGTAAAAGCACAACAAAGATCATTGGCAATGCTCACTGTACTACTTACTAGATGATGACATTTAACAACTGCTCAGCTATCATCTCTGTATGAATGGAAATGAATTTTGTTGACTTGCAAACAAGTGGCCTAGGATGTCCATTCTTCAGATCAAACGCTGCTGAAGAATTATGTCTTACTGTAAAAAATGCCAAACAAAAAGTAACACACAATTACAGTGCATGTAATATTAGTTGTAGTATTTCATTGCACAGTATTTGTAAAATAGTTTGAATTATTTGGGTCATTTTTTAATCACTAATCTCAAATCTTTAGAACTAATCAAGCTGGGAGGATCACAGTGATCAAAAAGAAAGACACAGATTTAGAATATTAATACTTCAGTTTTGACATGAATTTTGATAAAAGGATAATTGAGTGCCACAAGTAAAACATTCTGATATTTGAGTTACATTTTAAAAATATCAAGTCTACCTTTCTTTCCTTTTCAGCAATCTGCTCTTGGATGTAGCACTAATGAAGATGACTTATTATATTGATAACAAAAAGCATGACATTTTAACAGAACTTAATGATATGTGTATTGTAAAAAAACCTCACTGGTATACTAAAACCCTCTGATGAGGATGATTCTTCAGCTCAGAGTTCCTGACTTTTTTCACAACTGACATCATTTTCCACACATCAGTCTATCAACAAGATTTCTTCCAAAAGTGAAAATGGCAGTTGAATAATACTTCTCTATGATTTCTTCTCACAAAAGAGATCTTTTTTACCACATACATGCTTAAACCAGTTATTTGTGAGTGAATTTTTCTGAATGCTTAAATAAATGTATTATTTCTGGAAATATTTCATTGAAATAGCACAAAATTTTGATTTATACGCTGTCCACACACCAAGAAATTAATGCTTCCAGTATTATTATTTCTTAGTAAAACAGCGTCTGAGGAATGAGACCACAAGACCTGAATTCTGACGTGACTCTGTGGTTGTTTGTTCTGTGCATTAGGCAAATGAAGCTGTCTTGTTGCTGGTGTGTATAGTTCCATTTAACTTCAATTAAAGGAAGAGATTAGAGCTTGTTTCGACAATCAGGCTGATTTGTAATTAAGTATAAAACTGTTATATATACAGTATTTATGATACTCTGCAAGAAAAAAAGTGTAGAAAAGGTTCTCTACAACAAGAAAATGTGTTGTCGTGATTTGAGCTGGCTGTGCGCCAAGCCCCTGTTATTTTGCATAAGGGGAAATCAATGATATTGAGGGAAACAAAACAAAATCTGCGAGGCAAAACAGGCACGCACTTGGGTAGGTACAGTATAAAGAAAGTTTTATTACTAACAGAACTAAAGATAAAAATAAGTTATAGAAATTAAAGCAATAAAACACACTCCCCTCTCTTCCAACACTCCCCTCTGTTTACCAAACTTGCACAAAGGACGACACAACATGAGATTTTGGTCAGCAACGCAGGTTTTAAAAGTCTCTCTAATATTCTGAGGAAAAAGGAGTTTTTTCTTCTGCTTAAACATGGTTTCCAAACTGGCACTAGCAGACAGACCCACCTGGAAATCTGCTGCCGTGCAAAACACCTCTCCCATGAAAATTCTGAAGTCTCCTTCACACTCCCATTCATGGGCCGCACATGGAGCGTCTCTCGTTCAAGGATAAAC
>VZRR01009022.1:72475-85661 GCA_013398015.1 Oreocharis arfaki | reverse complement strand
CACGGACACAGCCCTGAGCACAGCACACCCACCACGGATCACACAACAGCTGGGGCTGGGAGGGACCTCTAGAGATCACCCAGTGCATCCCCCTACCAAGGCAGGGTCACTCAGAGGAGGTGACACAGGAACATGCCCAGGGGGTTGGAATGTCTCAAGAGAGGGACACTCCACCCCGTCCCTGGGCAGCTGTCCCAGAGCCTCTCTGCCCCTGGATCCCTCCCAAATGGGAAGATCCAAGGAGCTGCCCATCCATGGCTGGTTTAGGCGATGCCCAGAGAGCAACCAGAGACATTTGGAAGCGTCACATCTCGGGGGAGGGATAACGAAGAGTGGTTCCACATCCTCACCGCTGCTGATGTTGATGTTCCCAGCCTCCATGGCAGCCTTCATGCCCTCCTTGCCCAGCAGCCCCGACTCGCCCTTGGCCAGGCGCTCCCGCTCCTTCTCCTCCAGGCTCCCGTAGAAGATGGGTGCCCGCTTGGCCGGGGGTCCATCGCCCTCCTCTGCAGGCTTGGGTTTGGGGGCCTGCGGGGAGAGGCACAGTCTGGAGTGTTTGGGGCAGAGGAGCCAACAAACAGCCTGGCCGTGCCACAGAGCCGAGCTGTGCCAGCAAAACCAGACTGTGCAACATGCAAAGATCCTCTTGGAATCCCAGGCTGGTTTGGGTTGGAAGGGACCTTAAAGCCCATCCCATTCCTCCTCCTACCATGGACAGGGACACCTTCCACCATCCCAGGTTGCTCCAAGCCCCATCCAACATAGCCTGGGACACTTCCAGGGATCCAGAGGCAGCCCATGGACACTGAGGTTTTGGCCCGAAGGCCAAAGCGCAAAAGTAAAATGCCACAATTAATTGCTTAAATCAGGCTGTGTTGTGTTTCTGTTATTTATTATCTGAAGAGATATTTTTTGAAAAAGCTTTAGAACACGAAGCTTTTCATCTTCCTGCTGAGCGCCAGCACAGCCAGGAGCGATGCCATCCTGCAGCTGCCGGCGCCCTCCCTGGAAGGCTAGGGAAAGTGAACGGTGCCCGGTTCCCTCCCCAGGAGAGGGGCATCACACGAACTTCCCGGGAAACAACCACGATTGTGTAAAAACGCAGGGAAACACGTGAGCGTTCTGGCTCCTCTAAACGGCTCCGGTGTCACCGGTGCATCGCAAACCCCACACAGCAACAGCAGTCACGACCCCCGCGCGGCCCCGCGGCCTCTCCCGCTCCTGCGGGCCTGGAGGCGCCCCCGGACACTCACCTCGGGGGGCCGGGCCCCGCCTCGCGCCGCCGGTGCCCGCGCGGTGGCCATGACGGGAGCAGGACCGGGAACGAGACCGGGAACTGATAACAAGACTGGAAGGAGAGCAGGGACCAGGAACCGGAGAACGTGAACAGGACGAGACTCGCCGCGCTCGGGCTCCGCCGCCTCACGGCCACTTCCGGGTCGCCCAGGGCATGCCGGGAAGTGTGGCGGACTCACTAAGGGCTGATGGCGCAGGGCAGGCCGGGAACTGCATCGGCTTTTAAGGGAAGAACACGCAGGGCACGCCGGGAGGTGTGGCGGGAGGGAAGCAGACGCACTGCCCTCTAGGGGGCGGGACGCGCGGGGAATGCCGGGAGGTGCGGCGGGGTGGGCGGGGCCCGCTGAGGGCGGCAGCGCTCGGTCCTGTCGCGGGTCGCGGTGTCGCCGGTCGCGATGCTCCGTCGGAAGCCGACGCGGCTGGAGCTGAAGCTGGACGACATCGAGGAGTTCGAGAGCGTCCGGAAGGAGCTGGAGGTCCGCGCGGGGCCGGGCGCGGGGGACTTGGCCCGCCCCCGGCCCTGACCGGCCCGTTCGCCCGCAGAGCCGCAGGAAGCAGCGGGACGAGGCGGAGGCGGCTGCGGGCGGGGAGGAGGCGGCGGCGATCGGAGCGCTGGGCACGGAGCACAAGAGCCGCGAGCAGCTCATCAATGACCGCATCGGGTACAAGCCGCAGCCCAAGGCCGGCGGCCGCACCGCGCACTTCGGCACCTTCGAGTTCTAACGGGGGCTGCCCCGGGACCCCGCGGGCCCCAGCCCCGCGCAGCCGGGGGGGCCGCGCCGGACGGGCCTCGCCGTGCCCCCTCTGAGCTGTTACAGCTTTGTTTTTTAAGTCTGGTTAACATGCCCGTGAACGCCCCTTGGCCGAGTGTTTTGGTTTTAATAAACACGTATTTTTTTTAAGAAAAGAATACTAATCCCACGAGCTGCTGTAAACGGCTGCAGTGACCAGGTGGGGATGGGAACACCTGGACCACCCGTTCCATGCTCCTGTGAGCAGCGGGGTAAAACACTGCGGGAGGATCCTCTGGGATCGTGATTTGGTGATCTTAATCCAGACAGTGGAGTGTGGCCACCTGAACCTCCAGCCCTACCCGCTGGTGGCCCCACTGAGAAGGTCCTGAAAGTGTCTAATGAGTGTGTAGGGATAAAGGTGCCAGGCACTGCTCTGTCCTTTCCCGAGTCAGCCAGGAAAGAATCTGCCTTGTCTGTTAAATCACCCAGTCCCAAATACATCCCAGAGCTGCTTCCCAGTCCATGTCACAGCTGGAATGTGGTCTGGGCTCTGAGCAGGGAATGGCTGCAGACCTGGATGATGTACTGGGCACATGGATGTGGAATGATATCCTGTATTTTCTGAGCCGTTTTCATTTACACTTCCCTGATCCAGCTCCATCCAGCCCTGCTCAGTGTCACCCCAACTGCCCTGGTTTGTCACCCTTGGAATGGAGCTTCAGGGCTGTTTGCTGCTCGGATCAAGGGTCACCAAATAGTTCCTTACGGATGGTGTCACGTGGAAAGGCCAAGGGCACATTGATTTCTTCAGCAGGTCCCTGGATTTACCCTCATCAGCTGCCTGGGCAGGGTGAGGTGAGATCTGGGGCACAGCCCACCCAGGAAGAGTCTGGCACACAGCAGGGTGAGCTGAAGGAGGCAAGTTAAAAGTCCGAGCAGCTTCTTGGTGTTTAGGGAACTCTGCTCCCTGCAGCCTGGGGGAGGAGCAGGGCAGGCTGCACAGCCCTGGGCCTGCACCAGGACACGTGCAGGGAATTCAGGAGCTGGAGGCTCTCCCTGCCTCTGGCCAGGGCTGTTCCCTACCATCTTCAGTGTCCCGAGCAATGCTCCACACTGGAGGTAGTCAAATTCGGGCTTCCTGTGTTGTAGGTGCATCAAATTTCAGGCCAGGCTGGGGAAATGTACAGAATTTCAAACTTTTCCAACTGCAAAGAGCCCCAGCTTGGCCTAGAAAAGGCTTTTCATGTCTAACACCACATAAAATGATCAGGGACTGCTTGGCTGTTCTGGCATTCCCAGCAGGCCCCAGCTCTGAGAGGGAAACACCTCAGGAGGTTGCTGCAGCTCCCTAAACTCCTCTTCCCTCTCCGGGGCAGGCAGATCTGGGAGGCACCAATTCCTCTTTCCATCCCTCCCCCCACCTGCAAAGTGTCACTGGGCTGGAACAAATGGAAACTTCTCAGTGAATTCCCACATTCCCATTCCAGCAGCTTCAGGACGTATTCCTGGGAGCTGGCGAGGCCCAGAGGATGCTGCTCCTCGCTCCCATCCCAGAGCCCCTGAGCAGGGACACTGGGCCCTGCTGCTCCCCCTGAGGGATGCACCGAGGATTGTTCCCAAAACACAGCCCCACCACAGTAAAATGCAATCTATTTTATTGGTTAATTATGTACAAGAGATTCTTGATATTCACAGTAACATCAGACAAGTTACGGCCATAAAGAGCAAGAGTACAAACAAAACTGACAGTCCACTGTAAACAAAACTAGAAATCCTGCTGGATTGGGTGGGACTGGCTCCAGACAAACTCAAAAGGCACTCAAAACAATAAAAGCCCACTGAGGGACACAGCCTGGGTGCTCTGTGCTCCCTCCTCGGTGATAATCCACAGGCAGGGCGTGTGCAGAGCAAACATCAGGGCACAAGGACAGGCACAGGATGTCACCCCCAAGCAGGACAGCACACCCAAGCATGCTACATGTGTGTCAACACAGGAGTTTAATGTACCCGGATCCGGTAATCCTTTGAGCCCTCCCCTCCCCATGTTGCCAGGACAACTTTAAATTCAGCAGAGGGGCTGGGCCTGCCCCAGAGCTGCCGATCCCACCCAGAGGGAGCTCAGGCTTTGCTCAGGCTCTGCTACAGCACGCAGCAACCCGGGCTGAGAACACACCGTGGTGGCATCTGGTGGCAAGGGGGAGGCTGGGACACGGGGAGGTCGGTGGCTTCTCTGGATTGTCACGTTGAAGTGAGGAAAGCACAGCCATGGCAGGGGCCCTTCCCCAGCCGTGCATCAGGGAGCTCAGGAGCAGAGGGGACACGGCCTCGCCCTGCTCTCCTCAGCCACTTCCCTTCTCACCTTCCCTGGGCAGCCCAGGGTGCTCAAAGCACCCCTCGTGCAGCCTGTGGGAGCAGCTGGGGCACCTGCAGGGCACCTGAGACACTCCTGCCCAGCTGACCCCTGCCAGGTCAGTGTCCTTTCCCAGTGCATGCTGGAGAACGGCGTGTGCCCGCTCTGGGGACAGCATGGGCAGGACATGAGCCTTGGGAGCTCATCCTGGGGGGAAACAATTCCAGGGCTGCATGTGGTACAAGCAGAACGAGGCAGAAAAGCTTAACAAGGACCAGACTGACACTGCACGAGCCACAGCCTGATCTCCAAGGCATCCCTCAGAGAATTCAAGGCTGGACACCTGGGCACACAGAAAGGTGGCTAAAAGGTGACAGCGAGGTCAGGCCAAGCAGCTTCTGTTTCAAAGAAAGACACAGCAAGAGGTAAATGAGGTGACCAGTGTCACCACACAAAACCACTCCTCACTCCACCCTGTAATGGCAACAATTCCAGCCCCCTCCCGAAAAACCAACGGCAGCAGTGGCACTGTCACCCTGAGCTGCTGCAGGGTCAAGCCCTGCAGTGCAAACCTCCCACAACACCAACCACCATCTCCAGCTTTTAACAGCTCCAGTTTTCTCTGATGAACACTCACATTTCCTCTCAGTTCCAGCAGGAGTGGGAAGGCATTGTCCATTTTCTCTGTCCAACACTAACGTTCCTCCCAGCTCTCCAGGGATGGGGAGGGTCAGGTTTCCCCTCCCATGATTGCTGAGAGGGCACAGGAGAGTTTTACCTTTGTGACAGGTGCAGAGAGGGCACCAGTAGGTTCTGTCCCAGACAGAACTCCCTTCAAAGATCAGACTGGGGAAGGAAGCACTTTTCCTGTCTCTCAGCAGGAGGTGGCTAGAACTTTTCCATGAAAATAACTTTGCCTCTTTCACCCAGATGCGAATTTGCTACAGAAAGCAGCTATTTAGGAACCTAAGCCTGCTTTTAACTCAGCTCCTTTTATTCTCTATTTACACTGTCCAGAGAAAACAAGATGTCCAAATAAACAGCTGGCATCAACCCAGGAGGGGGGTCTTCAGGAGGTGCAATTCATCTCCTGGTAGCAGTAGCAGCAGTACTGGGTTTCCTTGGAGAGGGTGGTAGGGTGGGCTCTGTGCAGGGACAGCAGCGCCAGCACCGTGGAGCACCCAGGTACCCAGGGATGGCCTCACCCTCTAAGGCTCAGGGGCTAAAAAATGTCATTCCAAAGATCAGCTTTTAGCACACAGCTGCTGCCAGCAGCACAGCAGTCACCAGCAGCATCTCCAGAGGAACAAACCTCCTTGTGTGTGCCCAGAGGCTTAATCCCAGTGGGATCCCCTGCTCTCATGGCCTGTCCCAGACACCAGTCCCAGTCTGAAAGTGGTGCCTGTTCTCAGGGCCCTTCTCAAATTCTCACTGTCTTCTCTTCCAGCCACTTACAGGCACAAACTGGGTAGAGGGAAGACTCCAGCTTTGCACCACACCCTGCACAACTGTTTTTTAACATCCAGATGCTAAATCAGAGCTGCTCCCAAGCCTGTCCTGGCACCAGGCAGGTTCTGCCCCCTCACACCTTGCCTGGGCACTGGGCAGAGCCCACAGCCCTGACTGAGTTCTTCACTGCACCACAGCACCTGTCCCCCACTGGCACTGAGAAGCTGCACCTCCAGCATGGGCACACTGTGATTATTAAGACAAAGAGGAGTCATCTGGGTCAGGAATACTTTTTTGTCAGCCCACGCTGCTCCAAATTTCACCTGAGAAGGCTGCTGTAGTCCTGTATTTTCCTTCTCCTCTTCCCCAAACCTCTCCTTGACAGGAAGGTGGTTGTTTTCCCCCTTCACCTCCATCCAGGAATACCCTCTTCAGCCATTTTAACTTTCCTGTCATGAAATCATTATTTAACTCTTGCCTCATTTACAGAACCAGTTTTAGTAACCCAAAGCTTAGCTCTGGTTCCATCCAGGTGCAGTTCCACGTGAAGTACCTGTGGGTTCAATGGCTTATAGCAAATCTTTTTGCCCTGTAAAATAGTTACAGAACTATTATCCTGCATCTGCTCCTTAATTGGGAAGGGAAAGCAGCCAAACTCAAGTGTTCTCCCTGGAGGCTGAGTAAAGCTGTTGGATTCATCGGATTAACAACACTCATCGTCTTCTAGTGGGCTTGGAGGGCAGGTTCATCCAACCCTGCAGCACACAGGTCACATCCTTGAGTCTAAGTCCTCCCTTGCCAGGACACACCTGAGCGTGTCTGATGTGCAGCACCAAATCTTCCTCAGAGGCTGAGTCCTACAGCAAAAGGTGTCATTGGCCCCAAAAGCCACAATGCCAGGGCAATCTCCTCCCCTGGCATTATGTACACATTGAAAAAAATCAAAATTAAAACAGCCATTCACACATTATTGGCAATTCTGATCTTTTCCTACTCTTCATTAAACCCTCACTGACGAGCATTTACAATTTAAAAATAAAATGGTTTTGTTTTCTTTTTAAAATAATAATTTCTACACTTCTGTCAGCCAACTAATTTCAATCACAGCATAATCTAAAAATAAAGCAAATCCTGGCCAAGAATGGACTCTCAAGAGTCAAAGGGAGCAGCGTGTCCCAGCTCCTCACATCCCTGCACCCCTCCAGGAACCCGTGGTGAAACTCCAGTTGATTTTATTTATCATGATTCTCTTGGCAGCTTAGGAATGCTCCAGTCCTCGGGGTGGCTGCACTCGCAGGGAGCGGTGGGGTGGAGAGGCCTGTGGGCACACCCAGTGCTAGTGGCAGTGCTCTGTGATATCCACCACCACGGCCTTTTTCCAGCTGAAGAAGAAGTATCCGGTGCCCGCTCCCGCTGCCACGGCGATGCAGAGGTACCCGTTGTAGGTCATGAAGATCAGCATGAGGAAGTAGCTGACCACCACCTGGATGATGTGCAGCACAGTCTGCAGCAGGTGGGGCAAGCTCAGCATCTGCTGGCTGGGAACACAAACCCAAACAAGTCAGCAAACACGGGACAGGTGGGAAATGCACATTCCCAAAGAGAAAGCTGCCAGGACAGCCAGGTGGGTGTGGGATGGCAGAGGAGGTGACACCAGCCTGGGCAGGGCTTCCTGCATGCAGCTGGCACCTGGAGCTGGTTTGGCCCACAGAGCAAAGCAAGCACAGGGCTTGCTGGGAGGACACAACTTGTAGCTGAGAAACAGACTTTGCCAAGCTTCTTCTACCCCCTCATTCAAAAGCTGAATGGTTCCTGTTCTGCACAGAGCCCTTGACTACCTGCCAACAAAAGGACCCTGAGTGTCTTCTGTCGGGGTCACTGGATGTAACACCCAAACTCTGCTCCTGGGAACTCCCCCAAACGTGTTCATTACAAAAACCCCAAGCTCATCTGGCTCCTTGCTGCTTTCCTCCTTTTGTCTCCATCCTCAAGGGTGCCCAGGTGTCCCCCACCCTCCAGTGCCACACAGCATCCCAGTCTGGAGGCAGGACACTCTCCAGAGACCAAAACCGGCTGCACAAGGTTTCTTCTGTGCCAGTTTCACTTGCAGAGCTTTGCTTTAGAATGAAGGGCAATCCTTACCCCACGGTTTTGTGTGTCTCCATCAGGATGGTGCCGTTGGGGCCTGGCACAGGCATGGAGTTATAGCGGATGCTGACTTGGGATTTACGGAGCAGACACTCCCGGGCAATCTTAAGGCCTTCATAAAACATGGCCAGGAAGAAGACGGCCACAAAAGCACCAGCCATTTCTGACAAGAGAGGAAATGTTACAGTCTCTGGGCAAGCAAATGTGTCAGCAGAGTCACTGTGTGATTGAACAACCCCACTGTGCTGCACGGGCCACGGCCAGGCTCCGTGTGCATGCACAGATGGGTGGGAAATGGGAATTTCATCCAGACACTCACTGCAATTTCACCCATGAAGCAAAACCATCTTTCACTAATAAAACCAAACTCTTGAACTCTACAAACATCTCCTTTTTTCTTTCACCCCACAGATGCCATTTAAACCAGATTCAACACAGCATGTCCACGTATTTTTAGCACAAGTAACAAGGCAATTCCTGAAACATGAATCCTGAAACACCAACTGCAAACCTTTTGTTTGGACCGCACAAGACAGTGTTACTAACCTCCAGGAGAATTGATTGTAAGTCCAGAGAACAGCAATGGCACATTCTCACAGCTGAAGTGGAAAGTCATGGCCTGCCCAAAACACAAAGAATACCAAGATGAGCCTGAAGAGCTCATCCCGAGATGGAGCTCACAGCAAGGTGTAGCAATGGGGTTTGTATCAGAACAAGAGCTCAGATCAGTTTATTTGGTCACCACCTGAACACCAAGAAAGTCTCCAGTAAATCTGGTGTTAACACACACAAGCGAGACAGGGATGAGATGCTCCAGGCTCCAGTTCCAGTTCCCAGCTCCTTCAGGCAGCCCTGGGCAGGAGGCCCTGTCCTTCACAGAACTCCAGGTAAGTGCCTTCTCCTTGCTTTTGGAGCTCCTTTTCCCCTCAGCAGCAGCAGCAGTCAGGGATTGGGGATGCCTCCACGGAGCTCCTCCTTGCCTCCCATCCCCTCAGGAACCAGGGACAGGGCCCTTTCCCTTCCCCCCTTTGACCTTGTTTGTATGATGCAGGTAAGGCTTGCACAGGTGAGTCCTCTGCTCCCCTCCTGCACTGTGCCAGCAGGGTTGTCTCCCTATGGAATTCCCAATATCCTATGGGAAACAGAGGCCTAAACACAGCTACACGAGGAGGTAAAGCAGGACTACAGCTGCCCCTGGGGGAAAACAAGAGCTCCTGAGCCTGCACAGTGAATGCTGTGGGAAGGGGAGACATCAATGATCCCCAGTCCAGCTGGAGGTGGTACAAACTTCCCACCTAGGTAAACACAGCTTGGCATGTCTTGGGCACAGCTGCACACGCTGCTTTCACATGGGAAGTACTGACCAAGCAAGAGGAACCTCTCTTTGAACTTCCCTCTTCGCTTAATTAAGGTTATTTGCTGAAGCTCAGAATTATGATTCATTTCAGCATCCATTTTCCCCAGAGCAGGAATTACTGTAAAGCACCTTTCAGAGAGTACTTTCATCTCTTCAATGAATTTAACATCTTTACATTTAAAACAAAACCCACATAAACCAAACAACTTCAGCTGAACCCGAACCTGTTACTTGGTGCCAGTGAGGAATGGGAAAACACACATTAAATGTGCTCGTTCTGTTATCTAAGATGTTGTACCTATGTACTGCCTTCCCTGACAGGTTTATTTGCAATATGAATTCAAAATCTTGAGCAATTACTCACAGTTTTCAGCTGCAGGGCAAGGCAGGGTCCTGTAACTATCCAGGGAACACTTGACATTTGTAAAGAAATGACATTTACATGGGAAGTAATGGCCCAGGGATGTCAATACTGAGCTGTGAGATGAAGGGAAGAGCTTCCCAAGGAGAGCAGTGGCAGTGCTGGACTGAGAGCTCCACGTGGGCCATGCCCAGCAAGGCTGTTCTAGTGCTCCCCTCTCCTGCTGTGACACTGGTTGCAATAGAAGTAGAAGCAGAGATTCTTGGTTCTCTCCTCAGGCACAGAGCTGGCAAACAAACTCCAACTGAAGGTTTGCAAAATCCACTCCTGAGAACACTCTCATTTGAAATGGAAATGTGCCCTCTCTCCCCTCCTTTTGAAATTTAACCATAAACAGACATGTCTTAATAATCTGAAACTCACTCCGAAAGTATTTAGGAAAAGGAGAAAAAGCTGAAAAAGTTCCTACAACTGGCTACACACTAACACTGATCCTACGGCCATCTCCATGGAAACTCTGGCCAGGACCTCTGCAAAGCCCCAGTGATGCCAAATGCACAAGTCTGAACCTGTTGGAGTCAAAGTCAGCTGGAGCAGCAGGGATCAGGACCAATCCAGCCTTAATGCCAACATGGCAAAGAGCCCTGGCAGTGCTTTGCTCCCCAAACCGAGTGTGCTCTGAGAGTTCAGGAGGGAAGGGCACAGAGGGAGCTCAGCAGAGCTGAGCTCTGCTGGGCAATCCTCTCAGTGCTGCCCGGGGCTCTCACTGCCAGCCTGGAGACCCTCCATCCATCCCTTTCCTGCAGGAAAACTCTTGCTTTGCATTTCTGCCTTTAGCTGGCTGCAGAGCAGACTTCAGGCTGGCTGCTAGAAAGGTTTTTGAAAGAAAAGACAGTTTTGCCAAAGGATCTCCAGCTCTGAAATCCATTTCCTGCTCCGTATCCCCCTCATGCCACTCCCTCACTCCGAAGACCCGCAATGGGATCTGGGTTTTACCTGGAGGGATTCCTGCCTTCCAAAGCTCAGGTTTATCTCCAGTTCTCAAGAGCACAGTTCTTAAGATGATAAGTTACTCTGAATCACAGACAAGGAAAAACTCTCTGATTAATTCTGACTTCTCCACTTACCATCATCATCATGTCAGACCCATGATCGTGTCCCGAGGCTGTGGTGGAGGGGTGGTGATGGTGAGGAGGATGCGAGGTTGGCAGCGTGGAGCTGTTCATGTGGTGAGACATCTTGAGGACAGAGAGATTCAGAAAGGCACATAGAAAAGTGGGACCCTGAAAAACAAACAAAAAAATGAAGCCCTTTCCTAAACAGAACGTGGTTGCTCTGCTGCTACTGCAAGAGAAAATATTCCAAGCCACTGAGACCTGCTGCCTCTGGAAAACTCCTGGAGCATCCTCATGGTCCTGCTCTAGCTACAGAGAGCACACAGCAGGACAGTTTAAAGGAGGTGTGTCCCTCTGCAGCCTAATTCGATTGAGATGGTGCCTGGGGACAAGTGCTCAGGATAAAGGAACATTTCTTATCTACAAGAGGAAAAAACCAGAGCCCCATCCCAAGGGCAGTCTTGCAAGAGGCAAAAATATCGCAAGCACCACTTTAAATTGCATATACTAAAAGATCAGATCACAGGATTTCTCTTAATTGACAGTTATGCATTTTATTGGGAACATGTTTAACACAGAAATTGTGTTAGTTGGTACAGGAGCTACTGCCAGGCAAAGGTCTGCAACAGCCAGGGGCAATCCAATTTCATTTCCATGGGTTTTACACTGCCACATCTTCCCTCTAATCACATTACCCACAGTGAGAGAAACACTCAAGATGCTGCCAGTCCCAATCCTTAATCTGGTTACCACAAATCAGGGATGTCTGAACACACTAAAAAAAAATAAATAAAAATACCTTCCATGGTTAGCTGTGGGCATGGCTGCTGCACTCTGCCCCAGCACTGCCTGGGCTGGCAATTGCTGGTGGGAAATGAAAATCATCAGGTAGAAACAGCAACAGGAGAGAAAATAACCTGGGAATAGCAGTCAGTCCTGAAAGCACAGCATCTGTCCTGCTGGACCCTGCCTGGAACACTCTGCACCCTCCCACTCCAGTCCTGCACTAAAGTAAAACCAAGTGAAATAAAAATCAAAGTTCAGACACTTTATCAAATTAAAGTTTAAAAAGAAATACACTTTATCAAATTAAAGTTTAAAAAGACAGACTTACTTCCTTCCACATAAACCATCAGGAGAGTTTACAAGTGTGTTTTTTCAATTTTTTAAGCCAAAAGGCAGCATGGTGTTTGAACAGGTGGGCATAGCTATATTTAGATTGGAGAGAGGAAATGAGACTCTAGAAGAGCTTTCTAAACTGGAAGCAGCAAACAAAACCCCATAAGGCAGCTGGTGGTGGAGCTGGTTCAGTGTGACCCTGAGCAGGGGTCACTGGTGGCCCAGAACATGAGTGTCAGTGCAGCCCCATGGAGCATCCATGACAGGGGATATCCAAGGGCTTTGGGGCTAAATTAAAGAGAGAAATGAGAGAATTAGAGATTTGGGGAAGATAAGGAAACTAAGTCGGCAGTGCTGGGGAGGAACTCGAGAGAAAGACAGAAGTAATACCCTGCAAACAGTGAAATTAAATCATGCAGGGAAACACCAATTAGTGACACCAGGAACCCACAGCTCAGGTATGTTCTGCATCTCTGTGTAGATGAAGTTTGTAGCCCGTCCCTTATTGCATCAGATGACTTCACAATAATCCCCTGGAAAGTGACTTGTCATGGCATCTAATGGCACTGGCTAAAGCACAATGAATTCCCTGTCCCTATTTCTGCTAAGCTTTTTAGCTCACTTTGCCCCGGATTTGTGCTTATATATTGAGACCAGAAAAATGTCCACAGGGAGATAAAAAAGAGAGACCAATGCAAGCAGCAGCTCAGCTGACACGGAAAAACTTCACCAGAAGAATGCCAAGGGTGATTTCCATATGGCACAGCTTGGAAAATTATCCTGTTCCAGAGCTGAAATGTTCAGGCTCCAGAACTGCAGTCCCAAACTACAAACACTTGGGAAAGGAATCCTCTGCCAAGACACACAAACTCCAAATTGTCTTTTGCATCAGGGAAGGAAGAAGAATAGCCCAAGTGCTTTACCCGTGGGATCAAAGGTAAGTGTGCTGTGAGAGGAAGGACGTAACACAAGAACTTCCCCTCTCCCCCTGACAAAATCTCCTGGAATCACAGAACCATGGAATGTCCTGAGCTGGAAGGGACCACCAGGATCATCCAGTGCAGCTCCTGTCCCTGCCCAGACCCCCCAACAACCCCACCCTGGGCATCCCTGGCAGCGCTGCCCAAACACTCCTGGAGCTCTGGCAGCCTCGGGGCCGTGCCCATTCCCTGGGGAGCCTGGGCAGTGCCCAGCACCTCTGGGGGAAGAACCTTTCCCTGCTCTCCAGCCTGACCCTCCCTGGCACAGCTCCAGCCG
>VZRR01009022.1:54695-67889 GCA_013398015.1 Oreocharis arfaki | reverse complement strand
GGAGAGAGGAATGAGGAAATTTTCCTCCAGGGCTTCTTTCTTTCCCTCTCAGTGCTGTTACCCCAGGTGAGAGAAGCCACAGCCTCCATTTCACAACCCCTCAGATTTTTAAGGAAAACTCCAAGACTCAGAGCTACGCACAGGACTCCTCTTCCTCTAAGCAGGACCTCAGGCAGGCCCTGCTCACACAGAGCTTTCTGTCCCAGCCCTGCAATGCCACCGTGGCAGCTCTGCAAACCAGGCTGGTTCGGGGCAGGTGCAGCCAGGAGCAGCATCTGACAGCAGCAAACTGGCAGCACCAGGACTCACCTTCAGCCTCCACCAACACAAAACCAGTGCTGCCTCACCTCACACATACCAGGAGGCCACGTTGGCAACTCCAGGGCACAGAGAAAGGGAGGACAGGCAGGAGATGGCCGGGCACACACGACAGCAGGTAAAGAGCTGGACCTGACGAGATGCCAAAGCCAGAGCAGTCTTTTCAAGCAGGTCTCAGCCAAAGATCACTGCCATCACACAGAACCCCCTCCACAGCTTCCCAATCTATTCCTTCTGCTGTGTTCATCCAGAGCCCTGCAACTTCACAGCAAATCACAGTTTTTCCTGTGGCAAACACCCAAGGAAAATACACCTTTCAATGCAGAAACACAGGACATGCAGGAACAGGACACACTATGGGAAGGATCTACCAAACTCCCAGAAAGTACTTTACAATCAGCTCAGTGTCAAACAGATCTTCCTTAAAAGTCAAACTCAAAGGGAATTATGCCCCTTTCCAAATCAGAAGTCTAACAGGATTAACACTGGAGCCCTAAATCAATGCCCATTACAGCACCAACTCTTTTCGTCCAAACAGTGCCTCATCTTTCCCAAGCCAGTTCAGAAAACTCAAGAAATAAAACCAATTCCCCTGGCTCTGCCCAAAAGAACCTCAGCCCTAAAAATCACCTCTCCAGTCTCCTTTAAAGCAGTTATTTGTCCCACAAAGAGGGTGCTGCTGCAGTGGCCAGCACAGGACTGGCTCCTGCTCGGAACCCTCCCGACTCCTCTCAGCACAGCTGGAGTGATTCGTACTCAGAGTCTCTCCACCAACATTTCTGGTAGCAATAACAGGGTCAGGAGGTCCCTCTCTTCTTAGTAAAAATTTACTCTCACTTAGTAAATATTACCAAGTGCGAAAGACTTGGTAATATTTACTCAGAGTCTCTCCACCAACATTTCTGGTAGCAATAACAGGGTCAGGAGGTCCCTCTCTTCTTAGTAAAAATTTACTCTCACTTAGTAAATATTACCAAGTGCGAAAGACTTGGTAATATTTACTAAGAATTAAAATCAAAGTTCCCGAGAGAAAGGGAAGGGAAAATGATTCAGAACAGCAAGCTGGAAAAGCAAAGATCTCTTGCTCACACATCACGTATGGCTCAGTGCTGCGTGACACAAAGGAACGCTACAGCAAAAACACAGAAGGAATGGAAAAAGCACTCAGGAGTTCCTGGTGCTCTACTTACAGCAGTGCCGCTGGCAGACCGAGCTCCACTGGCTCCCAGCTTGTGGTCCCAAGCCCAATCCCTTTTTTGTTTAGCAGTGCTGTAAATGGAGTGGGAGGGAAGCAGCAGCCTGCAGACACTGCAGCTCTGTTCACTGGCTCTAGCTGTGGGCTCCACTGAGCTCGTCATCAGGAGACCTAAGCACTGCTTTTAGTTTATTCAATTTCCTGGCAAACTTTTCTACTTTAACTGCTTCCTTTCCAAATGGGTGGACTTGTGATTCTTCCAGGATCCCAGGCATAACTCCAGAGCTGCTTAAAGGCACAGCTGTGGGACAGCCCAATTCTACCTGTCCATGCTGTAGGAGCACCCAGCAATGGCAGCCAGGCCCCCTGGGCCAGCTCCAAAGACACTTTTAAAAACACAGGGAACAAACACCACATCCTTCAGTAATGCAGCAGAACACGTGTTACAGATACACACTGCTGTTTCCCAGTGTGAAAATTCCACTTGGAACTCTCCCAAGCAGCTTCAGCAACCCCAGGCTGGCACTGAGACACAGGGAGGGACTGTGCTGTGCCCAGCACGTTTAATTGCACACCTCTGTTCTTCCCTTGCACAATTCCTGAAGAAGGAACTCTTAGAGCTATATTAAGAATTCAAGGAATGTTTATGAGCTCACAGCAGAACTGTGGCTTGCCCTGGTACTGCCTCACCACCTCAAGAGTCTCATCCTAAAGCTTTTCCCAGAAGTTTAAGGCTTCCCAAATGCTGAACACACCAGAAGGGGTTTGGATCAAGGGAAAGAGAAGGGCACAGCTCAGGAGCTCCAACACATGCTGAGGGTCAGGCTGTACAAGTTTGGATTTCCTGGGGCTGGTGTCTGACCATGGAAGCTGGAAAACGGATTCAAGCTGGATCAGCAGAGCCAGGCAGGAACACACAGTGTGACACAGGGCACATTCTCCCTGTCCACATGTAAGGAGGCTGAGCTATTCACACCCATGGGTTTCAGAACTTCTGAAGGATGACAGGCACTCTGCAGGATGTCCAGCCTGAAATGCCAGAGGGTGCAGTGCAGGGAGCAGAGAATAATGGACAAAAAAGAGCTGAGCTGGGCTGCAGACAACATCTTGTGTTCGGGTTCAAAAGGGGACAATGCCTGGGCAGCCTGTGACATGCCAGGAGGGAAGCAATCAGCAGGGACACCAGCAGGGACAGGCAGCCAAGCTGGGAGCAGCCAGAGCCCAGCTCTCCCAGCTGGAACGCACAACATGGGCAAAGAATGGGCTTTTAAAATGACATTCAGGGCTTTCATGTTTTGTGAGGGGAGAAATCCACACAGGAGATCTGATCCTCCACCATCACCTCCACTGAGGATCCCAGATGAAACCATTAGAGCACAGCTGTGGGTGCTGAAGGCAATGACAAAGTTTTGGCACATCGAAACCACTCTGCTGTCCCTGAGCCCTGCCCACAACTGATGGCATTTGCCCAGGCTGAGACAGACCCTTATTAAGGTGATCCTGACAAACCCCACAGGCAGGATGTGGGAGGAGAAAGAAGCAAAACCACATCACCCACACAGGGAGGTTCGGGGGTGACGCCTTAAGCCAGAGTTGAGCTCAGGTTCTTTGCAGCACAGCCAGATCACAGGGCTGGGACCAACAATCACACCTCCTCCAAACACCCATGCTTCAGGCCTCCTGGCTGCCATCATTTGCTTATTTTATTCTTACCAAATCCTTGTGTTTCTTGTACCAATACACATTTGTCCCTCTCTTTATTGGGCTGCTGTGTCCCCAAGGCTCAGGCTGCCCCCTCCACACGGAGCCATCACACAGCACCCACAATGCAGACATGGCAAAAACCCCAAACAGAGCTCCGGTTCCAGACTATGGATTCCAGTTGGGATGCTGGCTCACACAAACTTCCTGGAGCTGCATCGCATCATTTGGCAGCTTGATGCAGTTATATACATTAATTAATGTTTAACTAAAATGAAGATTAAAACAAGATGATGAAGTATCAGCGTATGTTCAATCCTTAAGGTGCTGTCCTCTGCTCTGAATCAAAGCATCCCTCAGCTGTACAACTAAAGCAAAGCTGGTCACAGCCACTCAGCACAATCCCCATTACTTGAGGAGGGGCCAGAGCTCTTCCTCCCAGCACGGCTACAATAATGTCCCTTTGATGGAGTTTATTTTCATAGCAAACTTGTCTGGTCACCCTCTGTTAGAGGCTTCCCTAGAATGGGATGGTCATTCTTAATCTCCCAGCTTCTGCAGACGCCTCAGGAAATCTGTAATCTTTGAACAAGAAAAAAAAATAACCCAGGACAGATTGTTCCCTACAGGACAATGCACAGGACTTCATTAAGTGCAGCACACACCATGTCATTGCCCACAGGCCCAACGGAGTGAAAGGCAGCCGAATACAATCCTGCAGAGCAGAAAACCTCAAAGTCTGATAACATCAGAGGAAAGGCATGGCAGACACCAAAATTCCTTATAGCCAACGCCAGCGTGAATTCAGAGCTAGAACTGACAAGTTTCCATCAAAGGCAATCCCCAGGAGGCATCTACAGAGGCACTTCAGCACTCCCTGTGCATGTCAGAGCCTCCTGAAGCAATCAGTCACCCCAGGTCTGCAGGGCAGCAGGCCACACCATCAGAGCTTCACCTCTCTTCCTCACATCATCAAGGGCATGACACAGCAACACAAATCCAGGTCACAAAATCCCTGGGATTCAGCACCAAGGGAGGAGAAACCTGAGGGCCTTCCCTTCCTGGCAGGAAGGGAGGAAGTTTAGGCAGAGATAAGGCAGAATGGCTCAAAGGCCAGGGGTGTAAGAGCTCTGCTGGGATGGAGGAGCAGGAGGGTGCCCAGGCAGGAATCACCTGGGAACCTCTCACTAAAAACTCTCAGCACTCACTCATCAGCTGAGCAGAGCCAGGCAGGAACAGCAGTGAGGAGACGGGGGACAGCACCAGGAAGAAGAGACAGAAAAGCAGGGCCACGTGACCCATATTTTCCAAGATTACATCATTCCTGAATAAACAGACACTTCCTTATCCTCAGTGGTGGTTTTTGCTCAGATGTTACACAACCCAACACAAGAATGGTGACCAGGCAGATGTGATCCATATGGCCAGAGAGCAGGAACCATCCTGCTGCCTCGGGGGAGGCTGAGAACAAATGGGACCGAGTCCTGAGCCTCGTGATACTCTTCAAAAACTTTTTAATATAAAAATATATTAATATTTGGAACTCCATCTTGCAAGATGTGTATCCTGTAAGATTAGACAACTCCTGCTTCCTTAGAAAAACCAGGCCTAGTGGAGAATTTCACTTCCTATTTCACATGCCCTAATCAAGAACAGCTTCTAGCGTGTATTCCTCTACCTATAACAGGCTCTTTTTAAATGAAGGGAGAAGTTTTCTCTTCAAATGAGAAAAGAAAACCACCTTTTGCATACAAGCTTCTTCACCATGCTCAGTAATTCAGCCCCCAGATTCCTGCAGGTTCAGCACCTCCTGCACCACCTGTACACCTATGGAAAGGGGCCTTGTCTCTCACAAAAATGTGTCTGTCCACAGGGTAAGGACACAGATTATTGTTTGTGCCACATGCAGAAGCATTCCATCTCTAAGGAACGACAGATATGTCAGGATGCAAGACAGGGAACTGCCTGCAAGCTAATCCTGATAAACCATTGCTCCGTGGTTTGCTGGAGTGGGAAGGGCACACACCAGGCTACACAGCATGAACAGCTCCGACCACATTGATTTTATGGTGCCTTCAAGCCTTAAACCCTATAAAACTATAAAATAATGTCAGGAGACACGAAATGAAACCAGAGTCAAAAAGTGCATTCCCAAGAAAGGGAGCACAAGTTTCCTCGGAGCCAAAGGTGATTCAGTGTGTCCTAGAAGTGCACTAGTGGGCCTTTAGGACACGTGAAGGATTACAGATGTTATCTGTTATCATCTCATTACAAATGTTATCTAGCAACAGCATAAATACCTTTGTCCATGCAGATAAAACTAAAGCTGAGGGTAATAAATGGACGGCACTGCTTAATTAGAGGCCTCATAAAAGGGAGTCCAGCACAGGTGATTCACAGCAGGTTCTCACATCTTACACGAGTTGCCCATTTTCACCGAGTTCATTTTCCCTCTCTGGCTGCTTTTCAACATCTTAATCAGACTTAGCCCAGAGAAGACAACATTTGTACAAGTTCTGAACTGGCTTTCAGCTGTTTTGAGAATCTGAATAACAAGAAAACCACACTCCAGAACTCCTGGTTAATTTTCAGGAGGCCATTCCACATGCATATGAGACATCCCGGTGTAAGCAATTCACACACGTTTCTCCATGTCCAGGACAGCCACACACTCATCACCTTCACCACATGGGAAAGCATCCTTGCAGAGCAATTCCATTTCACTCCTTTCTTTTCATATTTAAGCAGTTGTTTGTCTGTAATTACCCCTCAGAAGCGTGTCCACGTGCAGACACAGCGTTTTAAGGTGGCCACCCAACCATTCCCCTTCCCTGGAGCTGCCACGTTTCAGCCTGTGTCAAACACTGCTGCAGCAGCCACGTGCTGATGTCAGCTCCTGCTGGGATATCCTGGAATTTCCAGCTCCTGCTCTGGCGTGTCAGGGTCACCTCTGAAATGCAGGCTTCGACTAAAGACCTAAGGGCTAACAAGACTGACTTTTAGAAAAACGCCTTTTCTTGCAGAGGAGATACGGATGTGTGTTCATTTCATTTTGCAGCACCACCCATGACTGTCCCTCAACACAGGAACTTGTTCTACCACAGCCAATAATCAAATTCTTTTGTGCCTCCAAACACTTGTTTTGAGAAGCCTCAAGCTGTTTCTGGGCAAAATGCAAGGTAGAACTCAGGCCACCAGCGGCAAAATCCATTCCAGTGGGTTTTTAATTAAGGCTGGGAAGTCGATCTCTGTTTTGGCAGATGGTTAAGGCCAAATATCCATCACCAGAGGCACCTTCCTACTCTTGATCCTTGATCTTGGCAAACAGCAAGAGGATGTACAGTGACGTATAAACAGCTTCCAGGTAGTAATGCAAATACTCATAAGGGTTCAGAGCACAAATTCATAGCCCCAGCCCATGGAACAGAGCATCTGCGCATTCTCCTTTTGAAAATGCAGCTGAACTGTTGGAATTATTATTGAAATTACTGAATCATTGAAAATACAATCTCAGCAACATAGAAGATCTCCAGTATAAAGAAGGGGAAAAGAACAATCAACTCGATTCTCCGGAAAGGAACTTGTCTTTGCAGGAGCTTTGGCCTTGTGACACTCTTCTGACAGGAAGAGCCACAGCTGCAGGGCATAGAAAGCTGGAACAAGAGCCATCGACAATTTTTCTGAGTGACCAAAAAACACTCTGGGAAAGAGCTTTGAATGCTGTCTTTTTCATCACTTTGAAACCCCTGGATGGGCACAGAGCTGCTAATCCAAAGCAGAAATGATTCAGAGCTAAAAAATGCTGAGTACTTACTCTTCCAGAGACTGGTTTTCCATCCACCGAACTCCAGGAGAGTCTTTTTCTCCAGAGAGGCAACAAGTCTGAGACTGATCAAAGTTTCTCAACCCTCACATAATGCTGACAAGCACATCATTATCTCTATCAAAGGCTAATCATTAACTACTGCTCCAATTAGCTAAGGACCAGACCAAGCACTGAGATGCTCACACAGAGATCCAGAGAGCAGCAAAAGCAGCTCCTGAGTCTCCCTCACGAGATCTTAGCAAAAATGCAGAGAGATTTTAGAACTGCCTGATCTGATTAAGTGCATTGCAGAGATTACTTTCCAACACATTAACCAAAACACATTTCAAACATTCACATCTCTATCAGATATATTAGTGGTTTGCTTGGTTTTGGATAACAAAGCAAGCTTAGTTTATTTTAGCATTAGTATTTAAGCATTTTAGTATTCAAACTGAAAGACAGCAGGTTTAGATAAGATATTAGGATGAAATTATTCCCTGTGAGGGTGGGGAGGCCCTGGCACAGGGTGCCCAGAGCAGCTGTGGCTGCCCCTGGATCCCTGGCAGTGCCCAAGGCCAGGCTGGACGGGGCTTGGAGCAGCCTGGGACAGTGGGAGGTGTCCCTGCCCATGGCAGGGGTGGAATGAAATGAGCTTTAGGGTCCCTTCCAATCCAAACCACCCTGTGATTCTGTGATTCTATGATTCTATCTGCTCCATAATGCAGAAATGTGATGTGTTCAAAGCGATCAGCCAGTTTTTAGGAGCATTGGGAAGTGAGAAAAAATAACAAGGCAGATAAATCATCAACTGTGCAGAAATTCTTCAACGCCGTGTACAAGACAAACCCTGTCGGGGTAGCTGCCTCTGGGACCCCTCTGCTTGGAAAGCTGGAGCCAACAACTACTACGGAAAAAAGAAAGTGGCAAAGCAGAAAAAGTGCAGGAACAGCAGTGCTGTGCCCTGCATCACAAGGGGCCTTGTGGTGGGGGCTGTGGTCTCAAGCAAGATCAAAAGCAAGTTATACAAAACGGGATCAACTGACAAGCAGTGCACGTGATCCTGCTATTAGGATGTCCTGGAGGGTTTTACTTGAGGAAGTCAGAAAATTAAGGAAAGTCATGCTGCTGCCAAGAAGTTTTTTAAACTAGAAGCAAAATAATCAGAATAAGTGTGTTAGGGTTTACCACCCATATAGCAGGAGATCCCACAGACACTGCTCTGTGCCTTGTATGAAAAGAGCACAAAAATGGCTTTACAGGTACCACCAAGCCTGTAACAGGAACATGAGGGCAGCTGTGAAACTCCCATCCAGCTCTGTTTCCAGCTGTTCAGGTTTCAGTATCTGTAACATACTCCCCCAGCACACTTCAGTCTCACCTGACACCACCTTGAACACTAAAGTTCAGCACGTCCTTGGGAGATAATGTCTTATCCCAAGTTAATGAAGGGCACCAAAGCCAATGGTAATTTGATTTGTATAAAACCCTCCTGGCAGTGAACCCAGAAGTCATGACTCAGTCTCTTGTCAAATCCATTAGACCACGAGCTCAGACTAACACGGGAGCTGAGAAAACCAGACCAACACTGATTGCATTTCACTTGCACAGTATCCCGAGGCTGGGTGTGTTCCTTGGGAGCTTGTGCCCCCCCTTCCCTTATCACTTTGATGCACAAGGGTTGATTTACCCATCGGAAATGCCCTCCCACGGAGCCACACTGATGGCAGCGCTGCGGTTACTTCCTGAGGGCTGCAGGAGAGTGAACTGGGATGGCTCCTACTGGGAGCACTGGCTTGGAGTCTGCTCCACGTTTGTTAAGTGTTTCTCCTTCCAAAAAGATGGAAGCTTGAAAATGCCAATGAGTTGTTTGAGTCTCCTTAGTAGAACGCCTTCTGGAGCAGGGAAGGTTAACGGGGGAAGCAACTGAGTAAGAGGATCCCTGGCTCCCAGTGCAGCCTCAGGAAGATCCCACCAGGAGCAGCCAGGGTGGCACAAGCTGCAGCCACCATTAAAGACATCAGACAAGGAGCAGGTTGGGTGGCAGGGATGAGCCCCTCCCTAAGGAGGCTGGAGCTGTACCCCTTTGCAGGAGCTGCTTTTCCCAGCTCCCTGGAGCAGGCCAGCCAGTCTGCTCACAGCATTAGCTCAGGACGAGCACTGCACCTCACAGGTGGCCTCAAAGCACTCCTTAATCCTACAGAGCAAGTCCAACTATATCACCCCTAATGTGAAAAAAGCCTGAAAGTGTATTTGCCAGCCACTCCTTCCCCCAACAGTGCTTAGAAAACAGCCAAGACTGTCCGGGTCCCTCTTATGCAGGTTAGCCAGAAGATCAACTAAATATATCACAAAGCTCATATTCCAAGCTCCTGTACCTTCATCAGAGCAATGAGATCTGAATCCCTGATAACTAATGAGTAAGTGTGGGAAAAGAAGGTTTATGGAAGTGAAGAGGTTCTCATGAAGTCTCAGGAGAGCTTGGGGCACTCGCTGTGAGCTGCATGCCAGAACACCTGCATTCTGTTCCCAGTTTTCTCCCAGTTTCATACCAGAACATGCTGAGCAAACAGTGAGAACAGAAGAGCCTCAGTCACTTACAGCATTTGGCCTGTGCTCTAGAGCTACATTGGACTGCTCTATTCATCTAGATAAATATTAAAGTGTAAAGATTATATGCTTGCACAACTTTTTTAACAAATGATAAATGGCATTTACACCTGTGGTACAGCAAATGTGTGATTTTCTAAGATTATATACACAGAGAGGAAAAGAGCAGGAAGCAAAGCCATTGTTCTGGCTGCAATCACAGTTGCTGAAGTGCCACTGGAAATCAGCTGGAGACCCTTGTAGATATGAACTGATAACACAGGGGAAAAAAGACAATGGGAAATGAGATTAAAAACTGTAGAAATAAAAAAGGAAAAATAAAAAGAAGCTATTTCATCACAGCCTCCCACTTCTAGATTGGCTTCTAAACCAGGAAAGTCTAATTCCAGGACCAACAAATGAAAGGCTTTAGAAAGTACAGTAAAATAGGAGTTTAATTTGTTTACAATAACTAGTCCTATTACTCTCTGCATTAGCAGATTCCAGCTTTCAGATGAAAAAAAGGTTAATGAAAAAATCATTGGCCTTGTGTTCCTCAGGACCTGATTGGGAACAGTTCCAGAAAATTAGATTGAAACAAAAGGCAATGGAGTAGATTAACTAAGATTGGATTTCCCAGAGAAAAACAACAAAAACTAGATTGAGTCTTTTTCATCCTCCCCTAAGAAAAAGTTGCCAAGACTCCCAGTGATTTCCTGGCAGACTTGTGGAGAAGTTCATGCTGGCAATGTGCTTCAGCTCAACTTCCCAAAATTCTGCTGCAGGCTCCTGTTAACTTTCAGGTGACCTTCAGGCCAGGGCAGGGAAGGCAGGGCTGCAGAACCATGGCACTTTTCTGTTGGGTAGAGGGGTCTTCATAGCAAATAGAGAAACCAAGGAGGAAAGTAGAAAATATTACATTTTAGTTCAAAGAACAAAAAGTTCTGTCTTCTCTTGGACCTCATGTCTGACTGCAAAACAAGCCAGCTGAAAGGAAACTCCTCAGGGCCCTGCTCAAAACTCACTGTGTGAACTTGGTAGATTTTGTCATTTATTTGTAATATAAAACTGGAAAAGATTATTCTCAATGCCCTCCCTTCCCAGGCATTAAGCTTTTGTTCAGGGATAGAGTGTCTCACTAATTCAAACCTTGAAGTTACACTGTAAAGGGAGAAATGAAGTGAAAAATCCTCCCAAACCTCTTTTCAAAAGAAAAAAACCAAAAAAACCCCACAAACCTTGTCCTTGCACCACTGCAAGTATGAGTCAGTGGCAGGGATGATACTTCTAAAATAAAAAAGCAAACATGCAAAACTCACCTGGAAAGGTGATTTAATTCCTCGTCTCTACTGGCAGAAATTATCCTAATTGTCAGCTTAGTTAACAACCTGGCCTAGATATGAAATCTGATATGAAATGAAAAGCAGCCAAATCTCAGTAGGAACCAGTTGCAGAAAATTTCTTCGTTCTCAACACAAAGTTGTGTGGGAGCCTGCAGCTCCTGCCAGTTCTTATATTTTCAGTACCTTGTTTTTTGGGGGGAGGAGAGCAGAAGAAGCAAAAAGCTGCTTATTGCAACAATTTTTGTGTTTGTAACAAAAAGCATCGCTTTAGTTTTGCACTGTACAGCAGAGCAGTCACAGCTTCACCAACAAATCCTTAGTTATAAAACCAATTTTCACTTAAACAGCAACATTTACACATTATTCCCAGTACCCCCTTTTTAATGAAGGATGAGAAAAAAAATAATGCAGAGCCCAAAGCCTGATGAAAGCCTCAGGAAACATGACATCACAAATGACATGATTTGGGATCATTAACTTGAATGCTAACTTACCCTATAAGATCCCATATTGTTACTCACGCAAAATGCTGCAAAAGCTTTACTGACCTCAGGCTCAAGCAGAGGCAAGTTAAGATCAAAAAGACTGAAAGTCAACTTAATAAACACTTGTGAGGAGCGTTTCATGCACCTGGGCACAAAAAGCAGGACTAGTAAGCATTCTGGAGCTTGGAATTCGAACACAAACAGGAAGAATTGCCCTTTGCCTGGGAACTGTGTGGAACCACGAGCCCACTGCACGTCCAAATATAAATGAGGAGTACGAACAAAGCTTAAATTAAAAAAGGACAAGTGGCTAAGATGTGATGCTTGCTGGGTGCTGCAGGATGTGCTGCTACAGCCTCTTCCCCGCTACACTGGCATTAAAAGTGGCCAGTGCTGAATACGAGTGAAAAAAAATTGGAAATATATACAGATATAACATCGGGCTAGGAAGATGGTGAAGGGTCTGAAAGGGCACACGAGGAGAAGCTGAGGGCACTGGGATTGTTCGTCCTGAAGGAGAAACTGAGGTCAGAACTCACCAGGGGTTGCAGCTCCTCCCGAGGGGCAGCTCTGATCTCTGCTCCGTGACAGGTCCTGAGGGAATGGCCTGATGTTATCCAGGGGAGGCTTAGGCTGGAGATCAGGGAAAGGTTCTAAAAACAAAACTGTCTTGACAACCAACCTGAGAGAAATACAGGAGCCAAAGCATCAAACCCTCTTCATCCAAGGGACCACGTTTCCCATTGGAAGGAAGTTCATGTCCATGTGCCTTACCAAGGTTGGAACAGTCTGCTCCCAGCAGGAATTTACAACAAATTATTGTAGTTTTTTAACACAAATAAGATTCCGACCTTTTCCAGATTTCATTCTAAATTCATCACACATTCCACAATATAAACCTGCTTAACACCTCCCTTTATCTTGTCCCTTTAGAAATGGAATCACTGATATCTCAACCACTGCAACAAACTCCTGAATTACTACAAACTCAGCTCCACAACAGACCTGGCAACTTCCTGCTCAGACTCAAACATCCAGTAACTGACAGCACAAATTTCCAACCAGTACCAGCAAACACCCAAAGCCAGGAAATTATTCAACCCTTATTGCCATTCCGACCTCCCATGCATTGTTTGCCTGCATTTCAACATCATTCGGACCTAAGGTGAAATTAAAGCCAGTGGGTCTCACAAAGCACACAGAGACACCAGCTTTCCAAGAGGGGAAAAACACAGAAAAACCACAACAAACCACAAAAAAACTCATTAAACACACTAACAGAAAGGTGTATTTCTCAAGGTACAAGGCGAACGTGGAAAACTGCTTCGGCGGGGCAGCTCAGACGTTTACCCACGCCAGGAACTATTCCGATGTTAAGAACACAGCGCACTGCTGATGTCCCTGGGTAACTCAGAGACACGAGAGCCAAACCCGGAGCAAAGCAGCGCCCGGGTGCCCCCAACATTGCCGCCCGAGCGCCCCATGGACCCGCAGGGCCCTCAGAGGAGCCATGCGCGGCCCTCGGGCTCAGCCCGGAGCCCCGGCAAGGGCAGCACGGCGGCCGCGGGGCCCGGCTGTCACCTTGGGAACCGCAGCGCCGGGCCGGGCACCTCCCCCGGAGCCCCGGGAGCGCTGCCCGCACCCACACCGAGCTCGCCCGGCACCTCCAACCCCACGTCCCAGCGCTGCCCATCCCCTCGGGCCCCCCCGGCGCCCCCGGCCCGAAGTCCCGCCGTCCCGGCCTGAGGGGAGGTGGGG
>VZRR01009022.1:0-54271 GCA_013398015.1 Oreocharis arfaki | reverse complement strand
TGTCCTCCTGTGACTGGAGCAGTGCCCCGCTCCTGTTCCGCTGCGGGAGCGGCGTAGGGGCAGCCCGGGAAGGGTCCGGCTGCCGGCGGGGCTCGGTGCGGGCCCCCGGTGTGCCCGGGGCAGGGGGTCTGGGGTTTGAGACCCCGCCCGGGGACCCCCGGACCCCGCTCTGCTCGGGGAGCCCCTCCCGCAGGGGGAGGCGGAACCGCCCCGGGGTGCCCGGTGGCGGAGGGGCCGGGGCAGAGCACTCGGTGTTTTCGCTCGGGTGAGGTGTGGGTGGGAGGTCCCTGAAGTGCCGCTCTGGGGCTGTTCGCCCACCCGTGGCTCCTCCCGGGCTGTTCACCGAGGTTCCCCTTGGATCGTGTCTGTGTGTAGCACATCCCCGTTTTTGTATCGCTGACTTGTTGCCGCTCCGAGAGCCGCAATTCCAGCTCTGTGCGCTCCCTACCCCCTTCCAGGAGCTTTTCTTTAACAGCTCTAATAAACTAATCCTCTCTCTTTTTAGAAAATTTAGTTATTTTTTAAAGGAGGCTCACTGACAGTAGTCTTATCCTTTGTTTGAATTATTCCCTTGTCCTGTGATACCAGGAGTAGCTGAGCTTAACTGGCCTTGAAGCAGTGAAATTGCAAACATCATATCCTGAAGGAATAAACTCCAACATTAAACCCTCTTGTCTTAGCTGGTAGAGCTTCTGCCCTTTCAAAACTTAATGGGAGAATGTGTTTCCTGGACGTTTAAAGAGAAAAAAAACTTCAGGAGCTGAATGTGTAGTTCCTCTGTCACGTATTTTTTTGGGTATTGTGAGATTCAACTACTTTCTGTCAAGCTAGTTCTAGTCATTGCTTCAAAGTAACTTCTTTTTTGAGTAGTTTCGGTTCTTATACCCTCAGTCGATTTTTGAGGAAATGAAACACAATTGTACCACTTTCCCAACCTCTTCATCTACAAGTTCTGCCTATTCAGAATTAAATGGTTAATTAGCATAGAGCAGCTTAACCTTCAGCCATTTGTTTACTTCCAAAGTGATGGTAAACACCTTGTATTTGACATAACTTCTAATTAAGGGTGTTCATTATCTATAATGCCCGTTTTAAATACGGTTAAATGCTTTTATTTCCCTTTCTAGAGCCAGATTAGCCTCCCTCTTTGGCCTGGATCAAACAGTCTCAAGCCAGGGAAATGAATTCTTCCAGTTCACTGCACCGAAGCAGCCCAAGAAGGGTCAGACAGCAGCTGGTGAGTAACTGGGCTTGAGAGTGGGGAACACACTCAGCAGCACGTGTGTGTGGGAACAACAAGGGCCCTTGTGAAGGGCAGCAGGGCAAATAATTCCCTGAGCTTTCCTCAGTGATATTGTCCTCCAGTGCCCTCCTACACCTGGATTTTCAGTTGGCCTTTGGTGACTTTGGAACGCAGGTCTTTGGGGGTTTTTTTGTAATTTCCTTCTGGAGTTATTTTTCCTCGGGGGAAGGAACGTGTCGTGGTGGTGCCACTGGGCAGCTCTGTGCCTCTGACAGATGTTCTGCCCTCTGTCCCCAGCAGGCCAGGCCCACAAGGCGCCCGTGGCCCCGGCAGCCTCAGGAGCCCCCTCGGTGTTGGTGGCCACCGCGGTGCTCGCGTATCGATAGTAAGTGACTTCTGCGTGACCTGCTGCAGTCTGTGTGTGTGTCCCTAATCCCAGAGGGGGAGATTTTTGGAGAAAATGGGAAGAGACAGTTGTTTTCAGACACATCTGCGTGGTAGAAATGCTGCAAGCCAGTGGGAGTTTCTGCTCAAGAACAGTGTCAGTTGCTGCGCTGCAGCTCTGGATGAGGCAGTTCTGAGATGAAGAGCAGGTTTTGGTGCTGGCTGTTGCTGGGAGCTGTGTCCTGGCTGCTGGGCTGACATCTGCACTGCTTCAGGTGGCTCTGTCAGATGCTTGTGGCTCATGCATTTGAGAGTTGAGGCATGAGCAGAGTGAGAGCACTAAAACTGCCTGTTTGATGCTGCCTTCATGGAAAATTTCTGCCCTGGACCTGTGAGAGCAGTTTTCAACTCGCTCCACAATGTGTGCTCTTGCCTGTGGGCAAGCAGGAAAGTCTCTAAGCTAAGCAAGGCTGCCTGGCATTTTAGGCCTCAGGAAAGGGATCTGAACTCTAAAGAATTCTGAGTTAGAGACAGTTCTGAAACTGAATGTGTCCTTATCTTCCAGTACAAATGGGCAGTACTTGAAGCAAGGCAAGTATGGAGCAGCTGTAGTGGGGAACCACGCTGCCAAAGAGGTGAGAGACACTTCCTTCTCTAACTCTGTCGTGCTGGGGACTCCCTGGTATGAGATGGTGTTTCTGTGAGCTCTCCAGGGTGTTTTGTTTTTGATGCTGTTCTCCTGCTGCCTTTCTGCCTCCTGGGTTTTCTTGGGGCTCAGCCATCCACCTTGCTGGCATCTTCCTTTTCTGCAGTCCATGAGTTTGTAAGATCTCTTAACAATTTGTGCCTGAGATGGTTTGCAGGGTTTCTGGAAGTCATTTTGGTGTTTGTTCAGAGTGTCTCTGACAACTGGATCACTGATCTGTGCACATGGAAATGGATGTCAAGGAAAATTCTGTCCAGCAGTACAGAGATGCTTTGCTTAAGTTTTGTTCTTTTGGTATCAAAAATCTCTCTCCTTCCCCAGTGTTCCTTGAAGAACACAGAACCGAGGTGCTCAGTAAATGTGTGTGTTTGATAGCTCCTTTGAAAACTCTCATCCATCCTCGATGTTGGCATCTGTGATGTTTCATATCCCCCAAGTCCTAATTCATGTCTCACTAAGTTGCTTCTGCTTTGGCAAGAACAAAATAAATCTTAGTTTGGCCACTAAATTCCTGAGTTAGTGACCTGGGAAGTGTTGAGCTGTGTTGTTCTGGGGGAGCTGGGGAGGACTGGGAGTGCAGGTGGAAGCTGAACCAGCCTTTTTCAGGCTGCCTGTGTGCTATCACATCCAGCTGGGAGCAGTTAGTGGATCACTCTCAGTTCACCACTGAGCTGTGTCCAGTGCAGGTGCACAAAGGAAAACACATTTCCTTAATAGATTATGTTTAGTAGAGCCAAATATGTCAATAAATCTCATATCTGTGTTGCTTAGTACTTGGAAAGCTCCCTCCAGCTCAGTCCATTACATGTTAATGGATTTATGCAAAGAAAAAGGATTATACAGAGACAACTTTAGGTTGGATATTGGGAAAATGTCTTTCCCAAAAGGGTGGTCAGGCATTGGCACAGCTGCCCAGGGTAGTGGTGGAGTCCCCATCCCTGGAGGGGTTTAAAAGCCATGTGGCACTTGGGGACATGGGTCAGTGGTGACCTTGGCAGTGCTGGGGGAAGGATCTTGGATGTCTCTTCCAACCTCAATGACTCTGAGATTGCCTCAAGCCACGTGTGGTGAGTTCTGTGTCTGGAAGGGTTAGTGCACCATCTTTTTCCACTGGAACTGTGAAAAATGTGGAATTAGTTAAAGCATGTTGCTTACTACAAAACGATGAGTTTGACTTGCTTGGTTGCTGCAGCTCAATAAAACCCTTGAGAAAAAGCTGGTTTTAATAGGTGTCACAAAACTCTGTTAAGTGTTTTTGCTGTGGCTTATTTGACAAGTAAATACTGAGCCTTAGGCTGTGTGTGTGACAAAGCACCTTGGAATTGAAGACATTTTGAGTTTCTGCTTTTTTGTTCTTTTTCCCCTGCCCAATTCCTTGTGGAATCCAGTACAGGATCCTCCTTTACATCAGTCAGCAGCAACAGATCACCTCTGCAAGGATCCATCCAGGCTTCGTGCTCACGGTGAGGCTCCGGCTTAGAAAAGCATTTGTTGGCCACAGCAAACGCAAGGTTGGCTCTAAAATTCTTCCTTAAGCCTTGGTTTATAACCTTTGAGATCAAACATCTGAGTGACAGAGCAGGAGGTGTCCCAGTGACTGTTCTCCTCTTGTATTGCACAAGAGGCTGTGGCAGCTGCCTTTTGCAGAGCACCTCCTTAGGAGATTTCCAAACCAAGGCCTCTGTAGGAGGTCAAGGATTACCTGTGCTTACTGAGGTGTTTTGGGCTTTGCAGCCCTGTGATGGATAAAACCAGCAAAGTTCCTTTTGCTGAGAATTTCTAGTTAAGTGTCTGAGAGAATCCGACTGAGTAAGCAGGAGGAAATGACAGCAAGGAAATGTTTTCTCTCAGAAAATCGACACTCAGCATTTTCCTGCTGTTGAGAACAATCTGGAGAATTGTAAGCCCTGAAATGGGATCTCTCAGGAAGTTGGTTTCTGCCAGTTTTATAGAAAATTGATGTGTTGGTTTGCTGTTCTTCTTCAAGTTTTGTGGTATGATAGATAGAAATTTCACTCCAAAATAATGAAATTCCTGTCCCAGCTTAAACCTTGCTCTCTAGTTTTAAAAGCACATTCTTGGAAAATTAGTGGGTTGTGTAGTCACTTCTGGTGATGTGGGTTTTTAGAAGTGAGGGAGAAGTGACTTCTCTAATTGATTCTGGAAGTCTAAATACAATAAATTATGAAATGTAACTTACACTTAAAAATTCTCGGTATATATTAAAGAACCAGGCTTCAAGGAAGTTTCTGGAAGGTTTCACCTTCCTGTGTGAACTGCAGCATCTAGAAGGAACTTCATATTTGCTCAAATATTTGAGTTGTAATAATTCTTCCATTATAATGAGCACATAAATAAAAGCTAATTCTGAACTTGGGCAGTAGAACAGCAGGGTTCTTCCTGCTTCATTTCAGGAGCTCTTATTTTAAGCTCCTTTTGGATGTGGGTTTTTTAGTTCAGCTGAATGCACCATTTAATGCCTAAGATAGGACTGATTTCCTTTCCCACAGGTTCAGCCCAACAATTACAGCACGTTCTACGATGATCAGAGGCAAAACTGGTCCATCATGTTTGAGTCAGAAAAGGCAGCAGTGGATTTCAGTAAGCAGGTAACTGCTCACCTCTGGGCCAGGCAGTTCTCCATGGCTTGTTTACAACAGGGGCAAATCAGGTTTTATTTTCATTGGAGCTCAGCTTGGAGTGTCTGCATAACTGTGATGGAGACAGAGCTGAGAGGAGCCTGCCCTGAGAGATTTGTTCTTTAAAACAAATCTCTCCGAGGCAGGGAGACTGTTGCTTCTCAAGATTCTCAAGTACTGTAGAGCAGAGGGTGTTTAATCAGCAAAATCCAGCACGAGGAGACATGGAATGCCCTGGGAGTGCTTTTCTAATGTGGGCTTGATCAGCACGGCAAGGAATGCATCAGATTGATGAGTGGAACTCCTTAAAGGCCAGAGACACTGCCAGGCTTTCCCTCTGCAGGTGTGCATTGCCAAGTACAACAGCTCCCCAGCGCTGGACTCGGTGCTCTGCCAGGATCTCCTCCTTGGAGAAGGGCAGGGAGTGGAAGCAGGAGACTCCCTGGAGGTTGCCTATACGGGATGGCTGTTCCAGAACAACAGCCTTGGACAGGTAAAGACATTTCTGCCACCTCCTAATGCTGAGTGGGACAGTCCCTGGAAGGAGCCTGCACATCTGGCATAGTACTGGTGCTGATGTTAAACGTATTTTTTGGGCATTTATGGCACTGTAAGTGGCCATAAATATGTATTGCCTATAGAATATGAAGGAATTCTGGCATATTACGAAAGAATTTCCTCACTGAAAGGGTTGTTGAGCATTGGCCAGAGCAGCAGAGAAGTCACCATCCCTGGAAGTGTTCAAAAACCATCTGGGTGTGGTACTTGAGACATGGTTGGGTGGTGAGCGTGGCAGTGCGTGGGGGATGGTTGGGCTTGGTAATCCTAGAGGGCTTTTGCAACCTTAATGTTTCTGTGATTCCATTACTGTTCAGGGGAGGTGACTGAAATGCTCTTGAACTTCCGTGGGCACTCTCACACATAAATATTTAATGTTGTGTTTTGCTTAACCCAGCCCTGTCCTAAAGCAGGTCTGAAGTCTGAGCCTCCAGTTACCATTCCCTCCATGAAATTGTACTTCAGGACATGGACTAAAGCTCTGTCTTGTGGCTGAGGATTAATTTTGGTAGTAGTGGGATGGGAAATAGCATTTAACCAGAGGTTCTGGGAGGTTATGGAATGCGTAAAGTAGGGGTAAGAATCTTGAGACATTGGGAAATCCATGTGTTCTGTGTCCTTGTTGAACTCTCCAGGTGTTTGACTCTAATGTTAGCAAAGACAAGCTGCTGCGGCTGAAGCTGGGATCTGGAAAGGTCATCAAGGTACAACTTTTGGCACTTTCATTATAACAATTGAAGTCTCAGAGCTTTGGATTACTGCAGATCTTGTTCAGGATTCATGCATGCTGTTTCTGTTTCGTTTATTAGCAAACACTCAGTGACTCACTCAAGGTTTTTCTTCTTAATTTGCACAACAGAGCCCAGTCTCCTTTTCAGCATTAGTGTTAGACAGGAGTTGTCCTCTTTGGTAAAAAGAAAACTTCCTGTTTTCAGGAGCTGGGGTTTTATTGTCTTTGTTTTTCTGCAAGTCACTTAGTCCATTCCCTTGTTCCTGGGGAACTCTGTTTCTAAAAGAAATAATTTTTCATCTGGGTGGTGTGATGTTATCCCATAAAATCAGGGTTTGAGCCAGAGAAGCTTTTGTTCAGGTCACTTCCATGACTGGAGTAATTCATGTGTGACCTGTTACAAGTTGTCCTTTATTGAAGATGTGCTATTTGTCTGTTTTATTTATTTTATCCTGTATCTTACTAATTTTGCCTGGCTGTTAAAGCCATCTGGTTCAGTGCCAGCATCCCTTGGGAAGTTTGCATTCCTCTGACTTCATGTCCCTCATTTACATCTATTTTCTTTAGGTGTTTTGTAGATCTAACCAGAGAAATTCAGATCTCTTTGGAGTCCAGTTCTTCCCCAGAGTGAAGCCACCACTGTGTGGTGGAGCTGCATCTTTATTCTTAAGTTAACACTGGAATTTACAGCTGGCTGTCATGATTCATGGCAAGACGAAGGTTTAGTGCTGCACACTGAAAAGAAACAGGATTTTGCAAGAATCTCTCTATATCTCTCTGAATTAAACTGATGTCACTGATCCAGCTGTTGCTTTCTCTTCTGTTGCCTCTGCAAACCGAAGGGCTGGGAAGAAGGAATGCTGGGCATGAAGAAGGGAGGGCGAAGGTTCCTCATCATTCCCCCAGCCTGGGCCTACGGGGCTCAGGGCGTGGCTGGTCGTGTCCCTCCAGACTCCACTTTGGTGTTTGAGGTGGAAGTCAGGCGGGTGAGTGTCTGCTGCCAGGTGCTTGCTTTACATCTCTTTTGTGACTGCGAGCTGGGAACCTGCTGTCAGTGTGAGAACTCCAGCTCAGAAACTGTTAGAAACCTCAGCAAGATGCGTATCTTTAATGAAAACAAACCCAAAACAGAACCCTAAACCCAGAAAATCCCTCAAGGCTGTTTGCCTGTTGTAACTGTCTTGGGATCTTTCAGTTGTCTCATTTGTGAGTCACTTGGGAAAACAAAATACTGTGGGAGGCATGAGAGGATGTAAAGACTCAGCTTTTCCAGCTCTGAACCAATTTTCTGCTTTTCCTTGAAGTGCAGGAGCTCGGCAGGGAGTGGCATCACAAATAAATAAATTGATGAAAATTTTTAGAGGAACCCAGAAAAAAAATCTTTTTTTGTTTTTTTTTTTTTGCTACCTGCTTTTTAAGGTGAAGCTGGCAAAGGAGTGCTCTGGTTCGGATGGGCTGAGTGTGAGTTCAAGGGATTCCCCTGCACCTTCTCCAGTTCCCAGCTCGGATGGCTTCTCCTCAGACACGGGTTTATTGCCTCCCTCCACCATCCCTCCAAAGCCTGGGTAAGAAACAGCGTGGTTTAAACAATTTGGTGCATTAAATACATGCCCATCAGCCCAGTGCTGCACTAACACATCATTTGGCAGATGTGTGCCAGCTCAGTGCCCTCCATGTGGCAGAGCAGTGCTTGCTAACAGGACTTGCTGGAATTTTCTGCTTAAGTGCTGGCTTCCAGATTAAAGCAGTTGGAATGGGCTCCAGTGAAGGAAGTCATTCCTGTCCAGCATTCCTGAGATCCAGTGGGACTGAGCTGTGTGGGTGCTGCTCTAACAGCTGTCTCATCTCAGCTGGCATTGTTGTCATCACTTTGGACCTTCTCAGTCTCTACAGCTCCCTGAAAAGAGGGTGTAGCCAGGTGGGGTCGGGTTCTTTTCCCAGGTAACAAGTGACTGGGGAGAGGAAATCGCCTGTAAGTTACTCCAGGAGAGGGTTATGTTGGATATTAGGAAAACCTTCACTGACAGACTGATCAGGCATTGGCACAGGGTGCCCAGGGTGGAGTTACCATCCCTGGAGGTGTTCAAAAAATGCAGATGTGGCACTTGGGGATGGGGTTTAGTGGTGAACGTGCTGGTGCTGGGTTAGTGGTTAGTGACTCAGATGTATTTCCCAACCTTAATTCTGTGTTCTGTTCCCTAAATTAAATGGGTCAGTCACCCTTTTTAGGGAGTCCAAGTAAGTGCTGCTCTTGTTGCCATAAGTAGTTTGTTATTGGACTTGGCTAAAATTATTTATACCAGAATGTGGTTGTTAAAGCAGTCAACAAAATCATCTTTCTGTAATCAGCTGTTGCCAGGGCCACAGTGATGGCCTGAACACACCTACAGATAACACTGCAAAAATCTCCCAGAAGTATAGGCTGAAAGAAATGCTCATGATGTAAGAAAACAGCTTTCCTAGGGAGAGGGGTATTTAACAGTATTCATTAATCCAGAATGTTGGCTCCTGAATTTCCTCCTGGTTGATCTCCACACCTGTTTGGCTTTGCAGGGAGCCAGCTGTTCGGGCCAAGTCCAACTCCATCAGTGAGCAGCTTGCAGTAAGTGCTGGCTTTTCCTAATTTGAAGCCTGAGTAGGGAAGTTTATTTGGTTTCACCTTAGCATTGGGCACTGCTGAAGATAAAGTGAGCATCATGCAAGCAGGACACTGGAATGTTCACCTTGCAGCAGGTTAGGGCCTTTTTTTCTGAAGGAATTAAAGATTGGACTTGATGATTGATGCTTGGACTCCATGACCTTAAAGGTCTTTTCCAGCCTTAATGATTCTGTGATTGCCAGGGCCTGAGGAATCTCCATCCCAGCTGCCACTCTTAAATGCAAAGTGACTTTAGCCATGTGGATGTTCACAAGGCTATGTGTCTTTTGAGATAAATTGACAGATTTAAAATAGATAACAAAAGAACTGGGACATTCAGGATAAGTTTATCTAGCTGCATGAGAAGACTTCGTGTGTGTGCCTCCAGACAGAAGAAGCTGCTAAGCAGCTTCCTGAACTCACACATTTTCTTGTTGGTGTTTTGTGCAGGGATAGATTTGTCTCTGTGGTGACAGCACTGTCATCCCAGAAGGAGGAGATATAAAACCAGCCAGATGAGCAAATCCTGGTGCTACCTTGTGTGCTTGAAGAGTAGGTTTTCACCCAGTCATTGAAAAATTGAGTCAAAATTAAGTCGGGAGATTTCGAAGTGTTTGTGATACCTCAAAAGCCTGGGCGGAGGCAAAGGGAAAGTAACTAAATGTTTCTTTTAGAACCCAGATGTAGCAAAGGCAAAGCTGATTTCTCGGATGGCCAAAATGGGACAGCCCATGCTGCCTTTCCTTGCTGGGACAGCAGGGAGTCAGCTGGACTCCAGTGACTCGGAAATAGAGGTACCAGTCACAGCAGGGTGACTCTTCTACTGCTTTTCCTACACTGGGGGTTGCTTAAAGTGCCATCTGTAGCAGTGGCTCTCCCCTTGCCCAGGGAAAGTCTGCTCTGCTTCTGGGACAGGAAGGTTCCACTTGGGTTCATGGGGTAACGCCTTGACTCAAGTGACCTTGGGTCAGGCTGTTGGCTTGTTCTTTAGTGCTTCTTGTAACATGCAGAAATGTTTTTAGGATCCAAATACTCTGAGAGGGACAACACAGCCAGTGGCTTCAAGCAGACCCTCCCAGCCAGCTCAGGCAGCGCTGCCCACAGTGTCCACACAAGGTAACGTGCTGGGGAGCTGCTGCACTCCCATTCCACTCCAGGAGGGCTGTGGGAATGGAGGATTCCTTCCAGGAACTGAAATGTGAACTGAAAGCTTCTGATAAGGCTTGTTGATCCACAAGCCACTAATCCATGAAGCACAAGACTGAATCCTTGGAGTGTTTCTTCACTGGGGCCTTGTGCTTGAGGAGGAGCAGCCACAGTGCCTGAGCTGTTCTGTCACTGGGCACTGGGATTTGTAGGACATGGGATTGGTAAATGGAACGTTACAAATCCTTTCCCAGTGAACAGCAGCTTTTAGGAATGATGGAAATCCAAGTGAAGGGCAGCAGAGAGCTGGCTTCCCCTCATGGGATGGTCACATCAGCTGCTGGTCAGCTGAGCAGCCTTCAGAGCCAGTCTGAGTCACACCTTGTGTCAATAAACGTCAGAGCTATCTCTGAATGGAAAGAGGTTGTTTAAATGTAGCCAGAAGTGGGATTTCTAAGAAAAGTTACTCTTTTCTTGACCTGTTATCACTTGCTTGACTGGATTTCATTTCACAAGGTTGGAGACAGGCTTTTGTTAAACTTTTGACTATTTAGTGATTTTTTTTTTTTTTTTTGCATTTTAAATGAATTAAATTCTTTCGAGCTGCTTTATGGCATGCTGAATTTATTTCTTCCTTTTCAGTACCTCAAGCATCTGGTGCTGCACCCTCAGTATCTTCTGCTGCTTTGATTCCTGCAACGATCCAGCCCCATTCAGCTCTGCCTGGAGGAGCACAGGGCTTTCAGGTACCAAAATGAAACCAAGGGGAGTATTGGCACTTCTGTCCTTTCTCCTGAGTCTTCTCCATGGCTGGGAGCAAGGACTTTAACATAAGGATGAGAATTCCAGGCTGTTTCCTGTGGCTCTTTGGCATTCTCAGGTTTTCATCACATGCCTCTTAAAATTTATTCCAAAAAGGGCTAATTTTCTGTTTATGGTGGGTTCTTAAACTAAGGATGAACCAGGCTTTGTTCATGCCTGGTTTTGTAGTGGGCACAATAAAAACTTGCAAGTACTTGAGCAATGAGCAGTAAAGCTGCAATCGAGTTGTGTTGTGCTTTTTGAGCCCTTTTTAGGAAATAACCTTGTGTTCAAATTAGCATAACTTCAGAGGGAGCTGTTCATGTGCTGATCTCACTCTCACAAATGTAGGGTAACATGGTTTTGTTTAAAGTTGAGTGAAGGTGGGAACTAACTAAGCCTCAAAAGAAGAGTGTTATTTTCCTTTCACTATGACTGTTGTGTCTTTTGACTTTCCAACCCCTTAATTCTTGGGGTTTTCTTCTTTCCAAACATCATCATCCTTGCTATTGGGCTTAAAAAAAAAAAGTGAGGACATGGGGCAATAGCAAAACACATTCTAACCTATTGAACTTGTCCTGCAAGGCATATCCAGGAGTGGCATTTGCTTACCCCCAAACTGCTGCATCTGCTTCTCAGCTCCAGCCTGTGGGTCAGATGTATCCTGCCCCTTACCAAGGTATGTTTTAAAAGGCACCTGCTTCTCAGAGGGCTGCAATTCCTGCAGTAAACTGTTTGTGATGATGATTTAATAGCTGTGGTAGCACTGTGCTGTTTCACAAATTCTTTATTTTTTAATACCAAATAGGGGCAAACCTTTTTATATTCCCAAATAGAAATTTATATTGCCAGTTAATACCCATCTCTTTCTTACCTTAAGGAGCTTTGTGCAGTGTGAAAAGGGCTGGAATTTCTGTGTCTTCCCAAGACTGGGTATTACTGAAGGAATTTGGTAGCTGGTGCTTCCAGTTATAAATAAAACTGTGATAGTAACCAGCTCCTACCAAGCAGGGAAAGAATTCGAGTGTAAAAGGCCCAACTTAGGAAGGACTAAAGGCATCTAAAGAACCATTTAAGTCACCCCAGTTGGTGAAATCTTGAGTGTAGCTGAGCCTTCCTTGGAGCCTCTTTTTTCAGTGCGGTTTCAGGAGCTGACTTTCATTGCTGTGCTTTGATTGTGCCTCTGCTCTGATTGTACCTCTGCTGCTCTGGTGTGTCTGGGGGCTTCGCTCTTGTTGAGCTGAGCTCTCACGTGGCTCCAGAATTTCCTGTACTCATCAACCTGCCTGGTGAGGTTATTTGGGAAATACCTACATTATTAGTTTCCCAAATATCACATCCCTTTTATTTCTGGGCAGAGAGTGGCTTTCCTGGTGGCAGGCTTCATGCTGCCAAGCTTCTGCCGTGTCTCTGTGCAGGTATTTCCCCTTGTCAGTACAAATCTCTCTCCTTTCCCTTCAAGCACCTGGAGATGTCACTTCCTTCTTGATGACAGAAGCTCGGCAGCACAACACTGAAATCCGACTGGCTGTGAGCAAAGTGGTGGATAAAATGGATCACCTGGCTGCCAAGGTATGGCCTGCTCAGGGCATTTCTGCTCTCCAGGTGTGCTGAGAGCAGTTGGCTCTGTTTAAATGCTTGCTTTAAGCTTAAGTGATGCAGTAAATGAGTAAAATTCCAATATCATCACACATGGAAGTGGCAGCAGTTCAGCTACTGTGAAAAAGCCAAGCTTAGGCTTGAGGAAAGATGCTGTCTTACTGTCTTGAATATCATGTGCTGCTTTGTTTGGAGGGATTCCCTGCCCTGGGAGGGGTCTCACTTGATTCAGTGCCTGTTCCCTGCAGCTGAGCAGAAGGAGCAGTGAAGTGCCTCTTTGCAGGTGTCTGACTCGTCCCTGCACCCATAAATTCATTTCAGGTGGCTTAAGCATGGTTTATCCCTGCAGGTGGAGGAGCTGCAGAAGCAAAGCACTGCTAACAGCTCCCTGCTGCCTGGCATCTCCTCGGTCACTATGGAAGCCTCCATGATCATGAGCAATATCCAGCGCATCATCCAGGTGAGCATGGCCAGCCTGGTCTCGCTTCCAGCACGAGCTGGGGCTCACAGTGGTGTTCCTGATGAGAGCACATGTCCATCCACCCATGGGTTCTGGTTTTGCCTGGCCAGAATGAGACTTAAAGTTATTTCCATCCCTCTTTCCCCCTCCAAAAAGCTCTTCTCAGCACTTTGGGGTTTGGCTGAGCCAGAGTTGTTGGTATTTAATAGGCCTGGGCAAAAGGTTCATGTGGGAGAAGTTCAAACTTCTCAAGCCATTATGGATTTAACCCCCAGCCTCCTGCAGAGCAGTTTCACAGCTGAAGTACCATGTTGTAGAAACCACCTGCTTCTGGTATTCACTGCTTAATTTTATGCTTTGAAGCCTTTCTAAGCAGCAGACTTAAAAGCTTGGGGGTTGTGGGTACAAAAGTCAAGCAGATAGTGATTTTTTTAGAATGTGATTTGGCAGCCCCTGTCCTGTGCCAGGGTGTGTGGCACGGTGCCTTCCTGGGCTGTTACCCACAGAAGGGACAAGCCTCACCACTGTCCTGCAGCTGTGCAAAACAAAGGTTTAGGAACTGCTGCAAGGGCATCTGAGTCTGCTGAATATTCATGCTGAGCTGTGCTTTAGGAGAATGAGAGACTGAAGCAGGAGATATTTGAGAAGAGCAGTCGGATCGAGGAGCAGAATGAGAAGATCAGTGAGCTGATTGAGCGCAACCAGAGGTAAGGGGTGGGGGCCTCGCTGCATTTCCAGACTCTCCATCTTACACTTGGGCATACCTGAGGGGTGTTTGTTAGGAGAGAGCCATATTCTGATATTTTTAGGTTTTTTCTAAGGTATTAACAGTGTGGGGAATCCTCCCACCCCTTCTCTGCAGGGCTTACCCCAAAACTGTGATTCACAGTAAATGTGAATGTGTAAAAGGGGAACAAAATCCCTCATGTTGTCTTTGAGCACACTTGCCCTGCTTCTGGGAGTTGCTTTATTTTTGCTGGCTTTTTAGTGAGGTGAAGGAATTGCAGGGGATGTGGTGTCCTTGGAGAAGTTCAGCTGATACCAAGTTATCAAAACTCTTGGAACATGAGACATTTTCAGAGAGGTGAAGCACTTATCCCAGCTGATAAAATCTCTGCTGTGCCAGGCACAGCCCTCCCACCCCTCTGAGATCAGCACAGCTCCTGCAGGATTGTCTGGGACTTGACACGAATTCCACGGAGAACTTCTGTGCTTTGAAATGTCACCTTTTCTGTCTGAGCCCTTTGCCCCAAGCCCTGTGTTTCTGGGAATGCTCACGGGGTCTCCCTGTTCACAGGTACGTGGAGCAGAGTAACCTGCTGATGGAGCAGAGGAACCACTCCCTGCAGACAACAAACGAGAGCACACAGGCAAGAGTGTTGCATGCAGAGCAGGAGAAGGTAATGGTGGCAGGGACAAAGCCAGGCTTTGTGCCTTAAAAGATGCTGAAGCCTTGGTAGTCAAGGCAGTTTTCCTAGAAGGCAGCTGCAGTTCTGAACTTTGTTTTGAGAAAAAAAAATTAATGTTTTGATGGCTTTCATGCCAAAAGCATCACAGAGGGTATAATCATTTCATGCTGTCATAACTTTAATATTCTTACCTTGTAGGAAAGTGTCTGATTTGTTCTTAACTGAGTAGGCATGTGGCCAATGTGTTGAGGAATTGTGTATCACAGGGCTTTAGAGTTGGAAATACTTCAGTTATTTAGTTGCACTGATAGTTCCAGAAGAGTTTAATTCCTCCTATTGAACTGACATTGAGTGAATATTGATAAAAGAAAAAATATTTCCTGTTGGAGTTTCTTCATTGCACTTTTGTGCTTTTTTTTTTAGTGCTTTAATCAAAAGCTGTTTGTTTCTCCCAGGAACACGTTGTGCTTTTGTGAAAGGGACTGTTGGGAAACAGCTTTAAACCAGTGCAGTGCATTTATGCATGGCTGCATATCCTGAACCATCCCTGCAGGCCAGCCTGGCCCAGGTGTGCTGCCCTGGCTCTGCCATTGCATGGTGCCTGCTCTGCTTTCTCAAGCACTGGCTTCTTAAATTACACCGAGTTCAGCCTTGCACTGTGCTCTGCTGCTGAGTTGTGTCTCTCTCCAGCTCAAATGTGAGGTGACAAATGCTTCCTCTGCATGAGAACCATAACTTGGTGCACCTAAAACTGACCAAAACTGCAGCTTCCCAAAGCATGAAGAGCAGAGCAGTGAATGGCTGATGGTGGTGAGAGCAGCCAGGGAAGGGAGCTGGTTTCCCATGCTGATTGCATACCCATTAAATGTAGGAGTGTGAGAGGTTCTAATCAGGAATAAGTCAGAGTGAGATCATAAATTAAATTCCTTTCTCTCAGTGAGGACAGCATCCTGCTGCTACAATAAATAACTTGGGGAGGAATCATCTTGTGGAAGTATAAAATCCTCAGGAGTCTTTTGGGCCTCATCTTCAGGAGGACCCCACTGACTGAGCAGTCACTGCCCAGGGCTGATGTTACAGGAACAGAGTTCAGGCCAGACCAGGACAGCCCTGACTTGCACTGGCAGATTTCCCCTGGTTCTGGGAGAGCAATGACTGTAAATAGGAAGGCTGGCATTCCTTCCTGTTCCCTTAGTCTAACCCAGCTTGCCCTGGGGCTGCAACCACTGAATCCCCAGGGACAGACAGAACCAGGGAACAGAACTGGAAGCTGTTTTATCCATTGTTTACCCACAGATAGGGACTCACCATTTATTTGGTTGTACCCAGGATCACCGAGGTGTTGGTAACTCACTGCTTTTGGCTTCTGGATCTTTGGCCCTGGCAGAGCAAGGCACAGCTTTAGGTGAAGGCTTTGTGTACCATCAGTAACTCCCCAAGTCTCCAGTGCAGGTCACACCCAGGACTGCTCCCACCTCTGGTGTGTAACAGACCTCAAGGATGCCTTTAGTGTCTTCCTTTTTACATCAGGCTTCACTCCCTTTTTCTGTCTAAGCTTTTACAGTCCTTGGAGTAATTTAAAGGCTTCTCTGGCATGCCTTAGGCTCCTGCTATGAAGCATTTTGCTTTTCTGCTGATGAATGCCTCTGCCTTTCCAGTTGTTTTCTTAACCCTTCCTGTTTCCTGTCGCTGCTTTCTCTTCCCAGCACATGCTGCCAGTGGATCGGGGCTGGGACCAGGTGAGGCAGTGTCTGCTGACTGTGTAGGTGGTAGATGGTTGTGCCCTAGGCAGTGCCAGCCCAGCTTCCTCTTGAACTAGAAACTGATTGGCATGAAAAGAATTGTCTCTGAGCTTGAACTAGCACAGATCCTTCGCTGGGAAAAGGGCTTTGGAACTGGCAGTGTCTCCCCACTGGCCCCCTCTTTCTTGGGGAGCCCTTTCCAAGAATTCTCTCACATTGCTGCTTGTTCCACTCCCCATGGGAGAACAGGATCACTGTCAGAGCAGGTCCAGGTCACCCAGGATTCTTGGTGCCTGAAAGCTGGAGGCTGGAGCTGAGCTGTGGACATGAAGCATCCTCTGTAGAAACCTCTGTCTAGTAACACTTCCTGCCGTCGGATTTCCTATTTTTGTTTTCTTTATTTGCCATCAAAGACAGAGGCCAGGGTTAAAATAACCTTTAGATATCTTTAACTGTGCTGTGGGGTTTGGTTTTAGCATGCCAGGAGTTAGTAGAGCAGTGGGACATTTATGGAAACGTAAGAGGAAAGCAGATCTGGTTTTGGCCACTCTCTGAAATGCTGCCTCCTCTTTAAAATGAGAGCTGTGGCATCCCAGCCCTCCAGGTCAGCACATCTTCATCCTCACTGTAGTTGGAACAATTTTGCTCACAGCTCCTCTCTGCCACAAGGTGTTGGTCCTAGTGTGGAGGGAATTCTCTTAGGGAGATAAAGCAGAGAGAAAATCCGGCTCTCCTGAACTTACCTGTTACGAGAATGTGAAAAGTCTGTTGGGAATCTCAAAATAGGCAGAGGTGGGGAAGCTGTTTAGGGGTTCCCTGTGCAAGTTCTGTCCTTGCAGAGCATCCTCTGAAATTTGTGTGTCACTCAACAAGATTGGGAAGGGGACTTTGTGTCTGTCTCGATGCCTTGAGCCCCTGCTAACGTTGCTTGCAAGGTGTCTAACAGGCTGTGCTAGTGCCTGGTTTTAGCTGAGTCACTGACTCTCAGCAATCCCAACTCCAAACAGCTCCACAAATGACTGAGAAGGGTGCTGGGGAATGCCAGCCTTGCCCATGGGCAGCTGAGGTGACCTCGTGCTGTGTGCTCTGGGGACAAGGTGCTCTTTTGGCTGCGACAAGCCTGTGTTTTAAGTGGCTCTTCAGTGATTTGTAAGATTATGGAAGACAATTAAATGTTGGAGCCCAGGCTTTTTAGTCAAATACATGTTTTCATAGCCTGAAAACTGAGCAGAGCCACCAGGCACTGGTACCAGGCTTAAACACATTTAACCTTTCCAGGAAGACTCAGGGGGTTGAACTGATGAGGTGATGAGGTTGTTGGTGGCCTCATGCAGCTTTCTAGTCAGTCTGGACAAAACTGTCATGGCAAAAAAGTCCTTGCTGCCTCTTCAGTTTGGAGATGTCTTCCCTGATGAGGCCTCCAGCCCTTCTCCAGCTCTTCCTGAGAGAACAGTTCTGCTGTTCTCACTCATCCCTTCTCCCCCCTCCCTTTTCCCTGCTCCATTTTGTGCTCCAGGCCAAAGTCGCAGAGGAGCTGGCAGCTGCCACAGCCCAGGTTTCCCAGCTGCAGCTGGAGCTCACTGCCCACCAGAAGAAGGAGATGGACCTGAGGAAGCAGCTCTCCTGTGCCGTGCAGGATGCAGAGAGACAGGAGGCACAGCTCAACAAGCTGCAGGCACAGGTGGCAGGTGAGGCTGCTCCTGCCTGTCCCCTGAGAGTTCTTCTTTTATAAGTCATAGGTTTTTCCCTGTCTTCTGGCTTATCTTCCTGTTTTCCCTAGGATCAGTCACAGGGGATGGAAGAGGGATATGGATGCACTGAAATGTCTGAAGGATGTGCATCCTTATCACCACTAAAGGCAGAGTGGGATGACTCAACAAACAAAATCATCCTCTTACAGATGCCTTTTGTAGAGCAAGCTCTTGGCTTTTCTGTCCAACATCCTGTAGAGCAGCCAGAGATGTCCCAGTGGATGGAAAGCTAAAAGCTGAGGTGTTTTTTGCCCACATTCCTCTGTGCTGGGCACTGGTGTGGCCCCACCCTGAATCCTGGGGTCTGTTCTGGGCTTCTCACGACAAGAAAGTCATTGAGGGGCTGGAGCAATTCCAGAGAAGGGAACAGAGCTGGGAAGGGGCTGGAGCCCCAGGAGAGGCTGAGGGAGCTGGGAAAGGGGCTCAGCCTGGAGCAAAGGAGGCTCAGGGGGGACCTTGTGGCTCTGCACAACTCCCTGACAGGAGGGGGCAGCCGGGGGGGGGCGGGCTCTGCTGCCAGGGAACAGGGACAGGAGGAGAGGGAACGGCCTCAGGCTGGGCCTGGGGAAATTTAGGTTGGATATTAGGGAAAATGTCTTCACAGAAATGGTTGCAAAGCATTGGAACGGGCTGCTCTTGATAAATTCTAGTCCCCACTGCAGGCACAAGCCCCCAGATGTGTTCCCCTGAAATGGGAGTTGCACCCACAGGGAAGTGTGGGGGTTTGTTTGCAGAGCTCCAAGAAGCCTCTCAGGACACTCAGAGCAGGTTCAAGGCCGAGAAGCAGAGCCGCAAACAGCTGGATATGAAGATTGCAGCACTGGAGGAAGAGCTGACAGACCTGAGAGTGGAAAAGGAGACTCTGGAAAGGGTATGTCCAGTGCCAGCTGCAGAGCTGGAGCTTTCAGTTGTCTACTGAAGGTTAACCCAAGGCTAACCAAAGGTTCTTGATTTTAAATATGTAATTTAAGTAAGTCTTGACTCATCTGCAGGCTGGGGTGTGCTTTGTGGTAATGTGGGGTTAGTTTATTTATTTATTTATTTAATGTCTTACCCAGTAATGTGTCAGCCTTCCTCCCCTGAGATAACCTCAGCTTGGTTTCAGGTGATGAAGATCCCTGCCTGAAGCAGCTCTTTCTGCTCGAGGGAGAGAAGCTGCTTTGGTGCAGTCTGGCCTACTCTGTGTCGTGTTCTGTACTGCAGAATCTCGCAGAGAGGAAGAAGAAATCCCTCTCAGAGAGAGCTCAGGCAGAGGAAGAGATGGAAGAAATTCGCAGGTCGTACCAGCAGGAGCTGGACAAGCTCCGGCAGCTCCTGAAAAAGGCCCGGACCTCGACTGACCAGGCAGCAGCAGAGCAGGTGAGGACTCAGGGGAGCTGCTGCTCCAGGTCTGGAGGGGCTTGTGGGAACCTCCAGGTAGGAAATGATGTGAAAATGCTCAGGTAGGGAAAGAATGAAAGCGTCACCTGCTTGAATTCATGGGTTAGTGTCAAACTGAGGAAAGGAGAGGCACCAAACTGAGCTTGTAGTAGAGAGAAGAATATGGGGCTTCTGAGGAGTGAAAGGTTGTTTAGAAATGTGCCAAGAGGTCTGAAATCTGAGCCAGACCTTCTGGCCAGCCTGGGGTTTGTGGCTGGAGCTGAAGTGAGAGGTGTGGGCAGGAGCTGGTGGCAGCCAGCGCTGTGTATGGGTGTCCAGCCCCAGGCTTTCACCTCTTGTGCAAACACAGATCATGTGTGTGTGTCCCTAATGGTCTCTCTCACAGCTGTCACTGATCCAGGCAGAGCTGGAGTCCCAGTGTGAAGCCAAATGTGAGCGTGCCCTGGCCTCAGCCAAGGAGCAGCACGTCCGGCAGTGCCAGGAGCTGTGTGAGCAGAGGGACTCCCTGCAGCACCAGGTGGCCCAGCTGGAAGAGAAGGTAAAGGTCTCTTCTTCAGTGCTCTAATGGGCACTAAATACCAGTAGCTGTAACCAACAGTCTTCTCCCACCTAACTGGGGCTTGACTTTCTAATTCCTTGCCTGTGGTGGACCTTGATCTCGGCCACCTGCACGTGCAGTTGTTCTGTTGGGTCAGTGGCTCATGGAGGAGGGAGAGCCAAGGTGCTGGCAGGGCTGAACTACAGCACCAGCTCCAACTTGCACTTGTCTGCACTGTCCTGAGTGGCTGTTTGGGAGCAGAGGCTGTGTGGAGTGGGTGACACTGCCAGGGGCTGTACCTGCTCTGGTTCTTGTGTTTCAGCTCACGGCTCTCAAACACTCGAAAAAAGCAGAGGAGCAGAAATTCTCTGAGGTTCAGCAACGTTTGGAGGAGCTGGAGCTTATCCAAGAGAAGGTAAAGGAATAACACAGCAGCTGGATGGGAACTGGAGTGCAGGGAACACCAGCCTCAGGCTAGTCCAGAATAACGAGGGTGGGAGTTCCAGAATATGGCAGGGAAGAGATAATTTCATGTGGTTTCCAGCAAACCAGAACAGGCCCAATAATGAGACCCAGCCCTCATTTCACTGGGATCTCAGTGATGCTGCACCCACCCAATCTTGGTGGCACTTGAGGAGCTGGTGACACAATTGTGACTCTCCCAGGCTGGCTTGGGTGTCCTTATTCTGGTGCTGTTGCTTTCAGCCAAGTCTTTTGTGACATTATCAGAGCCCTGCTTAAAACTCCACTCAGATATTGTGCCTCACTAAAACCCTTCCCAGGTCACCCCTCGAGGTGAGGCTCTGGTGTGAGCAGCAGCTCTGAGGGTGGGTTTCCCTTGGCAGTACTCAGCCCTGCAGGCAGACGTGCTGGTGCTGAAGGCTCGCTACGAGGAGCGGATCCGAGAGCTGCAGCAGGATCAGGATGGATCTTCCCCTGCAGACTTCACTGAGCAAGTGAGCTTGGCTGGCTGTCCAGCACTTCTCCTTCCTAAGCAAATGGGTTTACCTTGAATTATTTCTCTTTGAACTGACATAAGAAGGAAAAATACAATTTTTCTCCACAGAGCACTGTGTTTGTAGTAACAGTCCACAGAGGAAGAAAGGATGGGATCTTATCCTAGAGTTATAGTCACACAGGGTGGTTTGGGTTGGAAGAGACCTTAAAGCCCATCCAGTGCCACCCCTGCCATGGCAGGGACACCTCCCACTGTCCCAGGCTGCTCCCAGCCCCGTCCAGCCTGGCCTTGGGCACTGCCAGGGATCCAGGGGCAGCCACAGCTGCCCTGGGCACCCTGTGCCAGGGCCTGCCCACCCTCCCAGGGAACAATTCCTTCCCAATATCCCATCCATCCCTGCCCTCTGGCACTGGGAAGCCATTCCCTGTGTCCTGTCCCTCCATCCCTTATAAACAGCCTCACTCCATCCCTCTGCTGCCCACTTTGTTGCCTTTTATTTCCTGTTGTTAAAACTCTAGATTTGAGGTTTAGATTTAAAAACTAAAGAAGTGCCAGTCTGCCTTGGCTTTGTGCAGCCTGCCCCAGTTTGGGAGGGATGGGTTTGGTGCATGTAGAGGTTCTGAATTAAGGTGGCCTGATTTTTGTGAGGATTTCTGGTTTGGAAAGTGGATTATTTGAAAAACCACCTGTGTGTGCTTGGGTTTATTGTTCCTTCCCCTGGCTGATGAATTGTATCTCTGTTTCCTGCCTTGCCTTTCTGCAGGTCAAGAAGATAATGAACGGTGTGTTTCAGTCTCTTCGGGGTGAATTTGAGCTGGATGAGGTGTACAGTGGCAGGACAGTCCTGGGGCTTGTCATGAACACCATCAAGGTATCACAGGGGTGAGAGAAGAGAGAGAGCCTTGGGCTAAAAGCTCAGATCTGTGCTGTGAGACTGAAATAACTGAAGGAGAATTTGTTGGGGGTGGCAAAGCAGCCTGGTAGGAGGAGAGATGATCCAGGGATCTGTGATGGTTTGTGGTTTAGGGTCTAACCTGTGTTCTCCCTGCTCCCTTTTCCAGACTGTGACACTGCAGCTGCTCAACAGGCAGCAGGAGAAACCAGACCATGGCAGTGAAAATGGGGAGTCTGGCACAGGAGCAGGGAGACAGGAGGGGACACCTGGAGCACAGACTGAGCACCAAGAGCCCCTGCAGCACAGCCCAGCACAGAGCACTGCCCCCACAGCTGAGCCTGGGGAAGCAGCCAGAGGCTCCCTGGAGTCTGAACAGGAAGGCCAGGCTGCTCCTCACCCTGCCAGGCCCAGAGCTCCTGAGGAGGAGCAGGGGACACGGAGCAGTGGGGTGGCAGAAGAAGAGAAAGTTGAGGAGGAGCATCTCCCTCCCACAGCTGAATCCAGCCTGGATCCAGAGAAGGGGCCTGTACTTGCAGGACAAGCTGCTCCTGGGCTGCAGCAGAGGCTGGAGAGTGTTCCCATCAGGAGAGCTGACCCAGAACACAGCCCCTCTGCAGTGCCTTCGCAGGCAGAAGCTGCAGAACCTCCTGCTCCAGAAGCCAAGCCCGGAGCAGTGGATGAGGCGGCGCTTCCAGCACATCCAGCTGTGGAGCAGAAGGCAGAGGAGGCTGTGGGGGGTTTAGAGCCTCCTCCCTTAAATGGGGAGGAAGGGAGTGGCACAGAGCCATGGGATGGAGCTGGCCCCGAGCAGGAACCTGCCTCAGTGTGCAGCACAGCACAGCCAGGCTCAGCTGGCCTGGGAGGAACTCCAGCATCGCAGGAACGGGGCTCCAGCCCCAGGCACACGGATTCCAGGTGAGGGGTGGTGCTGGGGTGCCAGGGTCAGCTGGGGCTGGGACAGCAGCGGGCCCAGAGGCTGCAGGACAGCACAGGCTGGGGGGCTGCAGCCCCCTCACGGTGCTGGCACTGGGTGGCACCAGCCAGGGCCTGGCACGGAGCAGGCTGCCCCAGGGCACATTCCACTGGGAACAGCCCCAGAGCAGCCTCGTGTCTGGGGGAGGCAGTGGAGGACATTCCCAGGGAAGTGTGCAGCTCCTGTACAATCTGATCCTGGTGCCTGCCAGGTCCCAGAATTGCCCTGCCCTGCTGAGCAGGACCTGGCACAAAGGTTCCCCTCAATGACAAGGCTTTGCCATCTCTCTGTGATCTTGTAAAAGCAAATCCCATCCTCTGAGAGTGACCTGATTGTTCTTTATCTCCTTGCAGCCTCTTTGAGGATGACAACTTCTTTGAAACGGCATCTCCTAAACCACTGAAGCCTCGAGTTCCCTCTGAAGAGGAGGATGAGGAGGAAGTGGTATGTGTTTGGGGCTTTGGGGCTTTGCTCTGGGTCTGTATCTCATCTGTAAAATCTTCCCTGTGGCAGTAGGGGCCCGGCCGAGCTCAGAGCTTCCCATCCATTCCCTGAGTACATCAGGAGTGTCTGGGGTTGGTGGCTGAGCTGGGAGGGGCTGCCTTGGCTGAGGGAGTGGTGACAGACTCCTGCTGGCATGAAATCAGTGGGACATGCCAGGTTAATTGAAGGGTTTTAGTGTCTGGCCCCTCTCCAATCCCTTTCAGCCTGTAAGCAGCTCCTGGAATCATAGAACCACAGAATCCTTAAGGTTGGAAAAGACCTTTAAGATCAAATCCAGCCATCCATGTAGCACCATTCACCACTGAACCATGTCCTCACGTGCCACTTGTTGCACACTTGCAGGGATGGTGACTCCAGTGTGCCAATTCCTTTACATTCCTTTCCATCAAGAATTTTTTCCTGCTCTCTAATCTAAACCTAATCTGAACACTAAGACATCACGTGAGAAATAAAAACTTGGGCAATGAGGCTTCTTGTTGCCAGCTCCTCAGAGCTGGCAGGGATTCCAGAGCAGTTTTGTGTGGTGATTGTGAACTCCCAGGAAGCTGCTGGCTCTGAGCAGTTTCCCTCTGCTGTGGCTTGCAGAGCATGAAGGGGCGTCCCCCTCCCGCGCCGCTCTTCGGTGATGACGATGATGATGACCTGGACTGGCTGGGATGAAGCTGTGGCTGCTGAGCCCTCTCCTCTGGGCATGGCCTCTTCCCCTGGCGAGCTGCACTCGTGGGACATCGGGAATGAGCAGGGCCTTCCCTGCTCTCGTCCTGCAGAGGGATGGGGGCTGGCAGCAGGGGGCTCCTCTTGCACTCGCGGCTGCTCAGCCCCGTCGCTCTGAGCTGCCAGACACTGGGGCTGGGCTGAGGGCAGGAGCCACCCAGGCCCACAGCACCTCCCAGCACTGTCCCCCTCCCCTGAGCCCTGGATTCATTAACCTCAAACTTTATGCAGATAGGAACTTGGTGAAGAGCTGCAGCAGAGCGAGTCTGGCATGACCCTGCAGTGGCAACAGCCTGTTAAATCAATCTAAAATCTCCTTCCCCAGTGAAGAACTCCTTGGAATATTTCTCTTAGTCCCCAGGGTGGCTCCCAGGGACCCGGCACCCTCTCCCTGCTGTGTCTGAGCCATGGGCCACTGGAGATTCCCCCAGGAATCCCAGTCAGGTGTTTCTTGTCAGCTCCTGGCTCTGCACAAGCACCTGGGGGAGCCCTGAGGGCTGAGGTGGTTCAGGTGGGCACGACTCAGAGCTGGGGCACAGGTGCTGCTGGACCCTGGGGCTCTGTTAAAGCAGGGCCTGAGCACGGCTGTGGCAGCTGTGCTGGGTGCAAGGAGCCCAATCCCTGCTGGGTGTTGGTCAGACACTCAGAGGCAGCTCCTCTCCTGTGCCCAGAGCTGAGCTGGTTTTTGCTGGGCTGTGTTTCCCTGTGGGAGCAGCAGCTCTGGGCTGTGCTGCTTGTTTGGGAAGTCCTTCCCCACAGCCCAGCCCCTCTCCTGTGCCTTTGGCTCTGCTGCTGTTACGGTGTGACCATCCCAGCACAAGTTAAACTGTAGAGAGGGGTGGGACACGAGCCCCAGGCTGGGCTGGGCACTTTGGGATGTCACCCTGCACTCTGACGGGACCAGGAGGGGAAAGGAGCAAGGACAGAGCTGGCCAGCCAGCCTGGGGCTCTCACAGCACTTTTATTCTCCACTCATGGGCACTAACACAACTTTACCCCAGAAGTCTTTAAAACAAATAAACCCCTTCATAAAAGGAAAGGACTTAAACTAATTCTATTAATTCTACGGTTTAGTTTCTACAACTTCCTTTACAATCTCTGACTGGAATTAGATCTGTGTCCTCCTAAAGGTGATGTCTTGGGAGGTGAACACCCAAAAGCTCACTGGGTGTTCCTGTTGGGGTTTGTGGCAGGGTCCTATGCCCCCTCTCAGTGCCACAACTTGCCAAATGCAGCTGGAAGTGGGGCAGAGACCAAAGCCTGTGCCAGCCACCCTGCTGCCAGCCAGGGTGCCTTGAGCTGGGCCTTCCTGGGAGTTACTCAGTGCTCCACGTGAGGGTGTTTGAAACTGGATTTTCTGGGGGTCCCTGTGCTGCCCTGATGTGGCCTCTGGCCCTGTCCAGGCTGTGTCCCAGGGCAGATCATTGCTCCTACTAACAAGTTCCACTTCTTGTTCCCCATTACAGATAGACACCCTGAGGGATTTGCATTTCACTTCTCGGAAAATAAAGTGCAATTAAACCTGTATTTTTTGCTTGCAGTGGCTTTACTTTACAAAGTGGGTGCTGAGTTCTGCCCAGAGATGCGTGAACCACAGAGGCCTTTGCTGAGCAGGTGCCCGAGGGGCTGTTGCTGGGGGCTGGGGGGAAGGAGAGGACTCCCTTCTCCATCCTGGCCCTGGTGCTCAGCCCCTGCCCTGCCTGCCGGGGCTCACGGACTCACAGAAAAACACCCGGACACGGAGCTGGGCCCATGTCTGACTTTAATGTCTCGTGTCCCTGAGGGGCTGAGCCCATTCCCGGCTGCCTCCTCGCTGTGCGGGCACCGCGCCGGGCTCTCTCCTCGCGGGGAAGGGCTTCGGGGTGCCTTCGTCCCCAGGGCAGCACTGGGGGACCCTTCCCGTCCCCTCTCAGCCCGGCCTCGCCGCCGGACCGAGACGTTCCGCTCGCTGGGCCTGCGTCCCCGGGAAGGGCCGGCGGCCCCAGGCTGCGCCCCCCGCCGAGCTGTGCCGGGGGGCCGGGGGCATGCTCAGGTGAGCACAGCCGGACCCCGGGGGGAGGGAAGAGCTGCAATAAGTTAATTTTTAAAGAGTCTGATGCCCGGGGCTCTCGTGCGGGGCAGCCGAGCGTCCTGCGGGCCCCAGGGCTGCATCCAGGCGGCGGCTGAGCCCTGGCCGTGGCCGTGGCGCTGCCCGCCGAGCTGTCCGCGGCCCGAGAAGTCCCGGACCCAGCAGCGGGTCCGTCCACCGGGGTGGGGTGGGATGGGAGCCCCCCTCCGCCATCCGCACCTACTTGAGGAAGACGAGCAGGAAGAAGGTGGAGACGATGAGCACGAGGATGCCGGCGGCGAAGCCGAGGCGCAGGTTCTCCATGGAGGCCGCCGAGGGCTGCGTGTCCAGCAGCAGCCCCCGGCCCAGCAGCCCCAGCACGAAGGCGTGGGGGGCCTCGGAGGCGCGGCGGAGGCCGCAGGGGGACACCGAGCCGCTCACGGCGAACACGGGGGCGTGGGGCGAGCACAGCGCGGCCGCGGAGCGCGACGAGCCCTGGCCGGGGTCCGGGGGGGCACCGCCGCCGTTCTCCTGCTGCTCCCCACGAGGGGTCCCCGGCTCCGGTGTCACCGCCGAGGCCAGCTCGGGCAGCAGCGTCACCATCCTGCAGAAGGGGCAGCTGACGAAGGCCACGGTGGCAGCGCGACACACGAGCCTGCCGAGGCAGCGCCGGCACAGCGAGTGGCGGCACGGCAGCTGCTGCGGGCCCCCCCCGGCACCCCAATACGCCTCGTAGCAGATCCCGCACTCGCGGCCGGCCTCGGGCCCCGCTGCCATCGCGCTCCGCGGCCACGGCCCGGCCCGGCCGCTTTTGAAGGCGGGGGGCGGCGATGGCCGAGCCGGGGAGGGGAGAGGGGCCCGGGCAGCCGCCCCCTGGCCCCAGGGTGCCCGGCGGGCGCTGGAGCGGCACGGGGAACGCTCCTCCTCCACCGCAGAGCTGCTGCCCCTAAAACACCTGCTGCTCTTTCCCTTTTCCCTTTCCAAATCCCTCCTATTCTTAATACTTCCCAAGCGCAGTTTTTGTCGTTGTTAATTTACTTTAGGAGCAGGCCAGCAGTGGGTACAGCAGCCCTGTCGTGCACCCATTTCCCACCAGCGCTGGGGTCTGTTTGTCAGCCGGTGCAGGAGGAGGTTCCAGGGATGGACAGGGGAGGTTTGTGCTGAGCACAGGGCAGCTGCAGCCCCCGACTGCCTGGCCCTGCTGGGGCTGGGTGGGGGTGAAGGGTGAGGATGCTTTAAAAAAAGAATTTATTTTCCCCCCGCAATTTCTGAAAGTGCCCAGACTCCTGGGTGATGCTCCAGCTGTCTTGTCTGACCCGCGGCTGAGCAGGGTTGTCCCCGCAGCTCGTGGGGCTGTGGTGGCCCTGGCGATGAAGGACAGCCCGGCACTGCAGGGAAGCCCTGGCACCTCTTTACGGGCACTGTCCCCCAGTTGACCTTGCCCTGAGCTCCTGCCACTCATTAGCACCCCCAGCACAGCCCGGCGGTCACCGGAGGGGATGGAGGGGGCGGTGGGAATGGAGGGGGCAGGAGGATGGAGGGGGCCCTCCTCCATCGCAAGCACCAGCTGCTCCCGGTGCAGCCCCTTGCCCTTCCCCGGACAGGACCTGCCTGCCCTGATGTGCAGCAGCAGCAAAACGTGAAAAGAGAGGCTGGAAACACCCCCAGGGTGGTTCCCCATCCCCAGGGTGTTCCCCATCCCCAGGATGTTCCCAAGGTGCTGGCTCTGGTGCTGTGGCACATCCCCAGGACACTGGTGGCACAGGGCACTGGGCACGGGCCACCTCCACGAGGCCACACGTGTCCCACAGGGATGCTCCTCACGGGGCAGCTCATGTGAGGCAACCCAAGCGCAGGGTCCAAGGTCTCCCCTGCCTGCACATCCCCGGGGCAGCTCCGCAGTGAGCAACACCCTGGGAGAAGGCCCAGAGCCTCAAATCCTTCTCTGTCTGACAAGGAGATGAGGAGGAAGAGGTGACACTGGGACAGCCACACACGTGGTGGCCCCGTCACTGCTCCACAAGCCCTGGCTTTCAGCCACCCCCCCTGCAGAAGGAAAGAGGCAGCAAACACCGCCAGCAGAAACCAGCTGCAGTTTAATGGCTGCTCCTGGGGAAGGCTGTGGGGGCAGCATTTTTATATTTCAAGGTCAAGAGCCGAGGGACAGACAGGGATTGTTACTAATGAATGACAACGGAGAAGTCCCCACACCCCAGTGCACGGAGGCACCGTGGATCTGAGCTGGGCACAGCCCCAGCCCTGTGTCAGGGCTGTCCAGCGGCAGCAACACTTTCTGCACAGGAGCAGGAATTAGGGGCTGGGGAGCTCCTGGCTCTGCCCTGCCTGAGGCTGCAGCCCCAGCCACGCTCCTGTGGGGCTCCAGAGCAGAAGCCCCAGACCTTTGGCGTGGCAGAGGTGCACGGCCCCGTCAGCACACGAAGAACAGCACGTCCTGGCCGCGTCCTCCCACGGGAATTTCCCCCACTGCTGGGAGCACTCCCCGTGTCCCTGCAGAGCCAGGGCCCTTTCTGAAGGCAAACACCTCCGCCAGCCAGGAGGAGCCACCGGTGCTCCCAGTTTGTCACCCAGCGCTGCCAGGGATGCTGGGCGGGCAGGCGGGACGAGGGGATTCAGTGAAGGAGCCCCAGCTGGGTGCTGAGAAGCCATCGGGGAGCTGGGAGGACGCTGAGGCTCCCGTGGGGGCGGGCAGTGCTGGCCGGGCCGGCGAGGGGCTGAGGAGGGGGGCACGAGCAGCAGCGGGGAGCAGCCGGGCCCGGCCTAGGCGCTGCGGAAGATGCGGATGCGCTGCGCGATGTCCTGGCGGCACAGGGGACACGAGCGCAGCCGCTCGCAGCAGCCCTGGCAGCAGCAGACGTGGCCACAGGGCAGGAAAATCGTCTGGGGCTGCGGGAGAGACAGGGAGAGCACACGGAGAGTGCTGCTGGCCCCGAACACCGCTCCCAGCACGGGGGGAGCTGGGGATCACCCGGGGAGGGGGCTCAGCGGGGGGGAGGCAGAGCCCCGCACCCCGATCTCCGTCCCCACTGGGCGTGCGGGGCCTGGGCTGTGCCGAGCAGGAGCGATGGGACACAGGGACGGACACGGGGGGCTGAACTGAGCAGCCCCCCGAGCGCTTCCCATGGCCGGAGGATGGTCTCAGCGAGGTCCTGCCCAAGCCCGCACGGAGCCCCGTCCGTCCCTTCCCTGCCCTTCCCTCCGTCCCCGCCGCGGTGCCCGAGCCCGGCGGTGCCCGGGAGCTGGCGGGATGAGCACCCAGCATTGCCAGGGCCAGGCTGGGGGGACACAGAGCTGGGGATGTGCCGGGTCCCACCCTCCCGTCCCCCTGCCCCAGCCGCGGGCTGTGCCGGGTCTCACCTCCTGCTCCATGCACACAACGCACTCCGACTTCTTCTCGTCCCACTGCAGCGGTGGGGCCGTGGGGCCCGCGGGTTCCTGCGGGGGAGCGCTGGGCTCTGGGGCCGCAGGGACCTCGGTGTCCTCCTCCCTCCGCAGCTCTGCAGAGGCCGGTTCTGAGCCCCCTGAGCGCTGCCCATGGCCCAGCCCAGCCCTCCCTGCCTCCCCATCTCACACACCCACGGCAGGTATCTGCCCCACAGGGCTCCCTGCCCCAGGCTCAGGTGCCTGCTGCGAGTGTGAAATGTGACAGAAATTAACTGGGGGTACCTGGGATGGTCGTGGCCACAGCCAGGATCTCCTGAGCCCGCCTGAGGATGGCACGCTGCAGACCAGCCTCTGTCACACCGAGCTGTGGGGCAAGAGGAGGGTGTTGGCCCCAGAGGGGACACTGAAGACTCCTGGGCATTGCTGGCAAGACGTGGCCGTGCCAAGGAAAGCCCCTCTGCCAGGCACCAGGAATTCCCCGGTGCCATTTCTGCTACAAAGAGCACCTGGAGGGTGCTGGAGGATGGAGCACAGGCCCCTGTCCCTGTGGGGAGGTGACACAGCAGAGCACCAGGCAGCCCTTTGTCCTGCCAGACCCGCCAGGCACAGCTGGGCTCGGGGCAGGGACAGGGACAATCCTTGCTGGTGCTGGTCCCACATTGTGGCTCTGCTGTCTCGTACCTTTTCCAGGTCACTGGCACTCATGGTGCCGAGCATTTCCAAGGATATTCGGTGGTGAGCGAAGACTGGCACGTACTGGTCAGCAGAGAGCTCGAGCAGGAGGTTCACCAGCTGCTGCTCCAAGCCCTTCTCCTGCAAAACATGGAATGAGCTCCCAGCCTGCACCCCTGAGGCCAGGGTGTGCTCATCCCTGCCCTGCCCTGCCCTGCTCCAGGTGTTCTGCATCCCAAACACACCAAAGCCTGGAAGGCCAACAGCTGGAGCTGCTCTGGCCCCGGGTGTTTTATGAGCACGGTTCAAAATGTTGAGGTCTGGGAATCATGGAATGTCCTGAGCTGCAAGGGACCCATCAGGATCATCTGGGAGTCCAACCCCAGCCCTGCCCAGACCCCCCAACAATCCCACCCTGGGCATCCCTGGCAGCGCTGCCCAAACGCTCCTGGAGCTCTGGCAGCCTCGGGGCCGTGCCCATTCCCGGGGGAGCCTGGGCAGTGCCCAGCACCCTCTGGGGGAAGAACCTTTCCCTGCTCTCCAGCCTGAGCCTGCCCTGGCCCAGCTCCAGCCGTTCCCTGGGTGCTGTCCCTGTCCCAGAGAGCAGAGATTGGAGCTGCCCCTCGGGAGGAGCTGCAGCCCCCAGTGAGCTCCCCTCACACTTCAAACAACCCCTTTGGTGATCCATTGGGATTTGATCTGCGTGAGGGGTCTGTGCCCTGCTCCCAGCCTTAGCTCAGGGGGCTGTCCCTGCTTCCCCCAGAGCAGAGCAGAGCCACAGTGGGAGCAGGAATGGCAGCAGCACCTGGAGTTTCAGGGAGAGGGGCTTCTGGTTCAGCAGGCGCTGGTACTGGATCAGCCAGTAGTTCTCCTGTTGGGTTTCACTCTTTGCCTCCACTTCCAGCTGAAAAACAAACTCCTTCATTCAGCAGCCCGAGGGAACGTGGCCAGGGGGGTTTGGGGATGGTTGTGCAGGAGGGAACCCCCAGCCTGGGCTGTGCAGGGCCCAGCCAGAGCACCACACTGGGGGTGAAACAGGCATTTCTGGCTTCTGCAGGCTGGCCCCACCTTGACCCCGCTCCCACCCAGCCCAGGGCTGTGCATCTCCCTGCCCCTTTGCCCCACACACCGTGGCCTGGATTCCTTCAGGATTGCAAGACCACAACTCCCATCCCTTGTGCTCATCCTGCTGACCACTCCCTTTGCAGCAGGGTCGCTGACGGTGACGATGGTGCTCGTGCTGCACCAGGGAGTGCTGCTGTGCCCCCAGGTTTACATCAGAACTTTCTGGGGTTCAACTGGCCTCTGGATCTGGACACAGCCCTGCTCTGCTCCCCTTCACTCCCACACTGAGCCAGGGACTCTCCCTGCAGCCAACCCAAATGTTTCCTCATCCACAGCACTTCACGAGGGGCTTCGTTACCAGGATTTGTCGCAGTTCTTCCTCCCTTTGCTTCTTCTCCTTGAGCAGCTGCTGCAGGAGGCAGCCGAGCGCCCGGCGCTGCTCCGTGACCGCCTCCTGCAACAGGAGAGCTCTGGCAGCCACATCCCCACGCTGCTGCCACCCTGTGCCCTTCTCAGCAGAGCCCCTGGCAGGCCCAAACCAGTCCCTGTGGCTGTGGAATCCCTGTGCCCCACAGCTCGGATCCTCTCCTAGCAGCTGGCAGGGCAGAGCCAAGCTGAACCCACTGCTTTCAGCCCTGTGCTGCCACTCTGAGCAGCCCCAGCCCACCCTGGCTGCAGCAGCTCCTCCTCCCTCCATCAGAACGTCAGCCCAAAGTATTCATGGTCCCCTTCCTTAGAGTCATGGAATCCCAGACTGGTTTGGGTTGGAAGGGACCTTAAAACTCATCTCATTCCCACCCCCTGCAATGGGCAGGGACACCTCCCACTGTTCCAGGGTGCTCCAAGCCCTGTCCAACCTGGGATCAGCACCTGGACCCTGCACAGGGAGAAGGCCCCCGGTTAACAGAGGAACAGCTGCCTCTCCCAGGCCAGCCCCACCTCCAGGTGCCCAGAGATGCGCTGCCCTGGCAGAGGCAGGAAGCATCAGGACCTCCCTGGAGGGGACAGGGACAACTGGTGGCAGGGGGAGCTGCTCCAGCCCCAGCAGGGACCCTTTGGGCTGCAGGGCACCAAGGGCAGGGGGATCCAGAGACATTCAGGTGTTTGTGCCTCGTTCCTCAGCTCCTGGTGCTGAAGCTGCAGGTGGGTGCCTGGGCAGAGCCCTGTCTGGGGCACTGCCCTGCAGCTCCTGTGCTCACCAGGGTCACACCTGGCCTGCCCTCCGTGAACTCTGGGCGGTCCCTCCGCCCTCCAACACCACAGAGGGACACAGAGGAGCTGTGTGAGTCCAGGCAGCACAGCCCAAATCTTACACCTGAAGGATCTAGGACGGGGCTGGGAGGCACTGCTGCCTCAAGGCAGCACTTGGCACTGCTCTGTGACTGCCCTGGGGGTTTGTCACCGATTTTGGGCCGACTGAACAGCTGGCCTGACCTGGCACATGGCACACAGAAGAAAACAACTGATGCAAAAGCATCACAAAACAAAATTTAAAGCCAAGCTGCTTAAGCTAAACCTGGTATTCCTCAACGGGTGCCTGCTGGTGAAGCCAAAACCAAAACACAACACAATGTAAGAGGACATGCAATGCACAGCACGCAGGTGGTTTTGGGACAGCCAACAACTGGACTGCAAAATCCTTCCCCACCCAGCACACCTGGAACTGCCCATCCCTATCAGGGCTCCTCTGTCTCTCCTCTGAGAATGCCTGGGGATGTTTAGGAACAGCAGGGATGTCCCACATTCCCAGGACACAGAGGGGTTGGTGTGTCCTGTGCAGAAGGACCTTCTGACTGAGCAAAACCATCTGGAAACTGCCAGGAGCAAAGGAAGCAATCCCAGAGCAGAGGGGGGGGGCAGCCCCGGAGCCCCACGTACCTGCAGCGTCTCTGTGTCCAGTTCTTGCCTCTTTAACTCCAGCTGTGTCAGCTGCAATAACTCAGTTTCTATTAATTTAATCTAAACAGAAGATGAAACATTTTTTTACTGACATTTAAAATGACTTTAATTTCTGCTCTTTTAAAATGAGGTCTGACTGCTGCCCTGGCAAGGGGAGCACTGCAGAGCACCCCGAGGTTTGGGGGAGCTGCTTGTGCCCTTTGGTGATGTTTGTGCTCAGGGTCCCTGTTCCTTTGCCTGAGGAGCTGTGTCCCCACTCTCCAACTGTCTCTCTACTCTGAACACCTTCTCCTCAAGTCCAGAACCTCACTGCAATCAGTTTGTGCACCCAAACCTTTTGCAGCCACTCTGGAAAGCAGAGTCAAGGTTCTCCCAGCACCACAGCTCAAACCTCAGATTCCTGGGGCAGTGCCCTGGCTTCCAGGTGCTCCAGCAGTCCCAGAACAATCCCTGCTCTTGCAGGTGGGCAACTGAGACACAGAGAGGTGAAGTGAGTTGCCCAAGGTCCCACAGCCAAGCCAAGCCGAGAGCCCAGCTCACCCCTCCTGCCAGGCCACCAACTGTCCCCAGGCCACGCTGCTCCCCTGACCCCAGGGCTCTGCCCCTGCCCTGCCCCTGCAGCACGGGGTGGGAGGGGTCCCAAGGGTGCAAGGTCCAGCCTTGGCATCATCATCTTTGTTCACAGAGCAAGTGGGAGCAAAGGCAGGGCCCTTATGGATGAACCCAGGCAATGATGGAGAGCTGTCAGACAGTTCACAGGCTTCCAGCACAGACTGGTCACTGGGGCACTCAGAACATCCAAGCCCTTAAGTTTATCCACAAAATCCTGACCTGAGACTTTTCTGCTGTGTCAGACCAGGAGAGGGAAGATTCTGGAGCACTGTGTCAGAAAGCAGCAACCCACCCTGCTGCATCCACCACTGCCACCTTCCTGCATCCACCACTGCCACCTTCCCACCCTGCTGCATCCACCACTGCCACCTTCCCACCCTCCTGCATCCACCACTGCCACTTTTCCATCCTCCTGCCTCATCCACCTCCACCTTCCCATCCTTCTGCACCATCCACCNTCCCACCCTGCTGCATCCACCACTGCCACCTTCCCACCCTCCTGCATCCACCACTGCCACTTTTCCATCCTCCTGCCTCATCCACCTCCACATTCCCACCCTTCTGCACCATCCACCACTACTTTCTCCACCAGCACTTGCTCTTCCCCCTGACTGCATCCCTGCCCCTTCTGCGGAATGGAGCTCAGAAAGGCAGGCTGAGAATGGGAAAGAAAAGGTGAACTCATGGCTCAAGGTGCAGCTCTGATGTGCTGGATGGAGATGCAGTGGGCTCGTGTGGAAGCAGCAGCCCTGCCAAGAACACAGCCTGAAGGAACCCAGAGGTGCAACTGCAGATCACCCCCGGAGCCAGCACAGGCCTGGCAGCACCACCAGGGCTGAGGTGACTGGAGCAGTGGCAATGCCACCACCCCCACGAACCTTAAACCTGCTTTGACACTCCCTCCCTTGCTGCTGGCAGACTGGGGTGTGACCAACACTGCCCAGCTCTGTTCCAGAGCTCTCCATGGCCTCAGACCCTGCTCTGTGCTCACAGCACTTTGTTCTTCCTCCCAGGGTCTCACCAAAAGCAGGATGAGCTGAGCAGCTGGTTGCTCCTTCCTCTGTTGCTGACTCACCTGGTTCCTGATCTGCCTGTGCATAAGATCCTTCTTCACCTGGAGAGCTTCAAAGGCAACTTTCTGCATCTCAATCTAAGGGACAGGCAAAATCCTGCTTAGTGAGGTGGTTGGTGATGGGCTCAGAAGCTGCTGCCTTGCAGGGACTCAGGTACAAGTCCCTGAGTGGTGCTTGCTCTGAGCAACAGTGTCCTGAAACCCCAGCTGGGAGCCCAGCAGATAAAACCCACCTTGCAGACACACAGAGAAATATTTATGTTCATCAAACATTCATCTGGAATGCCCTGTGTGACCCCACCTCCCCTCTTCAGCAGCACTGAGCAGCCAGGCTGTGCATCAGGGCACAGCTGCCCAGCACTTCTGAGAACAAACTCTGAAAATGCTTGTCCCAAGTGACCCAGGAAACCTGCCAAAAGACAGGACTCCTGTCTCAAAATCCCCTCTTAATCACCATGCCAGTTTTGTTTCCCATGGTCTGTGCTTCTGTCTCTTCTGAAAATCTGCTGTCTAAATAAAAAGTAATTTTCTTTCAGCCACCCAAGTTGGTCTGTCAGAACAGCAGATATTCTCAAAGTTTAGCATGTAGTGTTCAGTAAAATAACTCCTGCGTGCAGCCCAGCCCAGCCACTGCTGCTCCTGTGACCCACTCTGGATCCTGCTGTCCCTCAATCCCCCGTGAGCAGTTTGCTCCTTTGCCTACCTGCTGCAAGATCTGACTGACAGCTTTGTTCTGATCCAGCTGCTGCCAAGCCAGGGTTTGCTGGAACTTCTGATCCATCTCAGCTAGGCTGCAAGGAGATGGATTTGCCATGGAGTTACTGCCGGGTCTGGGACTCTTGAGGCAAAGCAGAGGAAAAGCAGGAGGAGAATGGGGAATGCAGGAGGAGAAAATGCTGACTGACCAGGGCTCAGGTACTACTTAGGCACACACAGCATCCTTGAGGCAGCCTGGGAGGGGAGGGGAGGAGCTCTGGGGTACAGTTTGGCACTGAAATGCCTCAAAAAACAGGAATACGACTGGTCTAACTCCATCCTCCATATTTAGCAGAATGTATAAAGCAAAATGAGCAGTGCACAAAAGTGACAGCTCCCCCCAAGTGTGATTAACATGCACATTGTGGCCATTAGAAGGGAGCCTGACAGTTTAATTTGCACTGTCCTGTGCTGTTACAGCTGTCCTGCTGCATTCCAGCAGCTGCAGGGGTTCCTGGTGTACTTATGGGAATCACAGTGCTGAAAGAAAGGGATTTAGCACCAGCAGCAGCAGCCCCAGACACCCCCTGCACCTGGAGCAGGCCTGGCTGACGAGGTCCTGCCGACGAGACTCGGAGGTCATTTGGAGGAGCTTGTTCTTGTAGGTCTCAGCCAGCATCTGCTGCATGGCAGCTGGGGACAGAGGGGACAGGGGGACAGAGGGGCTGTCAGTCCCTGCCTGGCCTGGGTGTGCAGAGCAGGACTCACCCACCACTGCTGCTGCAGTCACTGCAACCAGCAGTGACTCCTCTCCCACTGCTCTTCCCATCTCAGTGATTCCAGAGCACACCCACCCACCTGAGAACTGGGGCTCTTTATTGGGAAAAGAGCTGAGGAACCAGGTCTGTCACAGAATCATGGAATTCTTTAGGTTGGAAAAGACCTTTAAGGTCATCAACTCCAACCATCACCACTAAACCATGTCCTCGAGCGTCACATCTACGTGTTTTTTCAACCCCTCCAGGGATGGTGACTCCACCACTGCCCTGGGCAGTCTGTGCCACCCTTTCCATGGAAAAAAATTCCTAATATCCAACCTAAGCCTACCCTGATACAGCTTGAGGCTGTTTCTTCTTGTCCTGCCCCCTGTTCCCTCTGTTCAGGTTCCCCAAGCCTGACCCCCACTTGGATACACCCTTGTTTAGAGTCGTAGAGAGTGAGAAGGTCCCCCCAAGGCCTCCCATTCTCGAGGCTGAGCCTCCTCAGCTGCTCCTGGTGCTCCAGACCCTTCACCTCATCACCCCAAGGACCTGGCTGGGCTTACAGGCCACTTCCCGCCTGCGCAGCTGCTCCGTCTCCTCCTGGGTTATTGCCATCAGCTGTTCCATCCTGATTCTGCCAACAAACAACAACAATTCAGCCACTCCTTCAAACAAGGCCTTCTCCTCCACCCACCCAGCTCAGAGCCTCAAGGCTGGGCAGGCTCACCCTGCTCAGGAAAGCTGGGTTTATCAGAGACACCAAAGCTTCGGTGATTTTTTTGGTGAGGCACCTCTAAGTTTATGGGAGACAAGGTAATTTTTGCTCAAAAGCACGGGGACAATGGCTGGGTGTGCCAGACTGGGCAGGACCAGGCACACCAAGTCCAGTGTCCTGCTTCCAACAGTGACCAGAGCCAGCTGCAGGTATGAGATGAACCTCGCCTGACTTAGGGTGGATTCAGAGGGGTGACTCTGAAAGGAAGCTCCCAGCCCCCCTCCCAGCTTCTCGCCCCCTTTCCAGACAAGTTTGTTACAAGGAGACTCACCTCTCATTCTCCAAGGACTTTAAAATGTCTGAACTTCGTTTTTGCCTAAAAAAAAAAAAAGATAAAACAAGAGGCTTTCATCAAGCTGAGCAGCACATCCTGGTCCCCCAGAGGGCAGAATCACAGAGTCACAGAATATCCTGACTTGGAAGGGACCCACAGAGATCATCCAGCTCCTGGCCCTGAACAGGAAAACCCCAACAATCCCCCCATGTGCCTGAGAGAAAACAACTTTGCTGTCATGCACAGCAGAGCAGCTCTCAGCAGGCACCAGCCCACACGGAGACCCAGCAGACACAGGCAGGGGCACCTCAACACTTCAAATTTGCACCTTCCGTGAGGAATTCGAATTTCTTCCACAGCACTGCAAAATTTCAACATCTCACAAGTGTGAAACAGGTTTTTTAAGGTGCAAATTCCATGTGCTTTAAATGGGTCTTTGGCAGTCCAGGAGCTAAGGCAGCTGCTCCAGACATCGATGCTGACCAGGTCCAAAACACTCAGGGGTGAAATGAACCACTCAAAACAACATGCCAAAAATAAAAATCAGAGCAAGACCTCCCGGGACCCCACCTCTGGTTGTCTTCCAGCAGCTTCTGGATCCGGCTGGCAGTGCCCTGCTCTGTGTCCTTCAGCTGCTGCAGCAGCTTCAGCCTCTCCTCCTCCAAATAGCGCTGGTGCTTCGACAGACCCTGCTCCAGCCTCTGCTGCTCCTGCCCAGGGCACAGCAAAACCAGGAGAAGCTGGTGGGTTTGGGGAAGGCAGTGGATGCCCTGGGAGGGCCCTGCCCAGCACGCCCACCTCTCTCACTGTCTGCAGGATCTCATCCTTGTGGCTGCTGAGCTGCTGCACGAGCAGGGCCTGTTCTCGCTGCCCCACGTTCAGGCGCCGCTCAAATTCCAGCTTCTCCTGCGTTCTTTTTTCCTGAGAGGAATAAGGAGAAGGATGAATGACAGGAATCTCCTTCCCAGGCAAGAACATATTCTGGGAAAAAGGTAAAGCAAGGCACAGCAGCCCCCTTGCAGAGAGGGAGGGAAGCCAAATGGCAAAGGGGAGGCTTGTCTAGGGGATGGAATCCTCTCCTTAGGAACCCAAAAACTGGGAAGCAGAAGCTGCTGCTCTCTTCATAACAGTCTCCAAACTCTTTCATGCCATGAAGCTGAAGTCCTTGAGCATTGACTGATACCAAAGCAGCCAATATAAACTCATGGAGGGAAGCCCAAAAGGCAGGCTGGGTTCAGTTCCGTGTGGCACAGGACTCCCTTGTCTGAAGGAAGCAGCCAGCTCCGAGCAGCTCGAGCCAAAGGCAGTGGAGAACTGCCTGGCAGGAGCTGCTGCTTATCTCAAAGTGAGCCTTGCACAGAGGAAGAGACAGAGACCAGGGGAACAACAAGAACAAACAAAAAGTGCAGCCAGGTGAGGGGAATGAGAAACCAAATAAAGAGATGGGAAACAGAAACCAGAAGCAGACCCGTGCTGCAGACAAAGCATTTGCAGGAGTTCATCCTTACCTTCCTCTTCTCATAATCCGAGAATTTGTTCTGAAAAGTAAGCAAAGCAGACATTTATTCCCAGAGGGACCTTTTTGTAGATACTATTAGCCCTCATTACATCCTCCCCTAACTGAGTGAAGACATCAATCAAAGGGCCAGGAACCCAGGCCCAAAGTCCAGTCACTCAGGCTTCTCCAGGGGCAAAGGCATTGACTCTGCACTTACCAAAGAGCACAGGAATTAGCACAATTAACACAATTATTGGCCCAGCCTCCCCTTTCCCATGTCTAGCACTTGGCTGGGAAGCACAAGGTCCTTCTGCAGTTTGCTGTGCCCCAGAAATACACGTCACACACTGCACACTGCATGTCCCACTGGCACCCCTGTCCCTTGGCTGCATCACTGCTTTCAAGGATGGAGACAGTTCCTTGGGATGCGTCTTCCAGGAGCCAGTGTGGTGACACCAGCCCCAGCTCGGGAAGGAGATGAGCCACCCTTGCACACACTGTGCCTGGCTGCTCCCTCGACCCCGAAAGACACATCTCATGGAGGGGGAGGTGATGAGGGATCATGTGCCAAGTGCTGTGATGGAGCACAGAGACAAATCCCAAACCCTCCCGTGCACTGGAGCCTCACCTGCCACTCGCTCTCCTCCTCCAGGTACTTCTCCACTGTCCTGTCCACCCCATCCACTGAAGTTCCTCCTCCATCGCTCTCCAGCGTAGGGAGCAGGTACTGTGAGGGAGGGTAGTATGCAATTCCACACTCTGGAAGGTACCAGACACAAAATAAGAACGTTTGGGGCTCAAAGACCTCGTTGGCAGCGTGGCTGAGAGCTGGCTGGTGTGTGTGGGACTGCTCCCAGCTGTGCTCCCTCTGCCCACACACCAAGGAGTGCCTGGCAGGGCTCCTCCAGCTCAGGCAGGGTGGACAAGGAGCTCTGGGAGGAGGTGGTGCCACTCCATCCCCACCAGGATTCAGCTCAGGCAGGGTGGACAAGGAGCTCTGGGAGGAGGTGGTGCCACTCCATCCCCACCAGGACGAGGATCTGCCCGGACAGAAACACACCCTGCACAAGGGTGCAGGCTTGGTGGCTTCTGCAGGGCTGCAAATGTTACTGCCCAGACCCAAATAAGTTCTGACTGTGCCTTGCAAGGCACTTCCCCTGCATAAAACCTCCACCAAAGCTCCCTGTCTGTACTACACACAGTGTCTACAGGCTCACAGTAAATTTCCTTTGCCATTTGAGTTTTCCATCTGGTTTCACCATTCTCCTAACACCCTGTAGGGCCCAAGTCCTTCCTCAGAGAAAATGAGGGCAGAAGGGACCTCGAGTGACTCCTGAGTCTCTCTCCTTGTCCCAAGGCAGTGACATCTGGACAATGCCTACTCCTCCCATGGGAGAAAGTCCAAATAACCACAGGAGATGCACTGACTCCCTATGGTCACTGAGACAGCCTGAGCCCTGCCACGCTGACATGTAGAACGGTTTGTTAAAAATCAGAGTGGCAGGACTCGTGCCGTGCTGTTTGCCCACAAAGCCAGGTAACCAGGTGTGCAGGGCACGAGCAGCCACCCTGAGCAGAGCCCACACCACGTGTGTCCCTCAGAAATGCCATCTCTGAGCACAGCACGGGTGCTCCTGGCTTACCCTGGCAGAGGAACTGCTGGATGGCCTCCGTACCCGCACTGCAGATCTCAGGGCATGGGTAGGTCATGGAGGAGGCATCCAGGGTCAGCGTCTGCAAAAGAGAACACACAGAGCTCCAGGTTATTCTGATGGCCCAGACAGAACCCTGCTGCAGTTCTCCTTGCAGCTCCCCAAAACCTTACTTAATGTCACCCTAAATCCTGACATAAATACGAGGTATTGGATCCCTGCTGGGTGTCTGGCACCTTTCAGAGGTGACTCCACTGTCCCTTATTTGGGAGCTTCTGAGCTGGCCACTGTCACAGTTGAGGCAGACTAATTCTAACATAAAGTGCAGGCAAAAGGAGTTTATTCCAAGAGCCAGTGTCATATATGTACACTTCTGTATGTTTATCATTCGTGTCAGTTGTTTATTGGTTGTTCAACTACTATGTTGGATTCATTGGCTATTTTAACTACACCATACTATCATTAGTTATCTACAACACAGACATCCCAAGAATCCAAACAAAACACCAGCTGCAGCCTTGTTGCTGTTTACTCCCTCTATTGTTTTGAATTTCTTGCTTCTCTCGACTAGATTTCTCACAGGTAGAAATGGACTGTGCTGAGACCAATGTCAGACTCAGACAGGCTTGCTGACCTGCTGTTAATTCCCACGGGCCACTCACTGGAACGTTCCCCTCACGCAGACATTGGCACTTCATGTTTAGGTACCAGAGGTCAGAGCACTTCTCAGCTACAGACATTCCCCCCTGCAGCGTGGAAGGGGGGATGACACAAGGGCGTGGAGAGGAGTCCCATAAAGAAGGAGGGGAAGAGCCACTGTTTTTGTCCTACTGTGGCCACCAAAAGCACCCAATGTTGCCTTTTGTAGGGAAGGGCATAGCAGGAAGGCCTAGAAAGGAACCACTTTACCAAGCCCAGGAGGCAAAGCTGCACAGATCCCTCAACTCAGGATGTCCACAAGAGAAGCAAAGCCCAGTCTCGTGTGTGAGACAGGAGAGCATTTATTCCCACCTTCCTGCTGGTGTCTGAGCCAGCCCTGTTGCCTCACACTTGCACCATTTAGTACTGACAGGTTTGGCAGCCAGAAGGTAACATATCCATAAAAATCTTGATGCTTTTCCCATTCTGAATGTGCACTTCAGGGAGCCATAAACCCGTGGAAGCTGACAACGAGCTGGAGATCTGCCAGGGTGACAGAGGCACAGTTTGTGCTCTCAGAGACAGCCCTGGCAGGTAATATCCAGGGGTTCACTCCCTTGGAGATCGCTTTTGTCATGATGAAATGACAAAATGATCAGAATTAAATGGCAAAATGAACAGATTAAATGGTAAAAATGATCAGAAAAGACCAGAGCAGGCACACAAAAGTTATTTTGAACAGTGTGAACAGCCCTGTTACACTCCCCTGCAGCGCATCCTGCCCAGACCCTCAACATTCCCCTCCTGGGCTGGATTTCCTCCCAGCTGAGGGAGGCAGGCTGGATGGAGGCAGGGATGGAGCCAGGGCTGGGTACCTGCAGGGTGTGGATGTGAGCCAGCCCCTTTGGCAGCTCCTGCAGCACGTTGCCACTGACATCCAGAGCCCGCAGGCTCCGCAGGCTGCTCACGCTCCCGGGCAGCTCCCTCAGCTTGTTCCCTACGGACACAGAAAAGCCAGTCAGAACCATGGAACCTTTCCAAAACAGGAGCCAGCAAGCTCACCTGCTCCAACACCAATCCACAACCACATGTACGGCTCGTTTCCACAGGGACGGGGCTGTCCCGGGCCACGCAGGGACTCAAAGGATGTCACTGCCCACAAAGGGATCCAAATCTCCTTCTCAGCTGAGGTCACTGCTGCAGGCTGGATCTGTGACCTCTCTGAGCTATTTGTAACATGGAGTCTTCTCCCCTTTGCTGTAAAGCCCCAGGGATGGGAGGAAGGGGACTGAGAGGGACTGCACACCCAGGGCTCAGAGCCCAGCTGCCCTTCCAAGTTCCTCACCCTCCATTCCCTTCCCCGTTTCACCAACAGCTCCACGTGACTAAATCTCCCTTTTCTCTCAGATTTATGGCACTGCATAGCTGGAAAATGCCCAGGAGTCTGGAAAAGAGGTGTGACCTTTGTGCTCGGGCTGTGCCAACCTGGTGGGGATGCACAGCCCCACAGGACCCAGCTCTGGGTGTTGGGGACCCAACTGTAATTTGGTTTCTCTGGCTGAGTGCTCTGCTTGCTTTACTGGAGGCCTTCCTCTGAGAAGGGGCAATGGGCTATATGAAAACACCCTGTGGACTGAGGCTGACACATTTTCTGCCCTAGATCATTTCTCCTGCCTCGCCAACTGTTTGAATTCAAACCTTCCTTGTGCTCTTCCTCAGCTTTCAGAGTGCAAACCACGTGGTGCTTGCCTTGGTTGAAAGGAATAATTGCTGATGCAGCTCAACAAGACCAGATAATAAATGTGCTTTGCCCAGAGCAATCCCATTCCATACCTCTCACATTGAGGACCTGGAGCTGGGCAAGGTCTCCTATAGATTGTGGAAGGCTTTTTAAGAGATTCCTTTCAAGGTTTAGGACCTAAGGTATTAACAGAAAAGATATTCAAGATACTCATCCAAGTCTCATGTCTTCTACACACATCTGTGCTGCTGGGACTTTCAGGCCCAGAAAGACAACTTGAAAATGGTTTAGGCAATACTTTCTGGGTTAAAAAAATGTATTTTCCACTGGATAAAGGATATGCCAGGCTACCAGGGGCAGTGAGAAACCAACACCTGGTGCTGGATCCAAATGCAGGAACTGGGAACTGGAGTGTCCAGAGCAGCACTCCCCAACTCCAGCTCCCACAGGCTGAACCTAAAGCTGTCCCCTAAGCAGGAGACCCTGAGTGTGCCCTTAGACACTGCTCTGAGTTCTCCACATAACCACACCAGGGTCAGTGGCAAAAGCTGAACGTTTTGGGAGATAAGAGACTCTGCTTTCTTGGCCATGGGAGCCACTTGGGCTGCACCACGCTGGGAGAACATAACCAAGCCTGGCTTTTCCTGCTCTTCTCCTGCTCCTTTCCTCCTCTTTTCCTGCTCTCCCTCCAACCAGCCAGTTCGACAGCAACAGTGAGGGTGATGGGATAGATCTGACAAAACTGCACCCTCATGGAAGCTGGGATTAATTCTAAACCAAGCAGCAGTACCCCCACGTCCCTGCTGCCCCTGCAAACATGCAGACACCTGGCATGCAGCTGCAAATCTTTTACCTGCAGAGCTGTCAGCTGACCAATGTCAGCAGGAAGCGATGCCAGCTGGTTGTCGTGCAGGTCGAGAACCTGGAAAAGCAGATGATGTCACCAAACAAGGTTGGGAACAAAAGCCATGAATTATCTCACTGTGAAGATTACTTTGCTTCCAATGGGGCTTTGAAAAGCAGCTCAAGTTTTCCAGGGGACGTGGGTACTTAATTCTTGGAGGTCTTTTGGAAACTCAAGCATCAGTAACAAACAAAATGGGCTGCAGTTGAGCTGTTAAGAATCACAATTACCTTCACAGTTATGAGACTCAGGAGGCTGCAGGACTTTGGAACTAAAGATGTCAGATTATTTGTGTGAATAATCAGCACCTGGGGAGGAAAAATCTCATTGACACATAAACACAGGAGACACCAGAACAAGCACTTCTGCTGAGGTTGAACTGGGGAGGCTGTGTAAGAGCTCAATATCTTATTCAGCATCATATAAAATATTAAAGCAGGAAATGGATTGTCAGAGAGGTCAGACATTTTATGTGAGATCTAAACCAGAGCCCAGCTCCTCACATGAGAAATACCCTCAGATAGGCTAAGGCAGGAACAATCATCTCATCTTTCCTGGCAGAAGTTAACTTTAAAGAACACAGACAGGATTAATCTGACTCCAACTGCTCTCTGTATAGTATCACACATAAAACAACCTCACACAGTCATTTCAAGCACAACAATAACAGTTAAGCATAATAATAGAACTATTTAATAATTTCTGATTGCAACATTACCTTTTTTTGCAAGACCTTGCAGGTTGCAAAGGCCCCATAAGGAACCTAAAAACAATTAAAAAACAGTGATGTCAGACTTCTCTTTCAAGCAGTTCTACACTGCCCACCTGTAAAGTGTGAACAACTCGACTGAAAATAAAAGTGATGCTTTAAAGTACTGCCCAGTAAAACAGCTTCCAGTGGCTCTCCATGACACAACAGTGTCACAGGACAGGCTGAGGCTTAGGCAGGAGTTCAGGCCTTGTGGGATTTAATATTCATTGTGCAGATGAGTTCAGGCAAAGGTTCAGTTTGGTCATCACAGAAATGCATTCTGTGGTTTGGCAACCTCACAACCACGCTGCAGTGTGCTGAGAGAGAAAGGTAAGCAGCAGGCAGGACAGAGTGTCCCTGATGTGCCAGGAGAGGGGCAGGCACAGAAAGGAGATGCCAGTTCAGCCCCTGCCAGGCACAGCTGGGCACTGTGACCTTCCCAGCAGCAGCCAAACTCCAGTCCAAGGTTAATTTTAAAACCAAACTGATGTCTCACTTCTTTTATTGAAACAACAGTGGCTAAAATCAAACAGAAAGACAGAGTTTTATGGATGGTCCCAAATCTTCCCCACAAGAGCCTGCTTGGCAAGGACATCCTGTATTCAGGATCAACATTTTAGAAGCATGAGACAAGGAATAAAAACTGAGAGTGAGATAGAAATGGGTTTCTGCCTGAGGCTGGCCTGGCTGGCAGCAGGAAAAGCTGTGTCTGGGTGCCTGGCACTCTGTCACTGCCTGCCCACACACCAGCAGACAGACTGTTTCTCATTTAGTTGGCTGCCATAAAAGAAGCCAAGCTGGGAGTGAGATTTCCATCCTCAATCAGCAGCTTGGAAGCAGGATTGGGATTTTCACTGACACAGAAAAACAACCACGAGTGGCAGACTGTGAAGCTCTAAGATTAGAAATACTCAGCCTTTGGCAAACCAATTCCCTCAGGACCAGCAAAACTAAGCCATGAGGTCCCAAACTAGGGTCAAACAAGGTACTGGTGGAGGGTATGAGAACACCCTGCCCTTCTCACCTCGTCAAACTAAAGCATTGCCGGGACAGAAATGGTGTTGAAGCATCAGGCAGGACAGGCAAACTCCCACCAAAAAAATAGAGCAGAAGGCCCCAGCTGAAAGCCAGAGCTCAGGAGGCAGAGGAGGAGGGGGACCAGCAACAATTTGTGCCTCAAGGCTCACAGGCACAAGAGTAAATCTGACAGCTGGCACCAAGAAGCAGACAGAGGATCAGAGCAGTGAGTGAGGACGGGAAGTTGTCGAGGACATACCTCTGAGAGCTCACATTTGGATATGTCAAGGGTGTCATCAGCACCAGCTTCTTTTGCCTGGAGAGGGAAGAAACACATCCAGAGACTCAGATAATGCAGAAATACAGCACCTCTTGCTGCATCCTGCCCCAGTGCCCAGAGAGGTTGTGGACTCCCCATCCCTGGAGGTGTCCAAGGCCAGGTTGGACGGCGCTTGGAGCAGCCTGGGACAGTGGAAGGTGTCCCTGCCCATGGCAGGGGTGGCACTGGATGGGGTTTAAGGGTGGTCCCTCCTGTCAGGGAGTTGTGCAGAGCCACAAGGTCCCCCCTGAGCCTCCTTTTCTCCAGGCTGAGCCCCCCCCTGCTCCCTCAGCCGCTCCTCATCCCTTCCCCAGGAGATTCCCTGTGCCAGCACTGCTCCACAGCTCCCATAGCAGAGGAGGTGAAATGAGGCAGATTTCTGTCAGAGGCTGTAAACCTGTGGCTGCTTTGGACAGACACTCAGGACAGAGATGACCCTGGCAGTGCTTACCAGGCACATTTGGTACTCAAGGCGCTTCCGAGCATCATCGCTGGGTTTCTTCTTCCTGGAGAAGAGAGGCATCCTCAGTCCTGACTCTGGCTCTGTCCAGGGGCACGGATGGTCAGTGCACAGACAGGCTGAGGGATCCTGGGGTCTGTGTTTGCTGGGGAGCCTGGGCTGCAGAAGCAGGACCTAATAAGTGGCCGGGAGGAAGATTAAAAAGAAAAGAATTGTGTCAGCAATTGTCTTTGTTTAGCTGGATCCCACGGGCAGGGTCCAGCACAGGGAAGTACAAACATGAGCCACTCAAGCCCTGCTGTGGTCTGAGAGGGGTTGGTTGTCTGGGTCAGCCCTGGAAGAGGCACAGAGAAAGGCTGCTGAGGGATCACAGAAATGCAGGGTCCACTCCAGGAATCGAAAAGCTGTGTCAAGACATCAAGCACCAGGGATAAAACCCAAACTATTTCAACTCACAGTCAATTCTGGCACAATAATAAAGAACTGAGGGCAAGGATTCCAGCTGGTTCAAGTGTAAAGGGAAAATAGAAGTTGAACCTGAGAGAGGAAAGAGGAGGGTGAAGAAGGTGCCTGGTGGAGTGCAGGTGGGTGGAGTGGGACAGACACCAGGCAGCTCTGGGACAGGGCACTGACCCAGCTGGGGAGAAAAAGGGAGCTGTTGGCAGATTTTGAGGGAAAGGCAAAAAGCTTTGGCTGGACAAGGAATGGGGAGAGCAGCTGGTAACGAGATGGTACCAGTGAGGATGCTGGAAAAGAGATGGGGCCGGTGGAGCAGTGAAATCAAGGAGAAAAAGGAGTTCATCTGTGGCTGCATAAGAGCAGGGGGCACAGATGGGCAGTGCAGAAAGAGCCTGAGCTGGGGCTGCAGGTGAACAGGGGCTCCCAGAGGGACCTGACACAGGGATCTGGCTTGGAGATAAGACTGGGAGAAGATGAGAGAAGGGCAGGAGGGCAACAGCGAGCCCTGAACAGAGAGGAACATTTTAAACACCTGCAGTGACTTTTTAAACGCTGTTTTTCCATGCAATTTAAAAATCAGCACAAGAGAGCCACTACTTCACCAGAGGAGCAGTAACTGGCACAGCTCCACAACACAGTTAACTCAAGGCTCAGAGAAGCTCAGGTGTTGGACATAAAATGCTGGCTCTCCACCAGCTCCGTGTCTGCAGACTGGCCTCAAACTCTCCTGAAAAGCAGGTACCCACAGGAGCCAGCCAGGAATGATCCCTGAGCAGGGAGAGCTCTGCCAAAAACTCCAGAAAATCTTTATGGAGGAAAATCCTCACTGTGAAAGTAAAATAATTCAGTCTAACTCATCCCAGTCTAATTCATCCCTCCTCCTTTCCCTCCAGAGCAAGGAGGCAGAGACATCCTGAGCCACTGTCCTGCTGTCACACCACTCACTGGAACAAGCCATGGGCCACGGCAGGAGGTGGCTACAAACTCATGTCCAGCAGCTCCGTGCCTCTTTCCCTGCCATCCCCATTTCTGCCTTTTTAGCCAGTTCAAGTTTTTGAAACACTCCCCAGCCCCCAGGAGGGGAGCTAAGAGCCAGAACTCAAAGGACTGAGCAAGAAGGGAAGGTGGCTGTCAGGAGCTACAGCAGGACAGCAATCCAGGGCAAGGCAGGAGAGGCAGAAACCAAAGGAGATTTTAAGATGGGAAAGCTGAAGGAGAAGGTGCCTGCAGCAAGATATCCTTGAACTGGTGGCCATGTTCACCTCTGTGCTGAGCACTTCTGCATCCCCTTGTCCCACCTCACCTTTCCCTATTCCAGCTGGATCTCATTGGCCATGAGGACAGGGGGAAATCATCATTTTCCACCCGAGAAAGCAGATAAAGACATGAAGGCTGAAGGGCAGACAGTGAACAGGAAAAGAATCCTACCAGGGGGTTAGAAGATGAAGGATCCATTTGTTAAATGGTTTGAACAGCTTTTAAAAGTGGAAATCTGCTTTAGTGAAGACACATCAAACTCAGCAGCCAGGAATGAGAAAGGCCCTTGACAAGAGACCATTGCATGATGTAATTGTTATTTATTAAATTGCTGAAAGAAATGTCTGTAAGTGCCCAGGCCAGCACCCACCCTGCAGGCCCTGAGCACCCCTGGGCACCAAATCCTGCATCCCCACTGCTCTCTGCAGGCCCTGAGCACCCCTGGGCACCAAATCCTGCACCCCACTGCTCTCTGCAGGCACTGAGCACCCCTGGGCACCAAATCCTGCATCCCCACTGCTCTCTGCAGGCCCTGAGCATCCACAAGCACCAAATCCTGCATCCCCACTGCTCTCTGCAGGCCCTGAGCACCCCTGGGCACCAAATCCTGCATCCCCACTGCTCTCTGCAGGCACCAGCTCTGCCTGAGGAGCAGCCACACACTCGGGGTGGGGAAGGGCACAGGAATGTCCTCTGGGTGTTTCCCAGTCTGCAGCTGTTGGGGTGATGGCAGCAAAACCAGACCAAACCCCTCGTTTCACAAACAAATGTAATTAAAACGCAGCAACACAGCTCTGCAAGAAGCCCCAGTTTTGAAAAACTTCTGGACACCGTAAATCCATCTGGGCACTGTAACGAGACAAGGTGGGGGTGTGGAAAGAAGAGACGTTTTATTTAGTCTGGGAAAACACACTCGGGAGCACAGTGAGGGAACAGCGAGCCAGGGTCTGGGTGTGGGTGGGCTCCTGAAGATGCTGCCTGGCCCTGGGGACAGAGGTGTCACCGGACACCCACAGGCCGGTCTGGCTCTCTGACAGGTCATCAGCAGGCAGCCCTGCAGGCACCGGAACAAGGCACAGAGGAGACAACAGCTGAACTGCAGCTCTGGAACTCGCTGTCCTGCATCGTTTGCTCTTTTGCTGGAGGTGCCACCCCTGACACAGCCTGAGCCTGCCCGGAGCCTCCCCTGGCAACGCCTGGAACAAATCTCCGCTCGTCTTCACCAGTCCAGCTCTGCCTCTCAATCCTTCCTTTCCCTCATCATCACTATTTTCTTCTTCTCCCAGCGGGTCCCCGCAGGGTCCCCCTCCCAGGGTCACACAGCTTCCAAGCTCCTCGTCTTCTTTACCCTTCCCTCATCCAGAACAGCGCCGTTCTGTGCCCGAGGGCCCAGAACCTCGGAAGGATGAAGGACTGAGTCGACCCTGCCGGGATTTTTGCTGGCAGCCCTCGGGCACCGGCCCGACACCTGGGGAGAGCAGCGACAGTGAGCGAGGGCAGCGCCTGCTCCGCGGCGAACACGGCACAGCTCCGGGCACCGCCTGCTCCCGAGCCTTTCCAAGGAGCACCCCCGAGCCGCGGTGCCCGAGGCTGGCCCGGAGCAGCCCCAGTGTCCCACAGCGGGTCCCACAGCAGAACCCCCCTCCCCAGGCCCGCTCACCTCTCGCCGCCGCCATCGCTGCCGAAATGCCGGGTCACGTGATCACCGGCACCAGCGAGAAGCGCGGCCAGAGCGCCCCGCCCCGACCACAGAGCTCTGCCCTCCGCGCTCATGCGCCCCCATGCGGCTGGAGGACCGCCCCGCCCGGCCACGGCACCCCAGAATTGTTCGGGTTAGGAAAGATCCCTCTTGGATCACCGAGTCCAGCCTGGGACTGATCCCCGCCTTGTCCCCATCCCAGAGCACTGAGTGCCACAGCCGGGCCTTCCTTGGGCACCTGCAGGGGATGGGGACTCCTCCAGTGCCCTGGGCAGCCCCTTCCAAAGCCTCACCACCCTTGCGCATGGGCCGCATTTTGCAACAGGGCTGGCTATCCATCTATCTATCTATCTATCTATCTATCTATCTATCTATCTATCTATCTATCTACCTATCTATCTATCTATCTATCTATCTATCTATCGATATATATTGATTATATATAGAGATACAAATACACATAAATAAATCCGTAGAGATCCCGCCACAGCCCGCGCCTCACCTCTCGCGAGATCTCGCGATTTACGCTTTATAACGATTCATAGTTCTCCGTCTTCTCGCGAGATCTCGGCGGGTATATATTGGGCCCTCGCCGGTCTCACAGTCTTTTCCGCTGTCCCGTAAGGCCTCGGTTTCGGCACCGGCCTCCATCCGCCTCCATCCGCCTCCATCCCCGCCATCCGCCGCCGCGATGCCGCCCAAGTTCGACCCCAACGAGATCAAAGTCGGTACGTGGCGGGTGGCGGGCAGCGGGCGCGGGAGGCGGGCGGGGGCCGCGGGGCCCGGCGGGCGCGGCTGACGCGGCGCTGTCCCCGCAGTTTACCTGCGCTGCACCGGCGGCGAGGTCGGAGCCACGTCCGCGCTGGCCCCCAAGATCGGACCCCTGGGGCTGGTACGTACCTGGGACGGGTTTGGGGGGACGAGGGCAGGGAGCTGGGAGGGGAGAGGTGAGGCCTGTCCCCAGCGGAGTGGGATGGAATTCCGGGGCGGCGGAATGGAGCGTGGGAAGCGCGTCCTGCTGGGGGGAATGCGTGAATCCCGAGGGAAATGTAGCGTGTGCTGGGGGAGAGGGATAAAATATGTTCCGAAAGCGGAGGGACGCGTGCCCTGGGGAGCACCGGGGCTCCATCCTGGAGAAAAGGTGCTGAGCTGTACCACACACGCAGAAGAAGCCGGGGGCAGCGCTGGGGCTGTCGGCTTTAACCCGAGCCCTGTGTGACCTCCACGTGTCGTCCCTCAGTCCCCCAAGAAGGTGGGCGATGACATCGCCAAGGCCACGGGCGACTGGAAGGGGCTGCGGATCACGGTGAAGCTGACGATCCAGAACAGGCAAGCGCAGGTACCGCACGCCGCAGGGCCCGGCCCGTGCTGCAGGCGTGGAGCCCACCCGAGCTCCGCCTGCTCCAGCCACCGGCCGGGATCCCGGCAGGGTCCACTCAGCCCTTCATCCTTCCGAGGTGGATAAAATGAGTGCCACACAGGGGGTGTGTGGGGGTCTTCTGGGAAGACCTTAAAACGTGGGTGGGGGGGGATGTGTACGGAGGCTGGGGCTTCGCCAGGCTGGAGGATCCTGAAAAATGATCCTCATGTGCCAAAATTTGAATTAAATCCTGCTGCAGATAAGTTATTCTCTCTACAGAACATCCAACCAGCAAAAAAATAACCCCTTAATGCAGCACAGAAATAAATACATTAAAATCTTGCCAGTTCCTGTAGCCACCTGCCACCGTACCTGTTCTGCTGCCCGTGGCTGGTACATTCCAGTGGTGAGCTGAGAGGAAGCCCCAGGCAGGAAGCAGTCCTCTCCTGCACGTGGGGAGGCCTGTGCCGAAAACCTGGGAACAGGTTCCTGCAGCACAGCAAAAACACCTGGAGCGTGAGGGAATGGACCAAACCCACACTGCTCTGTTAATTGCCTTTGCTGAGATAATTTGCTGCTTGATTATCTTTGTTAGCAATGGAATTCTGTGTAGAATGGAGGGGGGGAAATTAATCTCTCTCCGTTTAGATAGAGGTTGTTCCTTCTGCCTCTGCTCTGATCATCAAAGCTCTGAAGGAGCCACCTCGGGACAGGAAGAAGCAGAAGAACAGTAAGTGTTCCCCTGGCTCTGGTTCTGAGTGTTTTGGGGCTAAAAGAGGGGAAATGCCAGTAGCTTCCTCTGGGATTGTTCAGCATAACCTGGCAAATGGGGGACATGAGGCTGTTTTTGGGCATCCCCTCATTCCTGCAGTGCCAGGGTATCCACAGATGGCACATCAGCAGAGGCCTGTGTTTTAGGAGATTGTGGAATCATGGACTGGTTTGAGTTGGAATGAACCTTAAAGCCCATCAATTCCACCCCCTGCCATGGGCAGGGACACCTCCCACTGTCCCAGGCTGCTCCAAGCCCCAATGTCCAGCCTGGCCTTGGGCACTGCCAGGGATCCAGGGGCAGCCACAGCTGCTCTGGGCAGAGCTGGGGTAGAGCAGGCAGCTGTACCTGTCCTGTAGCACAAGGCCTGGCACAGCCAGAGGGGAGCTGGCAGAATTCCAGCTTAGAAAGAGGAGTTGGGGATAATTCGGTGCTGCAGGCTGGGGGCAGCAGCACTGACAGCAGCCCTGCTGGAGCTGCAAACTCCCAGCTCTCCACATGGTCTGGGTGCTGGGAAGGGTGCTCCCAGAGGAAACAGGGAGCTGGCAGTGCCCAGGTGGCCTCACTGCTGCTGTTCCCTTCCCAGTTAAGCACAGTGGCAGCGTCACCTTCGACGAGATCGTGAACATCGCGCGGCAGATGCGGCACCGCTCCCTGGCCCGCGAGCTCTCGGGTGAGTCCTGGGGCTGGGAGGCAGGGAATGCTCCTCCCTGGGATGGAGGGCTCATAGCTGAGTTGTGCTGGCTGGGAGCAGGCAGCCCCAGCACCTGGGGAGGGGAGCACAGGGAGCTCTTTGCAGGGTGTTCGGGGGGAATCCAGGGTGTGAGATCTGGGTAAGTGAGTTGATGTTCCCTGGGGAGCCCTGAGGCTCCAGCCTGCAAACCCCAGAGGGAAGAGGGGCAGCTGAGAGCCATGAAAAGTTCCCTGTGTCAGAATCCAGACTGGTTTGGGTTGGAAGGGACTTAAAACTCATTCAGCTTCACCCTTTGGTGTGGGCAGGGACACCTTCCACTAGTCCAGGTTGCTCCAGGTAAGTTCCTCAGATGTTTTGCCGGGGTAAAGCACTGACGAGCTGCATCTCCCTGCTGCAGGGACCATCAAGGAGATCCTTGGCACTGCCCAGTCCGTGGGCTGCAGCATTGATGGGAGACACCCCCACGACATCATCGATGACATCAACAGTGGTGCCATCGAGTGCCCGGCTGTAAGTGCCCAGCTCTAAATGAAATTGCTGTATCACATTTAATTGCTGAAGGACTCTGCTAACGAGCTCTGTCTGCTTCTTCCCAACAGAGCTAAGACTGCAGAAAAGGAAGTTGCCACATGAAGGCTCCTTCAGTTTTTTGTAGCACTTTAAATACTTTAAATAAAGACCCAGTTGTCTGCAAACTCTGGTGCTGGTTTGATTTGTCCCTGTCCCATGCTGGGAATTTTCCTTTGGGAAAATGGTGTCCATGCCCATTCTGGATGGATTGGGGCAGGGATGGAAGTGTGGCTGTTTTAAAACATGGTGAGGAATGAGCAGAAGGTTTAGCCTTGCTTGTTGAAAATGAGATCCATTTGTGTCCTTTGCTCCCCGATGGAATGTGGGTCACTGCCCTGGTGGCTTGAGGGCCACAGAGCCTGAGGTGGGGCTGTAGTGACAGAGGGAAAGGCAAAAACCCCATTTTTATCAAATCCATGAGCCCTGGCAGACACTGCCTGTCCAGGACATCCCACTGTGTCCCTGTCCGTGAGGGGAGCTGGACCTGACTCACTACTAAAGCAAAACTGAGCAAAACCTGCCCTCGGTATTCCCAGACACGGGAATTCCCCCAAGCTCAGGGATCTGTCCATCCCTCCCTGGTGTGGCTGTGCCTTGGGCAGCTCTGCCTGGGGTTTTCCTCCACTTGGCAGTGCTGGAAGCAGGTGGAAAAATGATTCCTTTTGCTTAGGGGGAGTTCTCCCGGGACAGGATCCGTAACCTTTCCCGTGCTGCCTGAGGGCACGGGCTCTGGTAGAAGCAGAGCAGAGCTTGAAAGGAGGGTTTGCCCTGCCAATAATTCATTTTTTTTCCCCCAAATCGGGCTCCTTCGAAAGGAGGCAGAGGGCTCCAAAGATAATGACAACCTACATTATTATTGTGTTTAAACCCATCTTCCTGATAATTTATTATTTAGTATATTAATGTAGGCATCAAGTGCAACCTCAGCAGGCTTCCAGGTGGCACCAAGCTAAGGGTGCAGTGCCACATGTGAGGGGTGTGATGTCCCTCAGAGGGACCTGGACAAGCTCGAGCAGTGGCCCATGGGAACCTCCTGAGGTTTAACCACGCCAAGGGCTGGAACTGCACCTGGGTCGGGGCAACTCCTGCGGTCAATCCAGGCTGGGCACGAGCAGATGGAGCAGCCCTGGGAGGAAGATCCCACAAACCTTTAGGGGTTTTGGAGGGAAGGAAGATGCAGAGAATCCCCTGGGCTGAAATGTCAACCAAAAAATTGCTGTGCCACCCTCGCAGGTCCCGAAGTAACCCCCAGGGCCGGCACTAACTGTGCTCCCTCTGTCCTGTCCCAGCCGGGCCTGGCTGCTGTCCCCACGCGGGGCACGGCCACTGTGGCCCCACAGCCCCTGCCTGGGGTCACATCAACACCGCCGGGCAAGGCCAGCGCCGCTCTCGGGCACAGCGAGGGACGGCTGGGGTGTCCTGGGCAGGGCCGGGAG
>VZRR01009021.1:896360-929142 GCA_013398015.1 Oreocharis arfaki | reverse complement strand
ATGACACAAAGGTGGGAGAAGTGGCCAATACACCAGAGGGCTGTGCAGCCCTTCCAAAGGACCTCAACAGGCTGGAGAGATGGCCAGAGAAGACCTTTCCAAGACTCAAGAAAGTCAAATGCAGGTTCCTGCACCTGGGGAGGAATAACCCCATGCAACAGCTGTTTGGCTAGGTGCCAACCTGCTGGAAAGCAGCTCTGCGGAGGAGGACCTGGGGGTCCTTGTGGACAGCAAGCTGTCCATGAGTCAGCAGCCTGCCCAAGAAGGCCTGAGGTGCATTAGAAAAAGCACTGCCAGCAGAGCAAGGGAGGTTATCCTGCCCCTCTACTCTGCCCTGGTGAGGACACATTTGGAGTCCAGTACAAGAGAGACATGGAATCCCTGGGGCGTGTCCAGCAGAAGCTAAGGTGATTGAGGGACAGGAGCATCTCTCTTATAAGGAAAGGCTGAGAGAGTTGAGCCTGTTCAATCTCGAGAAGAGATGACTGAGAGGGAACCTCATCATATGTAAATGTCTGAAGAGAGGGTGTCAAGAGAATGGAGCCAGGCTCTGCTTGGTGGTTCTGTGTAATAGTACAAGAGGCAATGGGCAGAAACTGACGCACAGGAAATTCCACCAGAATATAAGGAAGAACTTCTTTACCATGCAAGAGGCTGGGTACTGGAACAGATTGCCCAGAGAGGGTTTTGAGTCTCCCTCACTGGAGATATTCAAGAACTGCCTGGATACAATACTGTGCCATGTGCTCTAGGATGACTCCGCTTGAGCGGGAAGGTTGGGCCAGATGACCCATTTTGGTCCTTTCCAACCTCACTCACTCTGTGATTCTATGATTCTGTGAAAACTGTCGTTGAGTACCTCAGCCTTCTCCTTATCTACTGTTACCAGTTTTCCAGCATTGTTTATCAGTGTGGGTGGGCATTTTTTGGCCTTCCTTTTCTGGTTGACATACATGTAGAAGCCCTTCTTGTTATTCATGGTGTCCCTTTCCAAATTGAGTTCCAGCTTCTCCTTGGCTTTGGCCTTCCTCACTCCATCCCTACCCAACCAAACATAATCTTTATACTCTTCGCATGTTACTTGTCCTTGTTTCCATTGCCTGTGCATTTGTTTCCTTTCCTACAGTTTGACCAGTAGTTCCCTATTCAGCCATGCCAGTCTCTTGCCTTCCTTATCTTGCTGTCTCTCAGTTCTCACAGTCCTAGTCATCTTTTACAATCCAAGTTTCCTGTCCCTTTACTGACTGTCTCCTGCCATGGCTTCTCTTTGCTTTACTGTATTCATTGGTCCTTTTTTGCCCATCATATTTTTGCCTAACTCTCTATGCACAGGTATCTCTCCACATATACTGACAGTCCTGGCTCTTTCTCCACGAGGTCTTTTCTGCCTCTTCTTATCCCTAATACTTGACCCAGATCATTGTATGGTGTCTGTCCCACTTCCAAGTCTTCTTCCTCCCATTTCCACACTGTCTTCCATTCTCTTCCACTTCATTTTTCTTCCTGTTCACAGACCTCTTGATCATATATTTAAAGTATAAAATATTGGTATTGCAATAATGTGAATGCTGAGCTTTCAAAAATGTGACTTAAAGTATTTTAAAATTATGTTTGCAATTATTTCTGTGTGTCTCTGAGTTCATACTTTAGTGTATATAGTTTTGTTCATGGGCTAGAGCTTTTCTTCACATACTGAGCACTAGAAGTGTGCACGCTTAGAAAATGGAAGCAGATGTTCTCATACAATATCTTGATTCCAGCAGCTGAGGTTTCAGAAAGACTATCAAATGTTTCTAGCTCTCACAATAAATTATGTAACTTGGCACTAATATACTGATAGTATGCTATCAGTAGTGCAGATCTAACAACTCTGAATTAGTCTCACTCTTTAGGGCAGACATACTGAGGTGTGGGTTCCTTTGCATCATGCATTTAGGAACTGAAAACAGAACAGCATGGTTGTGATGTCTGTATTAAATAATGAGGCAGAACATAGTCCTCTAGAGCAATAGGTTTCCCACTGTGTTGAGTCACTAAGCAAGCTGTCACTGTTGATGATGTACTCTTATTTTTAGAAATCCTTCAATGAAAGTCAAGCTGAACCCTACGATGCCATATTTTACATTGCTTAAGTTGTTGTGATGCCAGTTTTCATTATTATTGATGTTAAACACTTAAAGAATATTTCTGGGTTACGCAAAAGGTCTTCACGCATTTCAATGATTTATGAAGCAAATAGGCTTGCTAGATGTCTGTGAAGTGCCACTGATGGATTCAGTGAATGCAGCAGTAAGCACCCATTACAGCACCTAGAACACAGTTTCTAACTGTTTTTTGTTCCATTTGCAAGTTATGAAAGAGACTTGATGATGCTTTTAGCTGAGAAATATTTTAGAATGTAATTTTTTTAAAGAATAATTGTATCTGAAACAGTGTGGAAAATGACAAACAGCTTCAAGATGGAATGAAATGCATTGTGTTATTGTTCTGTGAACCCTGGCTGTATCATGCAGCATCTTAGGATAGTAATATGAAGTCTCAAGATAATTTGCCAGTCTTCTACCCATACACTCTGTAAGGAAGGTTTTGTTTCTACCAGGCTAACTTTAAATATGGAGATGCTTTTTGCTGTCATTTCTTCACACCCACTTTCCCCCTGCCTCTTGATTACAATATTCATCTTAATTATCTTTACTGATCTAAAAGTGAGATGTCTAAGTTTCATCTAGAGTTGATGGAGAGAGACGTGAATTTCTAAGGGAGATTAGTGCCAAGTATATTAGTGATAGCCAAGAGAAAAGTTTTCATTGTTATTTTCATGTTTTAAGCTGTTGAAAATAAGAGATACTACAAAATCCTAACCAGGACGAGCCCTGCTTTTCTTGTCATCTCTGGTGGTTTTTAAGATGGTTAAAAGTAGGTTACTTCTTACATTGTCTTTCACTCAAATGAAGATATGTTATTGTTAAAACAGTTATGAGAGCTTCAGCATCCACAGATTGCTTCAGAAAGTTGAAACATTTGATTGACAAAACAAGACAAGATACAAAGCAATCCCCTCCCACTCAATCCTGCTGTGAAACTCCCCAATCCTACAAACAAAAATCCAACTGTCTAAATAAAACAGCAGCCACAAAATCTTTTTTACAGCACTGTTATTGGAAGACCATATCGACCATTATAAAATGATGCATGCAGTTTTTTTCTACACATTAAGGAGGGGGCAAGAAATTTTGGAGTATGAAAGGAACCACTGCTTTGAGTAAACTGGTATGGCTAATTTGGCATACTTGAAAACTGGGAAAATGTAAAATCATGGCTAGTCAGTAAGGCTAATTCAAATTAACTGTGCCCTCAAATTTGGAATTCTTTTTTGTAAAAGATGCAAAAAACCCCATAGTTAAATGAAAAATGGTCTTCAGACAGCAACTGCAAAGTAAAATGTGAATCCAAAGACTTTGGATTTTGTTACACTCATGTGCCATACTTTATAGACTATAAACTTGCTTAGCCATGAACTGTTATACTTCATGTTGGAGTATTTAAAATACATGGAAGACAATAAGATCTGCATAGATTACAAAAAAAAAAAGAAAAAAAATTAAGAAAAATAAAAGGTCCTGAGGCCTTCTTATTGTCATCCTGTTTCCCAGAACAATTAAGAGAAAACATGGTGTCTCAGATCAATCCTAAAGCATGTGTATTTTCTTCCTGCTCTGTAGCAGTGGAGCTATATTACCCTGCAGAGTTAAACTTGAGGTAAACTCGTACTGATGTTTAGAATAATACAGGGTGTGATTAAGTACTGTGTTAGTGCCTTGTATTTTCTGATTATTGAATCCTAAAGTAAAGTGGGATTGAATGTGTTTTTTTTCAGTCCTGTAAAGCTTCTTGAGGCCTAATTCCCAATTGCTTTGCTACCAGATGATGCCAAAATAATTCGGTTTTAAAAGATAATAACTAGAATAGCTAATGAGCTGATTATTAAAGTGCTGAGCTTGGATACCAGAGGAAGCCAAAATCATACAGTTTTAAGAGACTATAACTGGAATAGCTAGTAACGTGTTTATTAAGGTGTTGAGCTAAAAAGGGGTGCAAGTCATAGGTAGAAGTCAGTCATTTGAGTTAATGCAGCAGTAAGCTAAAGCAGAAGGTCTCCTACCTGAGGTTGCTTGCTCTTTGATAACATCTTTTTCCATTGCTTTAGAATTTTTCACAATTTTGTGGTCAAGGGGCAGAACAAGAAGAGAAAGCAGAGGAAACACCTTTCGTTCTGTTTTTGAACTGAATGTTATTTGTACAAAGATACTGGATGAGGCAAGAGAAGAACAAGTGAATGGGAGCCATTCGGATGCCAAAAAAGAAAATTCACTTAAAAATTTTAAATCAGTATATTGACAGCAGGAATTTAAAGACTGTATTTTCATAAATAACATTTAAACCATTTTTAACTTAATATTCTAAATAGGTGGCAGTGGTGATGAGTGTAACTGCAGCTAATGATGGTCAAAATCTTTTCCCCCATGAATTGATTGATAAAAGGGGGTAAAATAATGCTGTCCAGTTTTTCCATAAAAATTTGAGAGATCATGAAAAAAAATCCAAAAGCCAGTCAAATAGTGAAAAAATTCAGTTGCAAACCTAATATTACTGAAGTCTGTTCTGGGTTTCCTTATCAAACTCTTGTTTACACATACATTTCAGCCATGTTAGCTCTTACAAACTGGAAATAATCTGTAACTTGATGAGATAGAGAGTCCTAACTGTGAAGCTGTCTCATTCTCCTTTCTCATTTCAGTACATGCAGGTGTGAATATAAATATATGTATATGCATATTTATCCACAATAATGGGTCCTTGTTTGTAATTCCTGCCTTAGAAATGCTTTCATAACTCTTGATAATTTTGTCCCTTTTAACTTCATGTATGAAAATGTACAAGAAGTTCAGTTGAACACCTCTCTCTCTCTCCCCCTTTCTCTGTTGAAAGCTTGCCAAAAATCCAGCCACCACCTAGGCTATTAGTGCATTACTCCATATTCCTCTACCCCCATGCCAATTTTAAAATCCTTTTCATTTGCACCTTTTATAACTAATGGATGTTACTTTGGGGAAAATTACAGTGACATTTGCAAAACGATGCTACTTTAAAAGACAGTGTTATTCTTCAAGTGAACATAGTGCAAAAATAAGCAATATATTTACAGGGGAAAAAAAAAAGAAGGCTAATGTATGCTCAGCTTAACTTCATCAGGGGCACAAGATAACATAAGGTGATGCTTTTTATTCCTTTCAGGGTGGTAAAACTTTTACCAGGTTTCAAAGAGATCAACCTGGACTCAGGCTGCTGGTGCTGAAAGCTGATTCATCAAGCTATCATGACTGAGAAAAACACTTGGCAGTTTATTGACTTGAGTGGGTTGTTACATCCTGATGACTTTAATGAAACTTGGTCACCTGTTTACAGCTTGCGCATGGAACCTTTTCTGAACTAGGATCTTAAGATTGCATTGAGAGGCTCTTTGTAACTGTTAAGTTCAAAGGAGATACATGGGTAGGAAAGTAATTGAATCTACCAGTAGAAGTTTACTGTTGCATTTATTTCTAGTTTTTCCCCCTGTCATTCACTGGTACAAAAAGTGTATCTGTGGTGGACGGACATTTAAAAGCATACGCTTGTCAATTCTGACTTTAAATAGCTGTGAAGAGACATTTGCAAATTGTGATTAAACCAGTATTAAAAAAAAAATTGTTGACCTTTGATCAGAGGTTCTTCAAAAGCTACTGAAATGTGGAAACATTCTGCTGTGTCGCATTGCATTTCTCCCTCACTGAATTGAAGGGAAATCTGAATGCAGCTGGCATTGATATGGACGAAGTCCCTAGACAGTGGCATGGAGGGAGAGAAAGGAGCTATGTATTCTGCAGCCATGCCTTGTAGTGCAGGACCTTGCACCATTCGTGGTCCAAGTCAGTGGCAGTTTAGAAATTAGTTTTCTAAACCTTTCACCAATCATTCTAGTACATCTGGGTTTTCAATTTGTTATTAAGGCATTAAAAGCCCAAGGATTGCAAACTTTAAAAAAACTTCAGTGCTGGGTTTCTCGATGGTCTGTGATCTGGTAAATGTGAAGATTTATGCCCTTCCTGTGAAAAAGACCACTGGAAAATGTTTTGTTTAAATTCAGATGGAGCTGCAGAGAGCTTTGGGGTTTGAAAGATTAGGTAATGAATAAGAGAAATAGATGCAGATGAAATATGATTTCCTATGCATGGTGTATTTCAGGGAATCATTAATCCACCTGAATATGACCATGAGTTATGTTCACAGTATTGCACTAGAATGTCTCAAAAAGGGTATTTAGATATACTTGTGAAGCTAAATATGGTAAGACTGTAAAATATTGATTATTTAGCACACATAATGCACTAGACTATCCAGACCTTATTTTCCATGAGGAAGACAACGCAGTAATTAATCTTTCTATGGTTCAGCTTTATTTCTGTTTATGTATTTTTAGGGCAGGAACATAAAAAGTACTTTCATTTAGGGTTAATTCACAGCCAGAACTGAACTATGAAAGTTTAGTTTGTACAAATGTCTTCTATCACCATGTTGAAAACAGGTCATGTTTCCTTCTTTGTTTTTGACAATAAAGAACAGAAATTGGTAGTAAAGTAGCACTTGGGTTTTAAAATTTAGTGACTAATTTTAGAATTCTGACCTTCTGAATGGCAGTTACTGCTCACCAATGCTTATGTCATTAGGAATTAATTAGATAGCCCATGAGGTGGATCTTCAATTTAAAGCTTGCACTCTGGATTTTTTAATATTTTCTTTTGCTTATAAAATTACAGAGGCAGTTAAATGGTTATACTGTTAGCTCCTAAGGGTTTGCTACCACCGTACTAAAAAGTAGTTTTTCTCCTGCAATCTTGTCCATAGTTTATACACTTTTAGGAAAAAAATATTCTATTATGTCAAAAATTGCTGTACCAGACCTGAACATAATCCCATTATCTTGCTCTGCAAGTGCAGAAGTACATGCATAGTACAGCACCAACAGAACTGAATTCCCGACACATATATTCCAGATAGTCTGGGGAGGAGTAGTTCAGAGAATTGGCACACCTAGGAATGGAAGTATGTACCAAATGCAGGTCTTTTTACTGTTGAAGTACCCACATTTAGTAGCACAATGTATTTGAGTATGGAGTGGATACATCTGTGATAATTCACATGATGTATGAGTGTGTGGCTAGAAAATGTTTCATTTCTTAGTGCTTGATGTTTTGGGTAGAATTTCACATATATTCAACTTATTAATTAGCACAAATCACATTGATTTGGGAGCTGAATACCCAGAGTAATTCTCAGCATCTCTTTCTGTGTGGAACAGTTGCATCTTCTCAGGCCTTAGCTTTCCTGAACAGACAGGTTCAGACTGGTTTTCAGGCAACAGGGTTGAAGCAGAGCAAAGCTGTCCAGGTCTATTGCACCCCATCCCTGGGGTCTGTACCTTCATGGACTCTAGCAGTGTGACTGCCTTCTGAGTCCCATCTATGCCTCTGCAGCACTGTTTCCCAAACACTGCCAAGGGCAAGAGCTGCCTTAAGTGTAGTGATACCTCATTTTGGAATGCAGAAATAGGAATTGGGTAGGCAAGACTATAAAGAAGAAGCTGCCAATATGTGATTCTTGACAGACCTCTTCCTAAAGTATTGCAACAGTGGAGGCTCTGCCAGTCTTCAAAGCCCCTTATTTCAGTCTTTAGCCATTTTTGACATTATAGAGTTTTTCTTAATATCTGGCTTGAATCTTCCTTGTTGCATTTTAATCCTGTTATTTTACATAGTGTACACTTTATTTTATCTCTGGTACAGTACCCTTTTGTACCTGAAGATTCTTATTATTGCTTGCATCAGTTTATTTTCTTCCATAAATGAATATTCTCCAGTTCTTGCAGTCTCTCTTAAAGGAATAAGTTTTCAAATCTCACATCCCTTCATTGTTGTCAGAGGAAGTCTTGTATATCCCACGTCTTCCTCAAAGTGCACTCTGCAAAACTGAGGTCTCGTTGGTATCGGAGCTGACTTCTACCTGCAGTCTTAACAGGCATCAATAGAGCAGAAGGGCTGCATCAAGACATGTGTGTTGATACGTAGATACCTGTTTCCATTTATACATGCCAGTGTATTTCTTGACTTTTTCACAATAGCACAGAATTTCTGGCTTGTGTTTAGTGTGTGATATGTCACAACCTCTGAGCCCTTTTCTGAAAAGCTGCTATCAGTTGTCTCTTCTCCCTCTTCTGGATGCAGATGATTGTATTCCTGAGTGTGTTTGTCTTGATTTCCTTTACGAAGTTTCTCCAGCTTCTAAAGGAGATTTTGAATTCTGGTGCCATCTTTTAATGTGCTTAGTACATCTGTAAGGTTGTTGTGACCAGCAGGTCACAAAAGCATTCACGTTCCAAAACATTACTGGAAGTAGGAAGTCATATTGGGTTTGGAACAGCTCCCTGTGAAGCCCCATTCTACCACTGTGGGAATAAAGCAGGTTATGGTTCTACTCAGTGAGGTTTTTTGAACAGTTTTGTAACCACTTTACAGTAATTTTGCAATGTGTCTGCTAAGTTTGCCTATGAGGAAGCCCAATTAAAGTTTGTCAAATACTTATTAAAATCAATATACAGAACACTACTTTTCCCTATCCTCGTGCACTGTTTCCCTTTCACAGAAGGAAATTAGTCTGGCCTGACATGATTTATTCTTAATAAATCTATTCTGGCTGTTACTTATTTCCTTTTTGCCTTCCACATAGTTTGGTTGATTATTACTTCTGAGTTTTTTCTGCAATTAAATTATCTGTACATTCTCGTCTTCTCTTTTCATGGACAGTGTTTTAAAACTACATCATTCTGATAAAAGTAGTAAGATATATATGGATGATGATATTTTGAGTGGGAGTATAGCTGGGTCAGCCATCCAGCCCTGGAAGATGTTGGCATTGCTGCCTTCATCCCCTCAGCAAAGACATTGCAACTGCACCAGCTGACTCATATCCCATCAATACACTCCTGTTGTATTTAAAGGATCTGTACTCCATGGGAAAGATACTTCAGAAACATTATTTTGCAGTGGGAGGGAAAGATCCAGATTTTAAAGGTGGGTTTATTTCAGGTTTATTTCTTCTGTAGCCTGGGGATAGTGGACAGCAGTGTGTTGGAGATGGAGCAGGACAGGAGTATCTAGGCATTAAGAAGCAGAGAAAAAGGTTTTCAGGACTTCTGATTCTCTATGTCCTGACAAAAAAGCCAGAAGTGACTTGTTTTAAGGGAAGAGAAATATCAGAATAAAGCATAAAATTTTTTAAAAATTATGGGCAGATCAAAAATGTAGCTATTTCAATGATATCTTTGCTCCCACACCACTGAGTGTCAAAAGGGAGTTGGGGCAGGTGTACTCCTGCTGTCTTTTGTGAGGAAGTTCAAAAGAGAAACAAGTAAGGGCAATTTCCTTGCTCTCCTGCTCTCATCTCCTTTCTTTCTCTCTCTTCTACCAGGCAAACAAAACCGACACATTTGTGGAAGCTTTTAAACTTTTTTGGGCCAGCTCCAGTCATGACCTGCTGTAGATTAGCAGTGGCACATTCCATTAACCGTTCATGTGTAACCTGAAAGCTGGGAGCTGTTTCTCCATTCCCAATGGATTTCAGAGCTGGGATTTCAGAGCTCAGCACTGGCAGCTCTTTATTGGCTCCTACACCACTCTCCATGTATTTGGACAGTGTCATGCCTACTCACAAATTGTGAAGCTGTTTGACACAGTCAGAGATGCCAGAGATGGGATTCAGTAACTTGCGGATTACTACAAGATTGTTGTATTTTCTTCAGGAAAAAATTCTTCTGTTAGCTCTCGTTACCTATATCATCATTCACTGTGGTGCCTATGCCTTGCAGGAACAATAAGAAACACTCAGGAAGAAAGTAAACTGGAAAGAGAAAAGAGCTTTAGTCTGTGAGTAGCTAAGGTTTTCAAGCTTCTTCTAGCGTGACAGATACAGGAATACTCTTCAGGGTTACTCAGGATGTCATCAGATACTTATAATAACAATGTCAGAGAAACAGGCTTCTGTGCATTGATGACAGTCCTATTGTACAGTACATTTTACACCACCAAGAAAAGATCAGAGTTTCCGAAGTGTAGGGACCTAATTCACCATGCCTTCCAGTTCCATCTGACCTACCTAGAGCTGCTGCCACTGACAAAAATACCAGCTGTGTCACTGTCTAGAAATTCCTTTAGAACCGTGCCTTAGCATGCCTATTGGGATATTAGCAGATGTCTTTAGATAACTTTTGAAATTGTTCTTTAATGGGTGAGTGTCTGTACAATGTCATCTGCATGAGACATCTGCTCTATGTGGGCCTGAGATATTATGGTATTTCCTGTGCTGCCTTGGTGTTAGCTCTTGCTCTAGTCCAATAATTCCCAGAGACGCTATGCAAATGCTTGTCCATTTCTGCAGTCCTGACATTTTCCTGAATAGCACTTTAAAGGATTTGATCTTGGAATGCATACCTAACTCATCCAAGTACATGTGCACACTCTTTTGAAAGAAAGTAATTTTGCCTCCATTTCCATCTCTGTTTTTCTCTTCCTTTGTTGCTTACATCTTTTAAGCTTGCTGGAAAGCAATTGGGTGGAGACTCACTGACTCTGAAACCTACTGATTGGATTTGAAGAGTATAAAGGGGAAAGATGTAACATTGATAAAAAGTAGGGCAAAAGATTAACACCAACACTAGTTTGTAAGCAGGAAAGTCAGGAAGGTGCAGCAGGAGCCATGTGCGTTCCCTGGTTCCAAGGTGATAACGGAGCCAGTAAAGATAAACATTTGGGGTGAGGAAGGAATATTTCCTCTGATTACTGCTGCCAGGTGGAAAAAAGAGCAAAACTGTGAGTTATGCTGTCAACACCAGGTCACAAACAGCCACTGATGTTATTTAGAGCCTGCGGATATGGTTATGGATATTCATAGAAAAATAGCGGGAGGAGCAAAAAGAAAGGATAGAGATGACAAGGAGATACCAGAAGTAGGAAGAAGATGACAACAGCTATTTAAGATAAGGACGGTTAGCAAGTGCCATGAGGACTGGGAATGTGTGAAGTGGGACATTTAAGTGGAGCATGAGGACTGAAAAGCATTTCATCTGACCAGTGAAGATGTAGAGGGCTGGTTGGCAGGTCAGTCCAAGAGAAGATGTTACTCTGTGCGTGTTGTGAAGAGAGTGGAGCTGTAGACTCAGGCTGGGTCGCCCAGTGCTTATCAGGTCAAGTACAGAACAAACTCCAGGCAACCATGATCCTACCGATCTAGTCTCCAAACCACTACTTGCCTTTACGTGTGGTCTCTGACAACACATGCTGGCCAGTTAATCTGGACATTATTTCAGTGCTCAGATATTTTAATTACCAGAAAACATGGTGGTCTGTTTCTTGAATTCCAGTAGACATCCATTGACTCCATTTCTATTAATCTTGAGTCTATGGAGCCAAAACCAATCCTGGGGCCATTTAATGGACTTTGGGACTGTTGTCACAGATTGGGGGAGGGGAGTTGTTGTTGTTTGTTTGTTTGCTTGTTTTTGTTTGGGGTTTTCTGTTGTTTTTGTTTTTGGTTGGTTGGTTTTGGGTTTTTTGTTTGTTATTTTTAAAAATGGAAAATATGTTTATACTCTTATTTTAATACCCAATCCCTGATTCTGCAGCAAATTCATAAGCAGAGGTGGCTAACACTATGGATACTGGACATTAGGTATGTTCTAAGCATTGTGAAGCTTTCTTAGGAAAGAAAAAAACTGTACAGGGTTTTCTAATAACAAAATTATTTTTAATAATCATCTAAACAGAGGTGCTATTCACTTCCCACTTCTGCAGGAAAGTGTTAACATAGCTTTGTGATCATGTGTTAGTTATTAGGCTCATAATGGGTATAATAATGGGTATAATACTGTCTTAGTTGGAATGTCCATTAATACAGCAGAAAAATACAGTATGTTAATGTGTGTTCCTTCAAGATTAGCTATGGAAAGTGAAAGTGCTTTTCTGTGCTAATACAGTAAAAATCTATTAAACCTGTAACATTTGAGCTTGAAAAAAGAATTATTTTAACAGGTTTGTTCTATTAATGGTTATTTGTTTAAGAGGGCTTCTTAGTATCATACATTTTCTGACAGCGCACTCAGAATTTTTTTCCCATGGACACATCTGTTTCCTTGACAGGTTGTATTACTCTAAGTTACAGGGATTCTGACAATATCTGGAGGATTTTCCTCCAAATTATACATGCACAGTGCTTTGAATATATATTGGAATTTAGCACCAAATAGAAACTTGCTGGTGTACCACAATGGTTCAGTCCAGGTTGCGGTACAGTTTCCCTTTCCCTTCCTAAAAGTTCCATTGCCACAACAGAGGACAAAGTTTCGCTGCTACTGCTTCTCCTTCACCCTATTTTTCTCACAACAGTGCACTCCAAATCACCTATTGCAAGGAGCTCCATCTCCTTTTCTGTTTCTTGGACTGGTTATAGAAGCAGGGGCTGTTTCAAGCTTACCCTTTCCAGCTTGACCAATTTTTGTGCTGCACTGACTCCCCCCTGTAGAGGTGCTGCTTTCTATTACTGCAGCCCTGGGTGGACATTTGAGCTGAAACTGTGCATACTACCATGGAAAAGGTATTATTTTGGTGTAGTATTTTGGAACTGCACTGACTGGAGGAAGAGGGTGCAAGCCCATTTGATTCCCTGCTCTTCACCTGATGCAGCAGAGGAGGATTCCATGCACTGAGGAGGTAAAGGAAGGGGTTAAGGTGCCAGAGAAGTAAGTCTAGTTCCTATATCTTCAGTCTCTTAAAGTATTGAGAAAAGAGAACTGAAGTTGATGTGTTTTAGGGGTCACATATGGTTCCCACTGATGAAGCTGTTTGGGATTTTTTCGATCCCTGTCAATAGGAGTCATAGAGTCTGATGTTTATAATTATTTCCTCTTGGAAATCCTGTGTGTTAGAAGTTCATACTCTTTGCCGCATCCTGTAGTAAATGTTCATATCAGTTCTTTCCAAAAGATTGATTCCTAGCTTGCTGCAGCACAGTTCATCAAATCCTTAATACAGAGGTGAATGGATGGTAGTCTCTTTTTCATCCAAACAATTGTAAGCCTGCATTTGGCTAGCAGTTATGCTTGTTGGATGAAGCATGACTGTTCAGTATTCAGTTTGCTTGCTATTGCCAGCAAACAATATGCTGGCAAGGGTTTACACTTTCTTTCTCTTTCCTTTTTTTTGTGCACTATACGAAACCAAGCATGGGTGATGAGTGTCCGGAGTGTGTATACTAATTTCTGTAGAGACCTGGATGTTAAAGTTTAAAGAGAATGATTCATTTGAGGTCGTACTGTTATCATATGTTACATTCTCTCCAGCAGTTAGATTTTGCCTGACATTGTTTTAAGTTACTGAAGAACATTTGCAGCTGACTTCTTCCCTTTACATGTCCCTCTTCTGTTTTCCCATTTAGATTTGTCTATCGCTCTGGTGACGTTAAAGGGAAATAACCAGGTAGGCATAATTTTCTGGCACAAAAAAGTAGGAAAGAGCCTGAGAATGCAACGGGATTTGGCTTCTGAGCACATTCCTTGGTTCCTTTGTAAGCCTCTGTCTATATTAATGTATTGCTGCACTTCGCAGAATAATATACTCGCACGGGCTTTATAGTCATCTTTCTCTCTTCATTCTGAGGACCAACATGTTAGTTTTTCAACAGCTGTAATCAGGAAAATAAGAGCTTTAGAGTTTGCTTCAAACCCTGTATCTCTAGGCAATCTGCTGCTAGAAAGCTACTCACAGAGTTAGCATGAAACTATTCTAATTCTGTATTAATTGCTGTAATTAGGTTTTTTGCGTCATGATCAGATCAAGGAAGCCTAGAGAGAGAAAAAAAAAAAAAAAAAGAACCCTCTTTTTCCACAACTCTCCTAAAATGAGGCTCAGTATTGCCATCAAAGGCAAAGGCAATGCAAGTCAGACTTTCCCAGCTGGGCAAAAGCTCTTTTCTTCAGGGATGTCAGGGGCAGTTTGGTTCCAGTTGAGCTGGAGTCCTTCTCAACATGCTGTCCTGTATGCAGACCTACTAATTATTTTTGTCCCGATGGGATCTGTTTGGTATCCTTGTTTTTTTTGATCTCTCTATTTTGGAGGGGGTTTTTTGTCTTTGCTACTTAAAGGCAGACTCATGCTTTTCTTGTATGATCCCATATATGCACAAGGTATCTGTGAACAGTAACACCCCTCATATTTCTCCTGACCAGTTTTGAGTGGCAAACTGACTGTTCACAAAAGCACCTGGTTACAATCTGGGGGAAGTTCCCAGTCTGAGACTTAGGCTTCTACCATTCCCTGTGATGAGGGTGAGCATTCATTTATACTGCTCTTTCCCTTTACACAGCTGTTGTTTGCTATTTCCCTGTTATTAAATACTTGCACAAGGAAAGAAATATAAAAATGCTGATACTTGCCATTAACTATTTTTGATGCAACAACTAAGTCTGCCAACTGCATGAAGTGAATGCATTTTGTTAAGCACATCAAAAATGCATTTGCAAGAAAAGGCTCATTGGGTCAGATAAGAAGGACAGAGAGTACAGTGGTAGCAAAGTACCTTGGTTTCCCATCCACAAAATGCGTTTTTCTTTCTTTGGTCCTTTGTGTGCTTGAATTATTTACATTGTAAACTTTTTATGATGGGAACTGCCTCTTAATCACAACCTATTTATACAATGGCCACACATCAGCTAGCCATTAACAGGGAATTCTTTCCCACCCACTCATTTCTCTTGTAGCTTACCCCTGCCTTAGCGCATATTCTCACCGAAATCTGGAGTCTTCTACATGGCAGCCTTTCTGCATCCTGCTCCTTTCCGTTCTTTATCTCTCCTCCTCCATGGCCTTCTCCAGATGGTGCATCTATAGGAAAAAGAACGGATTTAAAAATGGTTGGTTTTCTTTCAACGGGAATTAAACTGCATTAGCTTCTCACCAATGCTTTATTTCGGGAGCAGGCTAATCTGCTAGACCTGGGCAAGAAACCATGTTTCTGTTCAACAACCGCTTTGGAAACGTAAACATTTTCTTGACTCGGATGAAATGTTAACATCTCAGGAATGTCTGCAAAGTCCAAATCCAAGGAGCTGTGAGCCGTGGAGGGCAGGCTGGACTTAGTATAAGTCAACAAAAACATGCTTTTAAGACCATCGAAATGTTTCTGCCTCCTAGACTCCCATATTTTTTTTTAAATAAAATGAACCAAATTCAGTTTCTTCCCCCTAGATTGCCTTGGTATTTTTATAAAGTGAAGCATTTTCATCAGAAAGAGCGTGAAAAAGGAAGGTGAATTTGACTGATCATCCATATTTTGGCTGAACAGGTCCAGAACCTCTTGTCCTATGATGTACTCTTGATTAGCAATATCCCTGCATGCTCAGGAGAGTTGAGGTGGGACATGAAGGAAGGGAATGCAGCCGTGTGCTGGTCACCATTCCATTCGCCTTGTTCCATAAAATCTCAGATTTTCCCTCTAATTTCAGGAAGAAAGGGAAGAGTGGGCAACATGGCTCCATCCAGGTTTAATTTTCTGTAAAGCTACAGGCCTCCCAGGTGCACGAAAGAATTAATATTATTGATGGTAGAGGTGACAGAGCAGAAAAGGAAGCTTGAAATTTCATGGTGTGCTTGTTTCAGCATGTGTGGAAGGAGTGCCATTCTCAAGAAGTTTCAAATTTTCCTTTTCTCAAGTAAGTGACCATCTTTCATTGCAGGTACCACTCCCCTCTGGCCCTTCTCACCAGAATGGTACCAATACCTAGGGTTATTTATCACTGTTTCTATATATCTGTACATGTTATGGACCTCTACGGGAAATTTACTTGAGCGAGAACTATGGGATTGAGTTATTAAATATTAAGAAGCAATAAATTTCAGATCACCCAAATTATAGAAATACCTTTCACAGCCATGTGACAGTCACTTCTCTCTTGCTCTGCATTTTTGGAAGATGAGGAATATGATCTTTTTCATGTTAATTTGCGATGATACCATCAGTCATTCTTTCAATGGTGGATTTTATTACTTAAGTCTCTGCATTAGAGGAGTTCAGTTTGTCTGTTGATTTTCCCATACCGCAGGATTTGCGGTGCAGTATGAATCCATTAGATTTATTTTACCATCTAGTACAATATGTGTAGGAGGTATAGCTCCTAAGAATATGTGTCACAGATCGCTCATGTATGGAAATATTAGGAAACTCAAACATTTTTTTATCTGAAATTCCCCTTGCTCTCCCTTTAAAAAAATTCTAAGCAACGATGCAAATAAGTGTTCAAAAAGATTGTTTTATGAATACATATGCTATACTCAGTCTTTTTAAAGAATAGAAAATCACATAAATGACAGTTCCAGAAACTGTAGATTTATGACTTTTTTTAACTTTCCGATTATGTTGGCAATGACTAAAAAAAATAAAATTTTGTAATTTTGAGGAGAGAATAATGTACTTTTTTATTAAAATAGAAATGACACACTGCTGCATATCTAAGTTGATTTAGTGTTTTTATTAGTTATAGAACTGTTTTAATACCTCACTAACTATTGCTTTCTCCCTCAAGGTTTTCATTGTTCTCATACCCTAGAAACAAATTGATAATTCTGAAAAAAATAAAGTATTTCTTAGTTGTTTGCTAACAGCAGAATAGCAATCAGTCACCACAGGGTTACTACAATGGGCATCATTATATCTGGATCCTTATCAATTTCACTATATGGGTAAGTATTATTGCTGCATACCGGAACTCCTTTGGTGTTATTGCTTAATTTTAATTGTGATTGTAAAATGTGAAAAATGTGGATATTTAAACCACAATTAAACACCTGCTATACTTGTTGTGCATTGGCATTTAAAGATATATTGAGTATTTAAAATCTGCTGAATCAGATATTATATTGAGGGGGGAAATAAAAAATAAAAAATCTGAGATTGGTTTGAAAACAAATGTTTGCTTAAGGAAACAGTTGCCGGGAAATTTAATTTAGCCAAATACGTGATGCAACATCTGAACCTTAAAACATTTTGAAGAGTAAATTTCGACATCGTGCTGTTTCTCATGCAGCTTCAGAGGCTGCCAGTCCCTTGCAGCTTCCAAGAATCCCACTGTCCTGTGTGTGTCCCTCTGACATCCTGCGAATGGAAAATCCTGCACTGGAAAACACCTGCCCAGCATTAACAAGATGTAAATGCCAGAAACAGCAGAATGTCAAGTTGCAGAGACACAAAGAAATGAAGGTTTTGTAGAAAAAGCCTCTGCTGACTACTCCCAAATTCTTAATTTCATTTGAGGGTGAAAACATTTCTAAATTGCTTCTGGTTTCCGTGTGAGAAGCCCAGAAAAACACATGAGCACATGATTTTTGTTAGGCATGTGAGTAATCTGAATGAGTTAGAGCTCAGCACATGTTGATGTGCTTTGCTGCCTTGGATCTGTTAGTGGTGTAAGGTGGTTTAAATCTAGCAGACATAAAGAGAGGCAGCAGCTCTCAGTACAATTAAATCTGCAAGCAGCCTCTACTGCACAGCCTGGCTCATGCACCTTTCCATACCCCATCTCTTCCCCTTCCTTAAAAATAGGTTGAAAAAAATGTTTGGTCTGAAAAATGACAGATTTATCCTCTCAGTAAAGACTGTTTCTCTAACATAAGAGAGAGAGCTTGCTTGCAGGCATTCAACAATTAACAGTATTTTAAGTCTTAATTTTTGTCTATTGTTGTTTTGTGTTTAGCCACTTGTAACTCAGAAGAAAAAGAATCATTGTATCGACCCTTCCATCTCTGCACATGTGGTGGAAAGATTTTTCTGAGCCTTCAGCTAATTCTTGCCCATTCTGGAAGGTTGCTTGGGGGATCTTTTGCTTCACAATTTATGGTCTAATCAGGTATGGACCTAGAACGAAATCCTTCCCCTCTGCCAAACCTGCAGCTCTGGGAGAAAAACTGTTCCTCTGTTTGGGAGAGGTAACACCAGTATTTTTCTTCAGCTGTAGAGGAGAACTTGGTGTTTCTTAATGGTCTGCTGATAGGCATCCTTGGTGGTGCATTGACCTAGGTTTTATCTCCTGCAATCCAGACTCCTGGGAGGATTCCATGGCTTCTTGCCTATGCACTTCTGTTGAGTTTGCATTGAACTTTGAAACTGATTCAACATGATCTGCTGTCAGCCTCCTACTACACACTGGGTGATCAAAATTCCTCCCTTCCCCTTCCTGGGAGATTAGGGTTCCCAAGCGCACTTCACGGTCCTTGTCTTACTTGCTAACTTGAAACCAGTGATATCTGGCTAATAGTTGTGAAAAAGCCAACACTGTTTTGATAACTAATGCCTGCAATAAATTGGCAAGTTCTGTGTTTCAATTTTTTCCCCAAATTGTTACCTCAGTTTGGAAGTAGAGTATCCTTCTCCTTTCTGCAGAGGCCAAATAGCTTCTCAAATGCCTTACCACAAATAAATCATTTAAGTATCTTCTTCTTGTCCTAAAGCATGTCTTGGCTACCAGCACACTTTCCTGTCAATCTTCAGTAATGGCTTTTGTCAGGTGGAACCTCCTGGGAAAGAAATGGGTTTATTTTAAAAAGTTTATGAGAGCATCTCCTATATCTCCAATGTGTGTCATAGCGAGGCATTATTAAATATAGAATAAATAACAGACAACTGTATTACTAGGCTTTAATTCCATTGAGGGGTTCCATTTTTCAAAAGTGGGTTCAGTGCTCATGAAAGCTGTCAGGTTGAGGTCCTTGGAAAATGGTTTTTTATCCCATGGATCAGGCGTAGTATTGGCAAAAAGCATGCGGGCTCTCCCACCTGCCCTGACCTGCAGCACCTGTATTTGTGCTTTAACCAGTCCATGCAAAGCAAGTAGAAGGGCGGGTCCAGGAGGTGCAACGAAGTTTAGTTAATCCAAAATGAACTCTGAGAAGGCTAGTACCTCCACAGGTGTTGGTGATGTGTACGGAGGCTCTAGCCAGGGTGCCAAAGTGTGGTGGGCCCCTGGAGCTGTGCTGGTGGGTGCACACCAGCTCTCAGCATCAGGCAGGCACTGCACCACAGGGAATAAACCTAGGGCAGGGAAGCCTCTAAACCCCACAGGCAAAACGGTCTGACTCACAGGACTTGTCTCATCTCTGTGATAGGCTAACCCATAGGGAGCCTCACATTCCTCAGGCTCGACAGGATGCGTGGCATATTGAGACTTACATTTTAAACCTACACCTTTATAGCACAAGGCCTATCAATTAATTTACCTACTCTTGTGTCAACTTTGGCAGCTTTATAAATTGGAAAAAGAGATTCATGATCTAAATCCAGCCCCTCTCTCTGCGATGCATTGATGCCTATAATTCCTCATAGAAAATATCTTTCCTGAAGTCTGCAATGTGTTATAATCTCTAATTATGAATATGTTCACAGAATTTGTTCATCTCAAGATGCACTTGTGCATCTGTTATTTATGCACTATACATTAAACTTTACATATAGCTTTAGAAATATTTCTGCAGATGTGCACTTATGCTTAAAAGACCATAGAAAAGGATATGTTAAGCTGTGTGATGAGGTCCTTGGGTATGGATTATAAAGTACTGGAAAGAGCACCATCTTTTCCCCATGGTGGAGTTGTAACTAGAGATAGACAACCCTCTGCTGAAATTGTGGGGTGGAAGGGCATCTCCAGAGTCACAGCTACAGATGATGTTGCAGCCCATCTGTTAGTCACCTCGCAGGCAGTCTGTGGGCTTTGTGTTTCTGCTGCTGGGCTCTCTGGGGTGGGGGATGTTCCTGCCTACCCTGAAGCCCAGGAACAGACAGTGTTTGCTGGGTCTTCATGGCAGGCAAGCCTGGTACCAAGGGCATCCTTAGGTCACCCTTTGAAGATGATATAGCAAGAAGCCAGTGTGTTTGTGAGGGCAGGGAAGTCTGGCACTGAGTAAGAGAGACTGTAAACTTATTAGAGAGGCTGAACTTTATGTTTAAATAGCACATAATGCAGTGGGGACTGGTCCCTGCCTGGCACTTTTAATTGCTGCTGTAATAATAATACAAGGAACAGAGCCACTGTTCTGTACACAGCCATATAAAAAATGATAAATTGTTATTCTACTTGTTTTGCCATTGTAAAGTAACACTGTCAGTATGGAATTCATTTAACTGGAAGATAAGTCCTCAAATGATTACCTTAGAATCTGAAGGGGGAAAAATACAAATCAGCACTACCCACTACAAGAAAATTAGAATTAAAGATAATATAACTTGAAAAACCAAGCAAACAAATATCAGAGGGCCAATAAATGCATGATGTACAAAAATAAACTCGTATTTGAGCACACGCCAAGGTCTTCTTTGGGCTCTGGTTCCAGTCAGTCCCAGAAGGACATAAATGCCACCTTAAAGCTGTGACTGCTCCAGGACCTAATGCTTTTCTAATAGTGTACTACTATAAAGGAAGCATTAACTGATAGGTTTTGATAGTGAGATGCTACTAGATTTTCTTATATGTTAGGCTTCTTTGTGTAGGCTAGCTAAACGTGCACATGGTTCGCGGAGATGAACCCTGAGAGGTCGTGTCTTTGAAAGGTACTGAGGTTCCTTCATTTCCACTGCAAGTTAATGAGGACGCTGTGCCAGAAAGAAATACAAATCTGTTGTGTAGGCTTGGTTTTGGTCTAGTTTTCTTTCTCTTCTTCTGTGTGTGTGGACTTCTGTGCTCCACAACTAAAAGCTTTTTCTCCACGGAGAGAAGAAACCAACATATCTGTATAATGTGCCCCAGCATCTCCTCAAAAAGACATTTGCTTGTTAATCTGGAAAGTAGCAGTGTATGCAATTGAGTGCTCTGTGTTTTCTTTTCACCCTACACACAATTTTGCTTTTCATGTTTTTTATGTTATACTTAATAATAGAAGTACCTGAAATATTTGACGATTGATGGAAAGAAGTATTCCTTGCTTTGCCTTGAAGCACCATATCTTTATGGAATCATAGAAGCTGGAGATTGTAAAGGCCTTTTGGGTCATTGGAGCCACCCACGTGCCGATGCTGGATTGACACTCTTTTCTTTTCCTGTGAAAGCTGCTTGTGATACGGTGGTGCAAAGAAATTTGCACTTTAATAGGACGCATTTTCATAAAAGCTCAACCTGATTTTGTCTCTGTTTATGGTCCAGATATATACAGTGCTATACAGGCCAGATGAAATTACAGCAAGAAGTTGTGAATGATGTAGGAAATGAAAAATTCGTCACAAAGAGCAAGGACGTAGCAAGCTGTGCTGCACTCTACCTTTTGATATTAAACTCAGATACAGCCAGGCAAGGAAACTGGACTCAAAAGGTCTCAAGCAAATATAACCCCTATAGAATAAAACTGAGAAAAATAAAAAGGCTAATTAAAAAAAAAAGAAAAAGTTTTTAGCATAGCTTGAAAGCGTTTATTCTCTGCTATTAAAAAGAAACCCAAACACTTCCCAGCTGAAGAGAGCACTTCTAAATGTGGCTTTGTCCCAGATGAAGACAAACTGAAAGGGCTTCTGACAATTTGGGAAGTATTCATACCAGAGTAAGCTGTTTGTTTTTTGCTGGATTTTTGGTTTGGTCATTTTTGTTTATTTCTTCAAGGGGATTGGAAGAACTCATTCTAGGGCTGGTAAGAAACACAGATAGAATATAATAGTTGCACATACAACAAAAAGAAATCTTCATACTACAGATGTTGTCTCAAAATAAAATCAGGTAAAAAACAGGTAATGCTTAGCACATCATGACTGCAGGTGTTCTGGCCTGGCTTACCTCCACCCCATTGTGTAAGGATTCTATATGACACCTTTTTGGGGCAATAGCAAATATTTGGATATTTGTTTCTATAACGTGCTGTTCAATCCTTCTACATTCAAATTGTGCACAAAGATTTCCTAATTCCTTGCAGAACCCTTAAAAATTATTTTTCTGGTGATGAGGCATGCATGGGCTCCTCCCCAGGCCAAGTCCATGAAGCACATAAGAAGGTGCATGTCTCTCACTGCTTACAGCCAGGTGTGCTCTTCAACACCTCGCTGAATTAGATCCTTGATCATCATCACCATCGACATCTACTGCTTGCACATTCTCCCTGCAAAATGTGACTTTTTGAACATGCAACCCTGGGACATTGTGCTGGTCAGCAAAGCAACCACATTGAGTGATGTTCCCTGCTCTCTGCATACACACCACTTAAAATTGCTGCAGCAGCTCAAGTACTTATTTCTTTTGCCAGTGAGCACCTGCATCGTGCATGGGGGATTCTAATCTTCACATGCGAGATGGCCTCGAATAATTTCTGTGGGTTTTATAGGCAATTCTGTGGTGATGAAACTACTGTAAAGAGAGACCTGTATCAACCCATAATTCTCCCCCCCCCGCCCCCCACCTTCTTTCAAACATATAATCTAAGGTTTCCCTTGTGGGTGGCCGTTCTTCCTTTTGTGCCATGGTAATTTCTTCATAGGTGGTACCTGACAAGTCCTTTTTTACCCTTAGAGTTTTTTGTTCAGATTCCATTCACTTCAAAATATCATTACCATTGCAAACAAGGAAAATGTGTTTATCAGAAACTGCAAACTCCTTTAGGGCCTCATAGGATTAATCACGGTTATAAAGTTTTATTAAACACAATTTTTGTTTAATGACAAGCTCCACCAGTCCTTCCCATTCCAAACCAATCCTGTCCTTAGGGTGTATCTAGCACAGCAGATTGTTTTCAACAGACTCTCAAGACAATCCCTATTACTTTGTCATGCACAGAGATATTTTTCTTCCTGGATAATTTGAACTTCCTTAAAAATCACATCTGTTTCATACTTTATTTATTTGTAATTTAAATCCTTAAATTGAATCTTTCATTACTAACATCTGGGCTTGAAATGCAGCCCACTTGAAAAAATACAAATTTTATTTTATTTGTAGTTACCCCCCTTCACTCAGTAGCATTGGTACAAACATTCCCTGGCCAGAGGCAAAACAGCCGGGTATCTTAAAGCTGTGATGCCGTACCACGTGTAATATGGCTCACTTGAATGTCCCTGAAGTGACTGGCAATTTGCCCAGAATTAGACTGAATGCAAGTAATAAGCTGTAGAAATTCCACAATATTGACAATTAGATATCTCTATACAGCAGCAGCTGTGTATTGTTCTCATGGTATATTCCTCTCAAAGCACCTCCTAAAAAAGGGGGAAAAAAAAACCTGGCAGAAGGTTGCAGGCAGCAGAAAGGTAATATACATTGTATGAAATATCTCAAATTCAGATTAATAGGAATGTTTCTATTAGCACAGTTTTCTACATCAGGAATAATGGCTAAGGCAAAATGCTGAGGAATTTTCATTTTATAATACCACATCTGTAATGCTAAATTGCTATATTTTAAATCTTTTTTTTTTTTTTCTGAGAAAGATACCTACCCACTCTTTCCTTTCATCATGAAAACAAGGAGATGAGAGTATGGGCTTGCTTTTGGATGCTGCTTGAGAAAAATGTTCGGAGGTCTTTTTGAAAATTGCCCCCGAACCAGGAAAAGACATTAGTGTCCTGCACAGTGGGGTCTCCCCAAGATGTAGCAATATGGCCCAGAACAGAAAAGTAGGCTTAGAAGAAAAGATTTTTTTTTTTTACCTGATTTGAGAAAATTCAGATAGCTTTGAGGGACTTGCTGGAATAAATACATTTATTTCCTATTAATTCTCAATTCCCTCATGTTTCAAAGCTTATTTGTCAGTCTTTCTACAGAAAATGTGGAAAATTAATTCATTGAACATTTATTTTCTTTTACTCACAAGAAGCAGCTGCCCACAGCGAACAGATTCAAATTTTATTTTTTAAACCATACTTTTGAAGTTTGCATTATGAGCTATTCATCTTTGATATTTTGCCCAGTGGATATCAATGGAGCTTGTTTCTGTCAACTACTAAGCTTGTCAAACTTTGGTTTTGGTATCTGTCTTTATTGTAATAGAAATGATCATTTTTAAAAATAAGCTGCTGTTTGGTTGGTTTGTTTTTTTTTTTTTTTCAGAAGTATCATAAAACTGAGGGAACAATAAGATGTCAAGTTTTATATTGCAGATGCTAATTTATCAAGCTAATTACCAACAAAATGCAACTAAATTGCTGATAATCTTGAGACTGATTAATTCAGCAACAGAGATATTGATGAGTATTTAAAGGTTAGGAATAGGAGCGTTATGATGCAGGAGCCCCTTCCTACTACGGTGCTTACCACAGAAGAATTATCTCAGCACCGCCTGGCATACACAACATTTTGACAGATACGTGTGCTGTATGCCAAACAAATTACTGGAGAAAGGAAAGGCCAGTTTGTGCGTTTCTCTGCCTGGTGTGACCACGCTGAATATTGCTAAAATAGAGGGAAAGGTTTTGCATGGCACTGCGTGTTCAAGTTTCCCTGTCCTGACGTCTGTCACCCCAGATCCTGTCATTTTCATTCCCTCTTCTATATTGCCTGCCTTTGTGCAACTTTCCTGCCTTTCTCCCTTTCTTCCCTGGAAAAAACCCCAAACCATTCCACAAATGCAACAATCACAGTAAGAGATTGTGACTCATGGCCTTTTCCAGCTGCAGGGGAAGTGAAGGTGATGCCTGAATCCGTCAGTTCTTTTGTCAGAGATAACTTTTCCTCCCTAGACAGTGGGAAAAGTGTTTCTTCAGGCTTTATCTGAGTGCTGTCTCCTCTCCTCTGGGTGCTGAGGCTGCTGAGTCAGTGCCAAATGAGGTCAATCGTGATGCCCATTTCTGGGAACTGGACACTGGCCTGAAATGTCCTGAAATGGCGTTTCTTGGGCCCTTTTCCTGCCAGCAGCACAACATCGGGTCCCTTTGGTGCCGAATGTACTCCAATAAAGGAGGTTAAAAAGCTCGTTCATTAATTGACTCCAGCACTGAGTGAGTCCCTTTTATAACCTGTGTTATCAGCAGAAGTACAAGCGTGGTGTGGTAAGGAATGTGATTATGGACGAGATTTCCTGGGAGAGGAATTAGCTGGCTCTGGTGGTGATCTCCGTTATAATGAGCACACTGCCATCTTTATGAATGTGGTTATAGATGTACTCCCACAGCCCTGAAAAATGCCGAGCTCCTCTGCCTCGCTGAGTAGCACCAGCCAGGCTCTCGAAGGGTTAATCTGCAGTTTACTATTGAATAACATAAAATGAGCTGTAAATAATGTAATGATATGTATTGTTAAGCTACATATACTGTACCAGGTGCAAGTACTCCCACTCCTCACTTAGATATAATCTGGGGCAGTCAACAAACACAGATGTATTTTAACAAAATAGAAAGAGAGAGGAAAAAAAGATGAAGAAAGTATGAACAAAAAAAATTAAAACATATGTAAGATAATTTAACTGAGATAATGATCCAGGTAAAACCTGGCCTATTTTTTGGAGTCACTTTAACTGTGCCATGTAAAATACAATGGCATTTTGACTTGTTTTTGGAACATGCATGAGCCAAACACGTGTGGAAACACCTTGACAGGCCTTTTGTATAACTACAAGAAAACTGATAATCCTAAATCAATTACATGGGGGAAAATATGAATCTTTGAATACTAGTAATTATAATGGCTATTTTTCACTTTTGTAGCACCTGCAAATGATGCACTGTATATATAACAATGATTCCAAAAGCTCTAATTAACTGTTTATTTTTTTCTTCTGTTTGCTGGCTGTAACCAGTCCACACTAATTGACAATTTATACGTGTGTGNAAAAAAAAAAAAAAATTACTAGCAAATAGTGATTTTCTATTACTTACAACTGCCTGGAAATCACAATTACTGAATTTGCCTCTTCTAGGTTGGTTCTTAAAGCCTCGTCAGAGACCTTTTGCTGAACTTCCAGTAATACCCAAGGGATGAAAAAATGTGGTAGAATGTGCTGGGCTGATCCTACCTAGTGGGGACAACTGCAGTCCCTTCTGTAGCGTGATGACATGGCTCCCGACTAATAGTGCCAGTCAGAATTCCTAACTGCTCCTACCAAATGTGAAAGAGCTGATTTTGGAAGACCTCCAGCCACAGCTTTCCACTGCTGATAGATTACTCTGTGCTATTCATGGAGCAAGATTAGCCTGACCACCATGAAGAAAACTCTTTGTTCCGTGTCATTACCTAGGACGGGTTGAACCGTGTTAAGGCAAAGCTGCATTGGTGAGCTAAATTCATACAGAAATTGGATCAGCGTTTATTCTGAAATTATGCTATTGTGGTTGAAGGGAGCGGGGGTGGTGGATTTGTCGGGGTTCTAGGTAGGGAATGTGAAGCACAGAAAAACTCAGTGTAGAGAGCGGGGGGACAGCTTGCAGTCGGCACTGTTAGGATTTTTAATGTGGGTGCGAGCACGGAGTTGCCATAAAAGCAAAGCACAGCGGAGCTTTGTATCGAAATGGAAACGCAACTGTGCCTAGGCAGTGGCCAAAGGGTGCTGAGCCTTGGGTAGGCACCACGCACTGCGGCAGCTCCAAAGGCACCGGAGCGAAGGGGCTGGCACCGGCGAGGAGGCACAACAGCGCCGCGCACCGCGAGCGCAAGATGGCTGCTGGAACCATCTGCAGGACATCAAAGTCTGCTGCCTGATGGCAAGTGGGCTGCCAAAGCTTCTAAAGGCTTTGGCGCCTGCATGTAAATCGGATGCAAACTGTCCATCTGCTGCATGGCACAAGTGACAGCTGATTCTTTTTGCAGTCCGTAAGATGAACTAGACCTAAGCCAATCCGTCCCTGTTCCTAATCACACAAGGTTTGTCCTACCAGTTTCATTAGCCAGACACACGAGATACAGTATGTGGTTTTTCATTTTGCTCTGTACGTGACACTATAAAAAACAATGCCGGGGATGGGCTGTGAAACCAAAGGGGACACACTGCTGCTACTGCAGAGAAAGCATATTGGCAATGTTCAAAGCATATTGGGGCATAACAGTAGTCTAAAAACCCCAATATGGATTAGGACAGCTGACCAGATGTCTTGACTGACATTTTTTAACACGATTCAAGGGTGTCCCTACAGTACATAAATGCAAACTATACATCTGTGTACTTTTTTTTTTCCACTGGAAATACCATACATGGATGCTTTGATTGTAGCTGACAGCTCCAGTGTGAGGAGAGAGCCATTCAATTCTGCAGCTCTGGTCTTCTCCTCTGAGAAGCTTGCTGGAAAAAGTTTGACTTGGGTTCCAGTGCAAACAGGCAAGAGAGATGTTGTCTTCAGCAGAAAGTTACCTACCTCCTTTCCTCATCAGATGGGTAGTGGGAACTTGCTGGGATGCTGTGTTGAAAGTGGGGGATGAGATGTGATATACTGTTATAATAAGGGAATGTTGTTCTTTTCTAGACTGATCTCAAATTTAGAAAGTTGGATTGCTATCAAAATGTGATTACTCAGCTGTGCAATTGTTTGTGAGAAGGAAAGATCAGGAATGGTTGGGGAGGGGAAAGCACTGCAGGTATACTGAGAAGCAAGGGACAAAGAGGGCGAAAGAACAAAGAAGTTTCCAATTTCTCACTTTGTAGGTTTTGGAGCAGAGGTCACACATGAAATGTAGACTCCCCTCTCTCCCCAGCCTCCTCATAGAATTAGACATGAGGGGTGGCAATGGTCAGTTTGAACCAGCACACTGAGTCTGGGCCAGTGTGTGTTAGTGTGAGCCCAGTCAGCATTTCTCCCTCAGATTGCAATGAGCAGTTCATGTGCATACTTCCACCCTTCTGTAAACATGCATCAGTGCTTTTTCCCCTTCTGCCTCCTGTACATTGCTGGTACAGGATTAGGAACTCTGCTGGTAGGAAGCCGATTTTCCCACCTGCCTGTCCAGAAGCAGCTTGAGGCATGACAAACACCTTTCTCAGCAACTAGAGTTTATTCCAAAATACTGTTCTTTGCCCCTGTCCCAGCTTCAAAGTACAGGGAAGAGTGGTATCTTGCCCGCTTCAAACAGTTTGAAGATACCTTCACTATGTCATAAGCTAATCACAGACTCTTCTTCTATTCCCTCTGGGCTTCAGCATGGAATTTGGCCTCCTCCACTGATGTTCCTTATTAGTGTCTGAGGAGCAGATTGATAGTGTTTGCCCATTTATAACCAAGTAGATTAGTTGGTTTTAGTGTATACTCTTTAGTTCCCTGGTAAATGTGAAGTGGTGCCTTAATTTATGTTTCCAATTGTTTCCTTCATAAACCTTTCCTTTTTCCAGCAACCAGCTCCAAGCTTTACGCAGAAACAAAACATGTCCTTAAAAAGCAAAAGGTCCTGTAGTATCAGTGAGGCCACAGATAAAGTTACACCCAGCATCTATGTGTGCATCTTCTGTGGTGCCAGCGGCTTGGCTCTACACTTCATGAATACACAATTCTTACTTAATAATTTTGATAACATTAAGATTGTGCCTTCTGGTGATAAATCTTACTGGCACTTAAGTTTGGCTTTTATGTATCCCTTCAGATTTTTAGCATACCCTTAAAAAAGGCTTTGTCCTGTGACATCTGTTACCTTTGTGCCTATGCAGCTGCTGTATATTTACCCCAAATCTAGGCCTGGTATCTTAGGTGAGTATTTGCATCTAGGGAAAAAAAGTTTCTCTGAGGAGCTGCTGAATGATAAAAACCCTGCTCCAGCAGGTCCCGGGGACTGGAGGACCCCTGTCTTGACACCAACTCCTCCTTGCTGCTGCAGTGGTGACATCAGAGGACCTCACACTGGCAGCAAACCCTCAGAGTCCCTGCCACTCATGTACCTGCCTGCAGGTGTTCTGTGTGTGGCCCTGGGAGGCTCTCCAATGAGCAGGTTGATGGTGCTGCTCATGGCCAGCATCCTCCCAGGCTGACCAGCCCCAGGGCAGAGGGGCTGCAGGTATCTATGCAGCTGTGCATAGCCTGCTGCTGGCCAGGACAGCTGCACTGCTCCATGGAAAGGATTTTCCTGCTGTGCAGGTGAATGTCTGGATGAGTGTGCCAGAACAAATGGTCTGTGCCTGCTCCATCTTGTTCCGGAATCAGCTGAAGGCTGCTGTGTTGGTCACCTGTATTAAAAGGGTGGAAAGAATGAAAAATGAGGTATATGGGGTTTAGAGAAAGCAGTGCAAGCCTAAGAAAAGACAACTCTCTATGTTCCTGTGAATGGCAATCAAGAGAAAGCTCTATTCTTGAACACAGAAAATTGCTCTAGGCCTGTGGGGTAAAAAACGCCTGTGCGCCTAATAATTAAATACTCACTAGCACTGGCAAGTTACTGATAATGTGCTAAACATGACTTTTAGGCTTATATTGTTAGCTATGAAACTGATGATACAAACTAGAACATGCTAACAGCATACACTGAACTATGGAGGTACACCAAAATGCATTTGTCTTTCCCAAAATGACCTTCCTCTTTGGTGACTGACGGAAAATTGCAGATGAAAAAATCACAGTCCTGGGTGAAACTGATGGGAATTTTCCTTCTTTTTGGTCCTGTGCATGTGCGGTGACTTTCAGAGAGCACCTGAGATTGCAGGGTTTTATTGCTGAGATTGTAGGTTCTGCTGTAAATCTGCACTAAACAGACATACATATAAATTGCTATCATGCTGTTGCATCAGTAGATCAGCTTACAGTCCCTTTTAGATTCTTTTTGTCTTGTTATTTTCATTCTATTCAGGAACTGAGCATCAAGATGGATATTTAAAATACAGCTTTCCATTTACTGATCTACAAATACACTTCTGACCTCCACATGTAGGCTGTTAAATCCCACTGATTTGTCTTCTTTGACTTTTCTTATTATTATTTCCATGAAAAAGCCTATTCCTGAAAACTGGATGGGGATTTTGAGCCAAAAAAATCTCTGACCTGGGAATGTGCCTGTCACCAATGGTTGTTGGAATACACACTTGTTCACACTAGACTTCCAGATCAGCAGCTCTGCAAAATAGAACACATCACAACATCTACTTCAAAGCAATTCTGTGAGTCTCTGAAAAGTACAGTTCCCCACATCCCTGAAAAAAAGAATTAACACTACGTCTCAACATTAAATTCAGAAGCATAAATAACCTATTTGCTAAAAATGCTCCATTTGTTCCCCATGCCAGAAGCCTTACTTAGAGAATGAAGAAGGGAAAAGAAATTAGCTTACCTCTACTGGTGAATAATATAAAATGAAGGTACAATATTGAATAAGCAGGTGATACCACTGTGCTGTGACCCAAGGGCTGGGTGGTAACAATGGGAGGCAGAGGTACATGCTCCTGGTTGAGTGTAGTTCTCATTGCAGGCTTCCATTGAATCCATGCCAACCCTGTTTGAGCAGAGGGGCCACTTAGCATTTTTCTCCCTTTTATTGCAATGAGGCTTCATGCAAAAATGGGGGAAAACGGCTTTTAACAATGTAAAGGCAGCATTTTCTCTTTTCTTTGATCTCAGTTCAGATCTATTCTGTCATTCTTTTTGCTGACAAATGAAAGGACTCAGTCATCGATGTTTTATGCTCTGCCATGACAGAGAAGGTACTTTCTGCTTTTCACAGTCCAGTAGTTGTGCGTGATGCAATAAATATAGGGAAGTAAGGCCAAATACTTATGAGTAATAAATATGTAGTGAGATGTATGTATTTGTTAAAGCCTGGATATCATGCGGTATCTGAAACAAAATCATCTGTCTTTCCATCCATCCATCCATCCATCCATCCATCCATCCATCCATCCATCCATCCATCCATCCATCCATCCATCTATCCATTCATCCGTCTGTCCGTCCATCCAAGCATAAGATTATCTATGGTAGTACATGGTCTTTAAATTCTGCAGACCATCTCTCAGCCATCTAAGCTATGGGCCAAATCCTATTGTCTTCACTTGGTTTCATTCATACGACCTCCCTCCCTATGGCGCCTCAGCAACCTGATAGAGATGCGGTGCAGTCTGCATGCTGGCCCCAAGCTAGAACACATTATTGCTCAGACTGTGGAAAGGCTGATTTGGATCCGTTCTTTGTACTGCGGCAGTCCTGTGTGATCCTTGCCTGGCATGAGCTTCCCATCTCATACCAGCTCCTCTTTTTCAGGAGATTTTGTGCAGTGTTAACATAGTCGAGAGTTTGGGGATTTTTAGTGATTTTTTTTTTTGTGGAAACAAAGTGACTCCTGACAAGATCAGGGAAAACATTAGGGACACTGCTCATTGACATTTTACCTAAGGAAAAAGAAGATTGCAGCATACTCAAAGTAAACCACACAGCAAAGGGAATGTCCTCATTTTAGACTGCAGAGCAGAGAGCCCGTGTGCTGCAATTGCTAAGGTAATGGTTGCTGCCGCTCAACTGTTTCCTCGAAATGCAGCCACTCTGCCTTTTTATTTTTGGGCACTTTTGCATGCATAATGATATCCATCCATTTAAAAGCAAATGTCCTCTTAGTTTTAATGGGCTTCTGTTCATGGAACATTGTCAGATACTGTCTTTACTTTGGTGGGGGTTTTTTTTCTTTCTTTTCGTAATTTGGAGATAACCACTGCTTTGTCATTACTCTACTGGAAGCAACTGTGCCCTTCAAGCAGCTGCCTCAGCCTCTTCCAGAACAGGGCTGCTGTGTGTACATCGTGAAAAGATATAAATTTTTATAGTGTAAGTGTTTTTACAATGGATTTATCACATAAATAAGGAATGGAAGACACCTTGCTGGCCTGTTAATTTACCTCCCTATAATATTAGGTTATTCTCCAGAGCGAATTTTCTAGATCCATGGACAGTCCAATTTTAAATGTCTCAAATGATGGGGTTCGCACAGCTTCTTACAGGTGAATTCATAGCCTGTGTGGCCTCAGTCACCTTTCAAATATTTACATGTCCTTTTATTCCTTACTTATTTTCTTCTGAGTTGACATGATGCATACATGCATTTTATTTTACACTTTCATTTGCAATCCATTGTCTCCCTGCCTAAGAACATTTACAGGCCTTCCCAAATTCCCCTCCTTCTTGCCACTATCATTTCCTATTAATTTCTTCTCTCACATCACATTCTTCGTATTTTTAAAATACTCTTTTTTCTCTACTATCAAACTCAGCTCAATCAAGCACTGCCTAAAGTTGCCTCTGCAGCAATGCAAAGGGTGAGAAGGCATATCTATAATTTTAAAAGGACTGAATCCTTCCCAGGTGTCCATTTTACATACATAACAATGTTTCTGGGGAAAAAATGCATTAGAGAAAACACAATTCTGAGAAACAGAGTTTCAAGTAATTGTTAAACAGATTTAGTAACTTTCTTTAATTTTTTTTATAATTAAAATGAGACATTGCTTTTCTCTTCATTCACTGTGAATATATCTGCCCTCTGTAGCTCCCAATTAAACATCATGTGTGAATTTACCACCTTCTTCAGATCATTAATAAATTTTACTGAGTTAGATTCCAAACAGGCTTTTAGGGTATATCATAATTGTAATATTTTATGTTATGGTGCATCTTCAAAGCTGGATTTAATGAGTCACAGAGCCTACCTGTAAAATTGTGTCTGGAATGAGTTGAAAGGGGAATCATATTTTTTTTAAACAAAAATATTTTTTGCAGAAGCTCTGAGTAAAAAAAAAAAAAA
>VZRR01009021.1:818584-871042 GCA_013398015.1 Oreocharis arfaki | reverse complement strand
AATGGGTTATGCTTTCCTCCACAGTGCTGTTCTCTCACAGTCGAGACAGTTGCCCTTTAAAAAATGAAATATTAGCTGCACATCTCCAAACCCGATCATGACTTAAACACGAATCCTCCCACAGCATTCAGAAAATGAGTACTGCTGTTGTCACACACATTGACATAGAACCTCTCCTTCCCAAAGCATCTCAACCTCAGAGTGTCTGAATTGCTACTGCTGGGTTCAGCACGGATGCTGTGGCTTCTTTAGGACAAGCAGGTGTCTCACAAAATCCAGACGTTCTGCAACAGAGAGCAAGGCCTTGAAACGCATCTCTCTCTCTTGTACAAACATGCCTGAGATAGTGTTTCATTTCCCCAGTGAAGGAAAATCCTGTGGCGCCTCTGGATCATAGAATCTGTGATACGAAATGCTGACTTCTGATGGCAGTTGCTGCCAATTTACTTATTTAATTCTCAATGTTTGCATACTGGTCACTGAAGAGTCAAGCTCTGGCACAGAAACCCTGGTATTTTTGAAGTCCAAATCCGAGAACTAAGTATGTATGCCTGGGAAGTTTGGGCTGTGCCACTGCAAGTTTGCACATAAAAGAAAAAAGAAAATGCAGTGAGTGGATTCCTATGCTTAAATTTTGTATTGGAGATTTGAAACAGCATTCTTCAAGATCTAAAAAGTGACAATGACTTCTCCCAGCCTCAGAGGGATTTTTTAAAAATTGATTTCAAGTGATTTTGGATCAGGAGGTACATACGAGTTTGAAAATGCAAGTGCTGGATTGGTATATCCTATTAAAATACTCCTGGCTCAATTACTCATCTCTCTGTTGTACATTAATTGACTTTGCCTTATCCTGTTCCCAAAAGGGAAAGTTTCCGTCTGTTTGTACTGTAAAGTTATTGATCTGCACGGTGGCTGTGTGTGAGTCCTCCGAGACATTTTGCAGGAGGCAGGGGAATCAAGTGCTGCAGAGCGAGTTATTGCAAATTCACATCGGGTCCAATTTTGCTCACAGTCTGTTGAGGCCTGAGCAGTCTGCAAAGCTCAGAGATACAGCAACATTTGGATGGTAAATAAGAAAGGCCTGGCTGTGAGGGTGGGTTTTTCCAAGTGCAGCAGATCTAATTTTAAGGTCAGAACCCCCAGGTGTCCTTCCTCTGTGCAACGGACACGTAGGGGTTTGGAGAGAAAATGTGTTGGCTGGCTCAGGGTGAGATAAACTGCCAGACACTGATGTGGGTTTCTTTTATGCGGTGTCTGTGGAACCAGCTACAGCTCAGAGCAAATACAGCCGCTTCTCAGTAAATTGTTTATGCTCCATTTCTAGTAGTTCTCCTGCTAGTACAGATTGTTCAGCAACCAAATAGCAGGCTTAATCCACCAGGTCTGAAAGAGCAGAGATACTTTGAGGACAAATTCTGCCTCACGTGTCCATGTTCAAGCTAGCGGCTCTTTTGGATGTTTCATTTCCCAGTTTTTCAGTTGGCTTTTATCTCTTTCATTTAATAAACCTCTCCTCTCCCATCTGGAATTCCACCTCCTGAGTCGAAATTTCATCTTTCTAACTTTTCTAAACCTTAGGAAATAAAGAAATGTGTATAAGCCAGAAATTAAATGATGGCCCTGCTGAAGGAAGTAGAAAAACTGAGGCTGATTGGTTGCATTCAGACTTAAGTGTTTCAGTTTGAGCGCTCAGGAATTCAGAAAATACCACTAGCATTGAAAAAACATATGCTTTTTTGGCTATCCGTGTTTCTTCCCGGCCCATGACCATTTGCAGAAGAACATGGAAGACTTTTTCCTATGAAAGTTCTTTTCCATGCAAAATATGATAAGCAACATTCAGTAATGTCACATAACTGTTATACAATGTATTTTTTCTGAAAATCTCAAAGCATGTGGCATGGGTTACAGAACAGAATCAGTCCTGTTCTAGGGTAAAGAGAGACTCAATGCTGTGCGTTTCTTGCTCCATGCCACATCCATTGAACTACGGTGGAAGAGCAAATTGCGAGTCCACTGCTCCAAATAAAACTGCTTGTGCAGACATAATTGTAGATGAGAAGGACATAAGCAGGTACTTGCCTGGTTTATTTAAATGCCTCTGCCAGGGACCAGCAAAGACACTCTATTTTGCTCTTATGTCTTGCACACTCGGTTATTTTAAAATTTACTATAAGGAAGTGCTCAAGCATGTAAGCTTAACATTCTCTTTCTGGGAGCGTTCATGTGAACATGAGTCAAGTACTTGGATGTTTGTGGAAAATGAAGGCAAAAGAGGCGTAAGTGAATATTTATGGAAATTGATTGTGATCTGTACCCCATTCTGTCGGACTAATCAGAACAAGAGTGACTGTGTGAAGGCATTACCAGTAAGTTGCAGAGAGGCCACTTGCCTTCCAGCTCTAAAGCAAGGACCAGGAGCAATTGCTCTAAGGAGAGCGATAGCCACCCTTTGTGCATTCCTGTGACTGCACATTGCCACACAGGTCTAGGTGAGAGCCCAGGGGATGGGATATGCTCACACCCTCAGCTTAATATAATAGCTTTCTTTGAAAGGAAGATAATATATTTATTTCCTCATCATATGACTAGAGGGAAGGAAAAAAAAAAGATAAAGCAGACAAGAATACTCTCATTTATTAGGCTTAGGGAGCTCTGATGTTCAAGCTTGGTTCTTGTGGGAACTGAAGATAAGAGAAAAAGCTCCCCACTGCCAGATATAACCTCTGCAGCAGGATCTTTAGGAAAAAAAAAAGAAGAAGTACATCTGAAAATGTTTTCCTTTGTACTGTTGGGTTTTTTATGTTCCTAGGGACCAGCTACATGGATCTGGGAATTACATGATAAACTTTGGATTTATGCCGTCAGTTCCTATGCCTCTTATTTTTCACTTGTTTAGATTCTGATCTCAGTGCATTGCTACTTTTCACAGTACATTTAAAAAATCCACTTACACACACATGGGTTTGATATATATTATACCCTAAGGACAACAGTACGGCCAAGAGATTACGTTTTAACAATTAAAAGGAAGGAAGAAAGGAATTAAATTATTACCACATTTTAATTTTTCTCTTGGTGAACTTCAGATATTGGCTATACAGTGCTCTTCCGAAGTATAACAGGTATCTATTTGTGCCAGAACAGACCTGAAATGGTGGGGCCGGGTATTCTCCCACACTGCGCATCAAATGTGACCTAAAGCAAAGAGAATGGTGGAATTGGTTCAATACCCACCGAAAATCTTTCAAGCAGGCAGAGAGCAGACATATTGCTCTCCAGAAGAAGGGAAAAATTATACTGAAAATGAAAATGGATTTAGAAAAGTTTTTTAATATAATTTGTTTGATTCCTAAAGATTCTTAAAGGATCTCCTGATTCTTTCAGGAATAGGTGTATTGCAGTCAAGCCAGGCACAAAACCCCAAACTACTACACCTTTTGTCGTATTAACAGAATAAATACAATAGTATTTATCACAAAAATCTTGTAAACACATCACTGCCATGGTGCTTTGTGCTGTGAGAAACATGCACATGAATTTATATTTCATTGTATGAAAAAAAAATTTTAGATTATATACAACTTGTTGGCATCTGTTAACTAAGCAGTAGGAAAGATTGCTGTGGGTTGCTAGATCATGTTCTAGCTCCTGATTCTCTTACTCTTAAGAGATAATGCTATGGTAAGTAAATATTAGGAATCGTCTCTTGATTTAAAAAGAACAAGTTCAGGTCCTGCAAAAGGTTGACGGAATGTAGCCACAGATACATACATATGCAACCTGCAGGACATGGTGTCTCCAGAAAGATGAATTCCCTGTGGTGCCCTTGCAAGCCACAGGGGAAGGACTGGTCCACGTTCTTCTCTAAGAGGTTTGTGTTTTTAAATATATGTAAAGCAGTCATCTTCTCCGAGTATTTTGAGGAGTACTTTTTGGTTCATGAAATATATGCTGAATACAGATATCTTCTGGTTCAGACTTAACCAAATGTAGAAACCAGGAGCTGATTTTTTTTTATTTTTGGCTGCCTAATGCCATGTTCTGAAATATTTCCATTAAATACAAGAAAATTCTCTTGTAATTAATTCTGAGGTATTTTGGACATACATATAATTTTGGGAAAAACATTTTTTTTATAGCTCTTATCATAAACAAACAATGATGCTGTCCCAGGAAAAATATATTTCACTCTCTTGGGCTTTCATTGAATAAAGAGATTTTGAACTGAGCTCCTTAAAATATCAATGCTCTATATTACTCCCCAGATACAGATATAAATCTTTATAATAGTGCACTTTACAAGCAGCACTCCTGAGTCTTTTTTCGATTGGTAATCACAGTGTTTCCTTATTAATACTGTAAAAAATGTAAAAGACATAAACAGTTTGCAATCTATCTGTTCTTTCTGTATGGAGATACATCAGCTTCTGCTTTAAGCAGTCCTAATGTTTCAGCCATCATATTTTTTATGGGTTTATATGGGAAGGAAATTGTACCAGAAAACTGAATTCAATGATAGCCGTTCTGTGAATAAATCCGGTTATCCTTGGTATCCTGAACATAATAAAAATGTACAAAAGTTAAATTTCTACATCATCACAGAGTTATGTTGACTGTTTTTAATGTCAGTAGGGAAACAGATTTCCAACCAACAGTTTTTTCCCCCAAATACTGCTTAATTTCAGGTTATATTTTCATTAAAACAGTGTCTAAGAAACACTGTATGTCTACTAATCCTGACACTAAAATATCTGATGAAAAAGTAAAAATATTCAGGAATAAAAACTAATTTACATTTTGGATAAAACATAAGAGTCCAGATACTCCTAATATTTTTAAGCCTCATAATTTTCCTATCCACTTGTGCCATGACTTATGAAATTTCTGATGACCAAACTGCTTCCCTCCCCAGTTACAGAGGCAATATGTCTTTCTCACACCTTGATTAATGTTATGTTTGTGTTTGGTAGGGAGCTGTGAATATGTAGGCTTCCAAAACTTGGCATGAATTCTGGTAAGCCCACGTCATTCCCACTAGCAACTTGTGTTTCTGGAAGAATTCAGCCACACTCCTTACCTTCTTTTTGTATGCCTGGACAACATTTTTAGGAAGCCTTGTCTTTTCCTTTGGGAAGGCAGAGCAACAGGACTGTTCTTTGTTTATCCGTTTGTTTGTTTTTGTGGAAGGTGAAGAGGTATTAAGATTTTTTTCTTACACCGTCTGTTGTATGCTGAGGCAAATGTTTGGAAAATCCAAGAACTGGATGTCTTTAGAGCAAAGCACAATTTTGGCAGTGCTGGGTGTTGGTATAATTCCCATTTCAGAAAATTATTTTGTCTTTACTGCTGTTTGCTGTTTGCCAGCTGTCATTACCTGTTAGAGTCACCAACAATGAAGACAAATGGAAAGTGAGCCTGTTTCTTAGACTCAAGGCAAAGTTAAAGCAAAGCCTGAATGCACTGACGCTATTTGTCACTGTCAGAAGACACTTTCCATAGTGCTGGTGGAGCCTGAGCATCTCTGGAACAGCTCAGGCACTGGTCAACAAGTGCCATACAGATGTTAAAACCACCTTATTCCACAAAGTATTTGTACAGTAGGGTATGCTAAACTTCTGGAACGTGAGCAACCAATGCAACACAGACTTCTTGAACTACACCATATGGCTTTGGGAGCATCTTCTCTGTATTTTCATAGAATATCCCCAGGTTATCCCAATGACATTCTTTTGGGGTCATTACGCGAATCTGTATACGGTCTTTGAGGGGATGAATGGTGAAGTCAACAGCAAAGATAAATTCTGTAGTTCTGTATTATTAGGCTTCCACAGAATTATACATACCCTAAAAAGACTGTGTTTACAACTTAGGTGTAAAATTTATAAGTTACCCCTGGGAATTTTCTTGCTACTTAGTCTTAGAGATACTGATAAATACTTACTAGGGATTTTGCTGCCATGTCATAGGATATTTCATAAGAGTGCCATGGAAACACAGTTTGGTTGAAGAATCTATACAGCACTACAAAAGCTGGCTGGATGAATACATGCAGGTCATCAAAAGAAGGATTTCCTGTCAAAATGCAAATTTATGTTGATTAATATTTTGCAGGGATCTTGCTACCTGCTTGGTCTAGTTTAATATGATACAATATGAACCTTACGGGAAATATTTGCCTGCAATATTTTCAGGTTAGATGAAGCTGGACTGACTGCAAAGGTGCTGAACAATGGGATTCATATTCAAAATTATTTTGACAAGTTGTAGATACTGAAGAATGGATGCAAAATCAAATGATACAAGAAAGCAGGTATATTAGGCAACCAAACACAGGGCAGCAAAGTTGGTTAGGATCAGCTTTTCAGAGCTAGTTTTGGGATTAGTGTGGATCACAAACTGAGCATAAAACGTGATGTTCTGGAAGAGATAAGATTAATGATGGGATGTCTAAACAGGAAGGCAGTCTGTCATACAGAAGAAATGCTTGTACTCTGGTCAGAAATGGTAAAACCTAGCTTAATTGCTAGGTCCATTTTTTGATGCTTCCAAATAAGAGCTGAGTCATACAGAAGGAGTTCAGAGGAGGAATCTGGAAATGGTGAAAGTTCTGGAAAAGTGACCTCCATTAAGTATCGCAATACCATTTATATAGTTTGGTGATGACACATAGCTGAAGAAAAAACTAAGGCACTGAGATTTGGGGGTTTCTGGTTCTGAGTAGAAAATTCATACCTTCAGTTCTGTTTGCAGGTTGGAGCAATCTTGTGGAGAAGCAGCTCTTTGTAGTCAACCATGTATTGGTCACAGAGGGTAGTAGATATGTAACTCTAAGTCTTCCCAAAGTGCGACACATAGATGTCCTGAGTAATGGACACAAATCTTAAACTCTGTGGCATATCATTATTAAGCATTAAGTATTACTTATAGAGTTCCCTGGGTGTCTCTGGCACTCTATAGATATAAATTAAGATGTTTACCACTGGCTCTATTTCTCTGCAAAAAAAACCAAATCAACATTGGAACTTTTAGAAACTATGGTGTCTGCTTATTCAAAGTAATGCTTATTCCAATACTGAATGTCTCATCATGGTAATTGCCCAGAAAGGACTCTCGGTGCAATGTGTCTGGGTTATAATGTCAGCAGTAGAAAGGGGCTGTGCTGAAGACTCACAATGGCAAAAAAAAAGTGACATGTTAATTGACTGGGGTGGACTGTAACACAGCAGAACATAATAGGAAAACTGCGAGTGCATAATGTTGCAGAAGTCTTCAGAATAGATTGGACCATAGAAGTGAGCTTGTTCCTCCTTTTGCCTAAGGTGGTAGAAGTGTATCTAGATGATTCCAAATTATCCCCCTCCTTTGCTGAAGTTTTCGCATAGTTCCCAGCTTCCAGAGCTATGTAACTTTTTTTATACACACACACACACACACACACACACAGACACAAGAACACACACACACATGCACATGCAGGAATTTTCTGCTGGAAAATAAACCAATTGCCAAATGCTTCTTCTCATGATTTCAATGATTCCTTCATTACCATACCAGAGTGTGATGGTTAGGGTTTATCATACATTTCTTTCTAATTATACCCCTTTTCTGAATGTTTTACTACTGTTACTGCTGCTCTTCTCTTCAGTCTCTTCGATTTGTCTACATCTTTCATAAAGCATGACACTGAGAGCTGACACAGAAGTACTGCTGAGCTTGCGAGCAATGAGGAGAGTGAGACAATTTCTTCCCCTGTCTTACACAGGATGTTCTGGTTAACACGTCAGAATGACATCTGTCATTTCTTTTTGTAACAGCGTTACACCACAGGCTGGGAATTAGTTACTCTGCTGTCTTCCACCACACCAGGCCCTTGTCTATGTCACTGGCTCCTGACTAATTAAGCATGAGTGTATCCGTGCCTTTGGGTGTTTTTCTTTCCTCTATGGATCCTGTACTTTCCACCTGCCTGTACTGGGTTTTGTTCTGTTGACTTAGGAACCGTGTTAGTATGGCTGGGGAAGGATCTCAGGCTCAACCAGAACAAGCAAAGTGTTGGTATTTCAGAGATATTGTGTATTAGTAACTAATCAGCTGGGAATAGCACTGTGCCCTGATGGTGGATATGGACTCATTCTTGTGATAATGTCAAGGACTGAACTCTCTTGTGCTTTGCTGTTTTTTTCCTTGAGTTATCTGTGTACTGTAGCAGCTATGACAGCCGACACAGGGCTGTCTCAGGAACTAGAGTGGTTGTGAAAGCTGGTGTTAGCATGTAGCACGAAAGATAGTGGTGAGCCCTGTCAAAACTAAAGATCAGACTGGGCCCCTGTACCTGTTACTTTGCATGAAAAAAGGAACAAATCCTAGGGCTTTTTTCCAAAGGACTGTGAGCATTGCAATCCCAGATAAAAGAGGAAATATTCCACTGTTTAGTCACATTTGGTCTAGGTTTCCATAAATCCCTGAACATGGGTTTCTTTACAAATTGCAGTGTATGGAGAACTAAGCTGCCCTTGAATATTAATAACCCAGACTAGCCAGATCAATTCTGTATTAAGGTCATGTCACTCATTGCCTGCCTGGTGATGTCAGGGCAGTTCCAACAGTCATTAAAATACCACATAATTTAAGGCCACAAATGCTAATTAAAACTTTCGGTTCCATTAATGCACATGTTCAGAAATTACTTGGAGTTGTCTAAAATGCTGGGCTTTTGTCTACAATGGGAATATCAGTGGAAACTCATAGGTGCCAAAGGCTTTGCATGTTCTGCCCCCAGCTTTGGAGCATGGTGCCAGCTGAGACTCAGAATGTTAATTCCATAAATGCCTTCAAGTCAAGACTACAGGCATATTTGTTTAATCTGGCTTTTCCTGAACAATAGCTTTGTCTCTGGGTGCATCCTCTAAAGTGCTCTGAGGTTTTTATGTGTGTGGGTTTTTTTTAACATGAAGAGCACCACATGCGTAAATGTATAAAATGTGCGATGTATTTTTAATGTGCAGTGATACATTTCTCTTCATCACCCTATACAAAAAAGGAAACTCGCATTCATTTGATTCCAAGAACTCGAAGACTTTTTTATACTAGCAATGAAGTTAAAAAAAAATCAGCCCCTTCTAAACTTGTATATTACATAAATAATGAACATTAATGCAGTTTCAAAAATGGTAGCAATCATTTCTCAAATGTATTGTTATTTTAATACTCACAAGAGATTGCTTTGATTTTCTGAATAATATCTAGGTTTACAGCGGGAACTGCACAGCCTATGTGAGTAATATGAGACCTAATTATGTTATACCCTGAAATCAATAAATATGTGCTCTTAAAAGTGAGTTATTGATGCCATTTGAGCAAAATCACCTTACCTAGACTCATGATGCAAACTTGGACACACCAAGTTTGGTTGGAGGAAAAACCAAACCCTTCCGAGAAAAGCTGATATTTTGCGGTTTATCTCCCTCTCACCTTCACCTTCAACCCTCCCCCATCTCTCCTGCTTGCCTTCACCTGGCTGCCTTTGCTCATTTGCAAATCTCAATTGAACACTTTTTTTTTTTTTTTTTTAATTTGCAAGAAGAAATGCAAATTGCGAAAATGCAAATGCTGGTAGTGACAAGAAGCTATATGCAAAAATATGATATAGGACTTTGATACAGAACCAATTGTGTCTGTAGGAATGACAAATGATACTCATATAGTTAAAACGCTGCATTTATTTTGCCGCAACTCTCCATGTGGACATACTTACTCAGAAATAAACACTTTTTGTTTCCAGTTTAGATAAACTGCTTTCAAAGCAGCAGAAGCTAAAATGGATAAACCCATTCATTTTACTCACATGCACACGTACATTCACATCCTTATGGAGGAAAAAGGGGGTTATATTGTCCAGCTACAGTGGCTTAAATTCCCACAATTGTATATATTGTTATAATTTCTGATACAGGCAGGCTCTTATGCTCCATATGGCTTCCATATGCACAAACCCTTGGTTACTGAAAATGGATGAAAGCCATATTGTTTTTTAATGCATGTGCTGAGAAAAAAGAGCTATCACTAACCTGTGAACTGATTATACCTGGTGTACTTAAACTGATGTTAAAGTATAGCTATAGTCCCATAAAGCTATGCCTATAGCAGAAACCTTTGGTAGGATACAAAGGACAATCAAAAGCATGTTATAATTTTTCGAAAGGAATTTCCATTACTGGCAGTAGTTTAGAAAGATATTTTTGCTGGAAAGGAAATGTTCTTGCTAATGTAGCTCATTTTATGGAAGGAGATGGCAAAAGCTGTGCTAGAAATGTCCTGTTGGTGGTACAATGGCAGTCACAACAGGACTGGCTGCTGAAAGAGCTCCCCCAACAAACGCTTCCTAGCATAGACCAGACCTCAGGGTCCAATTCAAAAGGTGTTATGTAAATGGAGTGTTAAAACCATTGTGACAGCAGAGAAACAAAGACCATTCCCTGAGGGGGAAGGAATATGCAAAATTGGCTGGGGATAGTCCAACAGTCCAACAGGTCAGGCTGTCTTCCTCTGCAAGGATCTGGGTGAACGAGCCAGCAGGCAAAGCTGGCTTCATTTGGTATGGCAGGGCAGCAAACCCCTCTGAGCTGAGGTGATGGGCAAAGTCCCAGGGCATCTGAGAGGTTTGGCAGTATGAGTGGCTCATGCTATGGAGTTCAAACCCTGTTTTGGGCCCCTGTTTGGTTTTGCTGAGACCCTAGCACAAAGTGGAAAGGTTGCTGTAGCGGGGAGAATGCAAGTGTTGGAGGAAAGGTGCAAAGTCATTGTGCAGGCACTCCCTGCTGTCCTCCATGGAGGAAGGATATGCAAAAACATGCAGACACACATGGTCCAAGCATCAGATGTAGCTTCCACATAGCACCCAGATGTTCTGTGTCTTTGGAGAGGTCACAGGCAGAGGTCTGCTGAGAAGAAGCTTATTCATTCATACATTTACAGAGCTATGGTCAAAATACTGAACCAGAATGAAGAACCTGTATGTAACCTTGGGTAGAGCAGTCAATAGTCTCTGCTTTCATTCTGCTCCCTCCTGCTCCTGTGCACCTCTAGACATTGGCTGGATCGTGAATTAAAGTCCGTGCCGGGCAAATCTGTCAGCGTGCAGTACAGCCTGAGTCCAACAGAAGTGCTCTTGATCTATCAGCAACATGAAAGAAATATTACACCCCAGTGGAAGCAAGCAGGGGAAAAAACAAATAAAATGTTATTATAATATTTCCTGTGAAGGAAGTTGGGATAATATTGTGGCTGGTAGCTGACCAGCTGCTTTCATTTAATATTTTTCTAATTTTAGTCAGTGTTGGTCAAACAAACACAGCTTTCAGAGGATTTCCTTCAGTGTTAACAGACTGTCGTGTAGTTAGTTGAACAGAAGCTCTGCAGTGTGAGGTATGATCAAGAAATGTGCCCTTTTTAAAAACAGTGATGCATTGGTACAATTAGCTGTTCTTGAGGGGGCCAGATTTTCCAAACCTGGGCTCTAGATTGCGCTCCTCATTGGCTTAACCCTGCTGCAACTGCACATCTCTGGGGGACTGGATTTGGATGGGCCAGACTTGCTCATGGTGGTGCAAAGAATCAAGGAAAATGGAGAAATTCTGTATTATGGTCTGGCCTGGGTAGCTCAACCCCTGGAAACAGCGGCTGTAGCTGGAGGTGCGAATGTACTGCCTCGCACCTGCAAAAAGGAAGTCTGGGGCTCAGCCCTCTGAAATTATTCCTAGGTACAGAATGGGCTATTATAGTGGAGTTTTCAAAGAACTCTTTTTAGGGCGAAAAATAAAATTTGCTGGCTGGCTGGTAGCAGAGAGTCATAGACAGTCTGCCACTGTGTACTCAGTGCCCAATGTGCTGCTTATTCTAAGTTGAGCTGCTAAATTGCTTAGTGTTAATAATTTGTTGTTGCAGTGGTAGAGCTGCCTGCCTGCCCGCTCCTGGGGCTATGGCCAGTTAACCATTCCCTTCCTGAGGGGTGCTGCCCTCCATCCTCACCTTGACCCTCTTTTTTTGCTGCCAAGTTGCAAGACCTTTAAGTTGCATGTCTTTTGCTTTGCAAGAGCTTTTCAGGATGTGTTGAACGCTTGCATGATTCAGAGATCTGGCTTCCAGTTGAGATCGCTGAAATCCATAACATTGGGATTCAGAGCCACATGCTTCTCTAACATTCGTAACCAAAATGTCATGGCCATGTGGCTCCTGCATTCAGCAGAATTATCGTTTGCTACAGATGTTTATGAGTGCATGGGCACAGTTAGAAAGTTTGCTGTCCAGTCTCCATTCTGCATGAAGGGATTTGAAGAAAAACCCAGCCACCAGATCGATTTTAGAAACTGTAAAAGCTGTTTTGGGGTATTCAGGAGTCCTGACTAAATTCACCCGAATGTTAACAAATTGTGTTTATGCGCTAAAGGGAGGGGGAACAGCTAGAAACATATGCCATCTTGTATCTGTTTCATATAGTACTATGATAGTCAGAAATTCATCTTAGCTTTCTGATATTTATGGTCCATCAGTATGTCCATAACACACTGGTTCAGTTGAGAATTTAAGTGATATTTTCATTTTGGTTAGTCGTTGGTAAAGAAAATACAGTCTGATATCTCAAAATCAAACTGTGAAGGTCTTCACTGAAGACTCCAGTGGTGAAAATGCAGCTCTCCGAAAACAACTCTCTGAGACAACTGCTATGCTTGCAAACAGTGTAAAGGAAGAAAAGGAAGACAGAATAGTGAATTACCAAAAGCAAGGACAAGGAAGAACACTTTTGGCTACAAACGTCTGTGTTCGAATGACAGAGTGCTTATATCCAAAGAAGGCAGGCAAGGTAGTCTTAACGAAGGCATTCTAAGGCGGACAATATTCTTCTTATTCCCAACTCTTTGTTAATGACTTTCTAAAACGTGTATCCACAGGCAGAATTCAGTCCTGTTGAACTGCATTCAATTTTTGAAAGTTTTATAAGGGCATTCTTCAGCAAAACAACCAAGTGACATGAAAAAAAAAATAGCATTTGGAAATTACAGCAAATGCTAGACTTTGCTCTTCAGTGAATGTTCACAAATTTTTGCTCTTCCTTTATTCTTTTGTTAGTGTTGCAACCAAATCTGTCTATAACTAACTGTGCATTCAGAGAAAAAAAAAAAGAGCATTAGTGACTACTACAAAGAAAACATGAAAGAGAGGACATGACATGGGGAACATCTGCCATGAGTTCAAAGAAGAGCAGACATTCTTCTGGTAGCCAAAACCAGGATTGTAGTCACAGCGTTAAATGGGCCACAGCACCTTTTTTGGTGATGTAGTTCTGATGGCATTTTAATTTGGTGTTCTGTCTCTAATCATTATCTATAGACCTTGCCCTGATGCCACCTATTTGCACAGGGTGTGTCGTGCTTTTCTACCAGCTTTGTACATTGGAAATGGCAGGATTCACCCTCTAAAGGGCTTGTTCTTAATTTTTCATCCTCAATTAAAAGAACCACACATTTGCCATATTAAAATTTAAAATTGTGTTTATTGAGACATATGGGTATTTACTATGTGCAAATGTTATGTTTACTTTGAGATGTTTTCATATGTGCATATTTCTGTTAGTGATAATATTATTATGGTAATTCCTACATAAATGTGTATAGTATGTATTTTGAGTAACTCTGAAAGTATTTATTAGTTGTCTTGTTGCTAATCACTTTCAGAATATAAAATATTGAATGGTGGGTTAAATAGTTCACTTGCATGTTGATTTCACTTACCTTTTTTAGGGAATATTTAAGGCAATGTAAGGTCTGAATCAAGACAACTTAGGCAAAGCTGTCTGTAACTTGTCCTGACAAACCACATTTGGTTCAGTTTATTGAGAACTTTTATGGAAAGAGATCTGAGGAGAATCATTATCAAACTCTTGAAAAATATTTTGCAGGGGGGGCAGGAGGGAACATGGCCGTTTATAGAAGTGAGGACAGACCTACAGATACAAGGAGATGATTGAAAAACAAAAACAGCTTGGAAGCCTTATATTCACTGATGCTTTTATTCTTAGTGTGCCATTCAATTAGGCATTCTCTGAGAATGCATTGCAATGCTTTCTTATATTTTCTCATTAGAAAAACAGTTCCTTGAAATGATTTTAGGGAAATCTGTGGCCACCAAAATAATTCACTTATTATTGCTCATGACCATGGTATTGCTAGCTCTGAGGTGCTAGCTAAAGCTAAAGGAAGACCCAACACTGGCCCCTGAGGTGCATGAGAGTTTTGATTCCCACTTCAACAAGGCTCTGATTTGGTCGATTTTAATGCAGCCACTGCAAAACTGCTTGGGCCTAACACTCCGTAAAATTGCCTGAAACTCATGGGTACAGTGGAAAAGTGACATACCTGAAGGGCACATCTGCACCAGTATCTTAGTTCAGATAAAAATTGTGGGCTTGAATGGCAAAAAAAGTGATCCCTGCCTTTGGCACATCAAGGAATCTCCATGGCATACAGGACTATGGTTACACAGAACCTCCTCATAGATGTGCAATCATGATCCAGGGGATTATGAAAAAAATAAAGAGGAAAGTCACATTAATTATTGCTGCCATTCTTGTTATGCTAGGTGATAAAGGATAAATTGGGCTCATTGTTGAGAAGAAAATTCGGGGATAAGTTTGTGTACTCATCAGAGTAGTGGAATACACTCAAACACAGTTTTGCAATGACCCACTTCATCAATGCATTCTCATCACAATAGCAGCTGGTCAGTTTATATCAAATGATTTATAAGGCAAGTACCCTACTTTAATTATGGTGATAATCATACTTTATCAGATGTATTTTAGCATCCTGAGAAAGAAAAAAAAAATCATATTATGAACATATCACCTTAAAACACTACACGAATGGTTCGTCTCTTGAATATCACTTAGGTATCCATCAGGTAGGTAAAGCTTAGAATCTTCACAAAAAAAATAAAAAAAAAAGAGGATCAATTTAAAAATTACGTCAGAAAGGAAGAGAGCAAAAATTCTTTGAATTTGAAATTGAAAGAATTACAAATTCTTTTTGTTTTGAACACGAGATGAATCTTGTAAAGGCAAGTCTTATATTTCTGTGAATTTAGCAGATGGAGGAAGGATGTATGAAGAGCTCCAAGTCAACTGACAAAATAATTTACATGAAATCTTCACCTCTGAAAACAAAAGGATTCCGAGGCAGTAAGACTCATAGCAGTTACTGAATTGGAAGGGACCCACAAAGATCTTCAGGTCCAGCTCTTAAATGAATGGTCCATACATGGGTTGAACCCACAACTTTGGCAATATTAGCACCAGGCTCTGATCAACTGAGCTGGTCTCAGGTTCAAGCACCTCTGGAAAACCCTTGCCTTGATGAAATGAGGCTGTATGGTTTGCAGTTATGTGGGAGAGGGATTTTCTCAATATGTTTCCTTGCTGAAAAAAAAGGTCCACAGCAAGGTTTATGGGTTTAAACACGTCATGTTTTTATCATGAGCACCAAATTTTCTAAGTGGGTGGGTACTGTCAAGCATGCCAGGATGTGTCACAGCAGCGTGGGGCTGTAAAGATAGGCCAGCAACTCAAAATGTTTCAAAACGTTTCAAATTTATTAGGGATGAATGCTCCTGAGCACCTCATGTTTTCATACTTTCACTCTTGCTTAGGTGTTTAGTGGATGCCTAGAGACAGATAACCTGTGTGGTTATCTGGTTAGCTCTTAACACCTAATTATCACTTCATCCAAGGCTCAAGGGTGATTGAGAATCAGTATGTTTAAAAGTCTCTAAACAAATGATTTTTAAAAATACATATTTTTAAAGGAATTAAGTGAATTATTCCCATAGCAGGAATCTCCTCAGTGGATATGGGAGGAAAACTGAGCAATGGCCCAGGGCTTTGTGGAAAAAGGCTGGTTCAATTAGGCAAGGGATAAAAAAACCCTTGTCTGATTTTTCCCCATGTGTTTTGTATCTTTGGTCATCTAATACAATATAGTAAAGAAAAGCATGGACCAAGTAAGACAAGTCCTCCTTGGCAACAACCGGTACTAGTTAAAGAACCAAGCAAAACACCTTCCTCTATAGCATTTCGAATGTATGGATAAGTGTTAACATGCCTTATTTTTAGTGCAGGAAGTGGAATGCCTGTGGTCTAATTTGTGTCTTAACATTTGCCTTTCTAGAGACCAGATTCAAGGAAAGGGACCTGCTCCTGGTTAGAAGTTTCTTTAAAGGAGTTTCTGGCAAATATCTTACTGTTAAGCCTGAGCTTGAAGAATCACATCCTCTTTTACCCTGTCCCAACAAGCTCTTGTCTCTTAACTCATTGCGAAAACATTTGCAAAACTTTCAGTGGACAAAAATAGTCATCTGCTTTCATTTGGTTTGCAGCTCCTGGCTATGTACAGCATTCATATAAAGCCTGCTGTGGCTCTAAAGGCATTACCAGTGCTGGAGATGAAGCAGAAGAGAAAAAAAAGGTGTAGGAATCAGGACAATCACTGGAAGAGGAGCCCTGGTTAAACCTGGTGACTGGGGAGCAAGATGGGACATGGTCTACCTTTCAGAAATCACAGGTCGCTCACTGTACTGTAGTACTTGTCTCTTACAAAGACAGATTTTTGTGTCCTTTACCCTTGTGTGCTTACCTAGACTGGTGAAAATAGCCTTCAACACCTTCTAGATACAGTCACTACTTTGTTCAAAAGGCAGAAGCCTAGAAAGAGGTGTTAAGAAACAAACTAACCAGCATGAGGCAACCATGAAGTAGTATTCCATATAATTACTATACCTTTCATCTCATTTGTTCATATGCTCAATGACTTTCACTTTTTCAACTGTCACAGCATCACCTTCAAGATTTTGAGGCATGTCTTCCAGTCTTTTCGTTTCCCTGAAGACTTTCAGTCCCAATGCCACATCTTCTTGAGGACCTTGCTGATCCTCTGTGTCTAAATCCATAACCTTTCTAAGGAATGTTTTATTTATGGATGTGCACTCAGTTGGTGAGGGGGAACATTTGTGTACAATTGTGTATGCATGCACTGCCATGGAAAAGTAAACAACGCTGATAATTTCTAGAACTATGTGGGGAATGTCAAGGGCATAAATATCAGCATGTTTCATGAAATTCATGTACGGACAGGCATTCTGAATCAGATCATACAAACTGTTTCCTCTCATGCCTTATCTGTTGTTTGTGGGTGAAGGAAACTCTCTGGTAAGTATCTGTAAAGTAATCAGATCAAATGGAAATTTTCTTTTCCTGTCATCAGTTTATAGATGTTGTTTTTCTCTAATTCTTTGCATTGTGTATAGAAGTGAAAAGTCTTCTTACTTCAGGAAATATGCTTTCCTTTTACAAGCTGCATCAATTTTTCATTGAAATATCTCATGACAATGAGTTCCACTGAGTAAAAGACTCTTGCATTTTGGTGTTGCACTAACTGAAAGTCCAGAATCATTGACATGACTACAGGTCTCATTTCAAATTTACAAAAAAAAACCCAAAAAAACCCCATCAGAAATCTGTTGAATTTACTAGTGCTTGACTCTGATGTACCCAAGAAGAAAATTTATTTATTTTGATATATTTGGCATTTTCAATGTCTGAGAGAAAGACAGGCCTCATACCCATAGGTTTATTCTGGGGAGGTGATTTCCTTGGTACTGATATGTAGCCCCAGTCAGACCTTACCTTTCCACCTTATTAAGTTTTGTTTTTAAGTCATTAAAACAGGAGAAATTAGGCTCAACTATATATCACAGTGGTTTCTACATGGTGAACATACAAAGCTGCTCCAGGAATACGATGGTTCTGCACAGACCCAAACAATGTGAGGAGCAGGAGCAGGTGATCAGTGACTGCAGCACTCACAGCCCAACATTTCATTCAGTACAACTCTGAAGATGATTGGGAAAGAAAGAAAATATATGTCTAGGCTTAGTTTGAGAATATATCAAGTTCCTTATGAAATAAATGCCCCAGGGAAAAAGAGGATGTATCATTCAGTAGAAGAGCATTTACTTTCACTCTAACTCATAGGAGGAAGTGTACAACCAGTGTGCAAAATGCTATAGTGTGTTTTGGTATAGGAAATATTGTTGACAAGCAGCTTTACAGGAAATGTTAGGGTTTTAATTAAATCTATATATTCTTCTTACTCTGCAACTACATATTAATTTTTAAAGGAAACGATATTTTTAAAGGAAGCCTCCTTTAGTGTTGCTATCTTTTCTACAAGCATCTTCTGAGAGGTGTTCCTTATAGCGAATGCATGGATGTGTTGCTCTCAGCATCCTGGTTTCTCATGGTGCAGTGTGACAAACTGAATAATCAGGGATGGGAAAACAACTTAGTGCAATCGCATTATTGTGCTTGGTGGTACGTGCTACCTGCCTGTACCAAAAGAGAAAAGGGTCCATGTGGGAAGTCATGTGCTTTCAATGCCTGCTGGAACTCTGCAACTGAGTTGAGAGACAGGGCCACATTTCACACCTTATTCATGAAGCCTGATCCTGAAATGCTTCTGACAGAAAAATGTGATGGACTCCCAGGAAAGAACTATGGGAAGAGAATTTCTAAGTAAAAAGTTCAAAACTTACATGGAAGAAAAGTCCCAAGGGGCTAAACTGCTGTCCCTATGCCACTTATGCAGCAAAACAATTAATTCAAAGAACATGTGATAAGTTGAAGCCAGAAATACCCAGGCAGTTTTCTAGGCAAGCCGTAGTAAACTTGTGTTCCGAAGACATCACAATCTAATTCTTACTATGGTAAAATAAAAAGTATTGAAGGAATTGGAAATGTCTTCACCTCACATATAAAGTGTATTTAAAGTAGGCGAATAGCTGATATTTTCCCATGTATTTATTAGTATTCCCAGAAAGTTACATAAGCAAACAACAAAAGCTAATTTGTGACAATGAAATGATGAATGAATTGATGGAAGAAAAAAAAAAAGAAAACTTACCTGCTATTGCATTAATTTTAGTCAACAGAAAACTGAAAAGAACAATATCTAGTACACTCTTCACTTCAACAATTAAAGCATAGCTAATCTTTTATAAGTTCAGAGAGAAGTACCTCAGGCTTAGTGAATAGGCTTAGAATAGTCTTAAGGGGCTGCAAGAGTAGGCAAGAGGTTATTTTCCCCAGAGCCTTTTTTTTTCTATTTGTCAGAGTAAACTCTCTAAACCTAAAGTCTCAGCAGACTTCTTGTTTTTTTAAAGCAGCTATTGTTCTGACAGTCTCTTCATTTTCCCTTTATTCTTTCTCTTTCAGCAGACCTATGCACCAGAAACTGAAATGCAATGCGAGTTTTGTCAAATCTACATCAAAATAAAGTTCCAAAGCAGTATTTAACAGGAAACGGAAAGAAAGCAACCTCCTTTGCCACACTAGCTTGATGCTTAGTTGTCATATTTCTCGCATTTGTGATTCCTCCCTTTGATCACTCTAATAACAATTCCTTAGACTATTAAAACTGGAAGTCAGAAACATGTTAGTGGAAAATTCTACTTTTCACCATTTATGCTGTCTGTTTAATTTTTGTGATTTGCTCACTTTGGACCCTGAACAGAGGTTAATTTCACCACTCTCTTGCCCCAGTGTCATGCCAGGGTAAACCTGTCAAGACTGGTTTGTAAGGAGGTTAGTGATGTGTGATTGATAGGCTTTGACAAAACCTACTTTTGGGCCGTGTACATTTGGTGAGGTGGTGTGGATGTAGTCAGTAGGATTTTTCTGTGCTGCTGCTAGCAGTAACGGAAAAAAGTGGGGAACAGGTAAGACTGGCACAACACGGATACATTTGGCCCTTGCTTTATTTCTAGTTCTGCTTTCTAGTTCTCTTTTAGAACAAAATCCCTCCTGTGTGAGAGGTTCCCGTAAAGGAAAGTGCCTGAACTAGTTTTCAATCTGACCAGAAGTTAGTGTGCTGGGTAAATGGTCTTTTTTTAATTTTTGTTCTCTCTAGCACTTAGGACACTTCCAGATGAACAGATAACCACTGCTGTTTGCATCCCTCTTTTAAGAATAACCAACAACAAATATAGAAGTGAAATAACAAACGTGAGAATGTTATCTCCTACCCCACAAGAGCATGAATTGTCCAACCAGGACAAGGAACATGGGAATAACTTGGAAATATTTTCCTTTCCACCTCTCTGTCAACACCCGTGGAGTTGTTTGCATTGAGTACTTTATATGGTGCTATATTTTGGGCTGCTGTTTGACACCCATTTACAAAGCAATCTGTGTTTTAACATTAAAGTCTCTGAGTTGCTAATATCTTTATAGCAAGCTCCACTCATTTTCTTTGCTTGCTTTTTATGGAATCAATGGGCTGAAGTTTAGTGCTTGTAAAGGTGGGGGATGTGCAGTGGTAGCTAAAGCCATCTACTGTGAGAGCCATCAGCAAGTAAACTCTGTGCAGCACTGCCAAGGCAATACAGCCTAACTGGCAGCTCTTTTGCTATTTGTTCCCAGACTTCTCCTCAACAGAGGATGACAGTGTGCTTGTTTTTGTGACATCGGCAAGTAGAAAGCAAGACGAGGCCACCAAGGTTATTTCCTTTCGTGTTGCAAGGCAGTGTTTGAAGGCAGATACTTGGGAGGAAGTGCTAGTGCACTGACCTGCTCAGAAAGGGAAGCTGTTGCAGAAGAGCTGTTGTGCACAAGTCCTGGTTTTTTTTTCCATTTTCTGTAAGTCTACCGTTTCAGAATCATTGATACCAGGTCCTGAGGGCATGGTTTGGCTAGTGTAGCTGACTAGATGAAGTATGGATCCCTTATTAACTTGTCAAACTATGATGCAGCTGCATCATTTGCTCACCCGTTTGCTTTACTTAAATAAAGGTTGGTGGTTAGGCTTCTGTTGCATTTTGCTCTCCTGCTAATTATCAGTGTATTTGGTTTAGAGACAATTAGCCACCTGGTTCATTCTCCCACTGAAGTCAGGTCATCATGAGTTACATCTGCTTTCAGAACTCTTCAAGTCCAAGACATAATAAAAAGATGATGGTTATGGTTATAAAAAGCATGCAGGGTTGGGTGTAAGCTGTACAGATCACTGAGTTCTCAAGCAGGATTGGGTTACAAAGCTCTTGCAAGGGCTTCCTTCTGCATGTCACAGAAGATGGATGTGAAAAGAAAACAGATTTTGTGATGCCAGAAGTCCTTTAGCCTATGAATGGTAAAGAGTGTTTGCAAAGGTAAATGGATAAAGGCTAGGCAAAGCGAGACGTGATACTTCCCTTTGGCACTGCGGTGATACAACACAAAAGTGACAAGTAAGCACGTCTCTGTGCATACTGCATTTGCATAAAAATAAAAGTTGTTCAGACCTGTGGGTGTTTCCTTTTAAAAAATGTGCTATATAATGTGGCATAAGATTATGTGTGATGCACATTTACTTTTATAATCCCATATGTTCCGGTAAAACTCCGTATTTTGAAGTAAGATTTTATTACAGTAGAACCTCGTTAATTCTCGGTAATGACTGGGAGACCCTTTGCAAATTACTGAATTTTGTATACAATCAAATGCCATTTATTGTATTGTGTTGCTAGATGTTCTTCTGCATCCTGGGGAAGACGAGCTGCAGAGAACCCTGCCATTCGTACCTCAGCTAAAATCACTGTGGAGAAGGGGGGTACAAAGTCATTGCAGTGGGTTTAGCTCCAGGTGTTTGTTACAGATGTTCACGTGGGGCTAGCTCTGGAGAGGATGGAGCCCTGAAAGAAAGGAAAGAACAGATGGGGACCTGGCAATGAGTAGATTAGCATAATTTACTGTTTCATCCTTTCTGGCTTGGGGTCATGGAGGGATCACAATCTGAATTTTTCTGGAAAGCACAGGTATCATTATTCTCCTAGACATCAATATGGCCATTTCAGATTCAATAGGGCCACCAACTTGGACGGAGGCAAGACCTAATCTTCCAGTAAGGAGCACGCCCATAGGTTTTCCTGAGAAACTGCAGCAGCACACATAAACTGAGACAACAATGTTCCGTTTACTTAGGAACAGAAATGCATGTTCATGATGCAGACGTGTGCATCAAATGTAGGCAAGACTTAGAATGGTCAGAAGAACTTTTTGCATGTATAAATATACTCCTGGACATATCTACTGGATGAGTTCTCATTGGTTGGTATGAAATTGTAGAACACCTGCTTGCATCTCTTTTACCTGCCGTATTATGGAGTAATAACAGCAACTCAACAATTAAGATAATAGAATCTTGCTCTTCATTAGACACTCGTTTTTCAACCTAATCAGATCAACTCTGCCTCAAAGAAATCAGTCCTCCTGACTCTGTCTCTCCCAGGATAGAGATTTTTTCAGACATATTGTAATTGAAAGCAACCCCCCTTAGTTTTGTTTACAATGAATGAGTATGAAGTGGCTAAAGAGGGAAATCTGGGGAACTAGGGAACTCAATAGGTGTGTACAGAGTGAGGCAAACTTGAGTTTATAAATGGGGGAAATGGCAAAATTTGTGGGGATTTCTAGGAAAGGGTATGCAATTATTGGGAGGTGAAGCCCTAAGAAGCAATACAGAGGTCATGGAGGGATGAAACTCAGTCAGAGACACAGAGAAGACTGAAGCAAGGAGAAAGATGGCAGCAGTGTCATCGTGCATCCATGGATGGAATGGAAAGGAGGAGGGAGATAAGAGGCATGAAGGTGAAGAGTTATGAAAGGGGAAGACAGGCATGGACGTGGGCTTATGTGAGAGGGGTACGTGTCATGACCAGATTATCAGAGAGAAATGAAGTGCTGGCGTAGGCAGGAGAGAAATGGAAGTGAGAGGAAGAGAAGGAAGATGATATGGCAATGGGGAACTGGAGCATACTCCTAACTGTTCATTCGCAGGGTTCTTTAGCACTTGTCACGTTTTGAAGACATGTATTTTATAGCCAAAGTGTATATTACAGTAGGGCAGAGAAGACAGTTAGTCAGTTCCTCTCAAAGACTACTTTCAGCTAAACTTCTACTAGCCAATTGTTTGGTTAACAGTTTTCAGACATCAAATCGTCCTCCTGTGCAGATCTATTACATCCATAATAATCCAAGTATTTGGCATCATAAGAATTGCAAAGGAAACAAAAAAGCCCATCATGGTCTGATACCTGAATCTTCTGTCTTGACACTGGCTACAGCTGCACCCTGGCATTTACAAAGAGTAAAAGCCCCTACAGCCACATGTGCTTGGATCTGATAGTCCACACTTTTTCTACTTTGTTTCATTCATCATGTTTGGCTTTTTACCCACTTACACGGAATTTGGATGGGAATCCTCTTTCTAATGCTCAGTGGCTGTCTAAGTACAAATCATACACTAAGTCACACAGCGTCTTTTCAAGCCTGAATAGCATTTTTCAAGCCACAGAGAAATTACTTCCTATACAACTGTTCCCATACAAATCAGTAGGAGAAGAGTGAATGGGAGACCCTGTGGGAGCAGGATGGCAGTGTAGAGGAGCTAGATGAAAGGCACTGGATTGCCCTAATTTCCTGGCATGTAAGAAGGTAATTCACTTTGATAGCACATCACCACTGGTGGCTTTCCAACAGACGAGAAAGACTTGCTAGTTGAAGAAGTAAGTAATGTCACATGAAACATACATAATTTGCACAGAGAGAAAATGTAAGACCACTAGAGTTATTGTTTTGCTAACAATGATTTGTGACAATGACACTTCAGAGAGTGTGGACCTGGGTTGGAAGCTATGAATAAAATGTATTTCTGCTTCAGGGATCTGTTCTTGTATATGTTTTCTTGCAAACTTTAAGGAAGCTCTTGCAAGATAATACTGTTTAGCAATTATGATTTACTTCAATTGGCTCCATTCTTCATATTGTTTAAACTCAGATTTAAAGAATAATATCCACCTTGTTGCTTAACATAAACCCTGTTAAAATAACACACATTTAGAATGGCATTCTTGGCGCTATAGAACAATCAAAAGGGAAGACAAAAACTTAGCATAGCATTTATATGGATATATATATAGATATATTTCTCAGGAAAAAAAAAGCAAGATCTTTTAATGAAGACATCAAAGAATACATCTCTCTTAGCTGAAAAGAAGAATGTTTCCTGACAAAAGCGAATTAAGGAGTAAAACCGCTTTTTAAATTTAGACTTGAAAAATGTATATTCTTGAAAAATGTAAAAAAAAATCCCACCACTCCATCCACCCAACCCAGTGTTCTTTTAGGGCTATGGAGTACCTAAAGAAATGTAAAGATAGATGATGCATGGAAGCTTGATACTTCATGAAAGAAACATAGACTGTGATTTTGCTGTTACCTAAGGCACAATATTGAAATATGTGTTCTGGAAGGGCTCTTTCTCAGCTTGCCTAGAGATTCTGGAACAAATTCTACTCCTGTTTACACCTCTGTAAATCTGGATTTACTAAATGACAGGTGGTAGCATTATCCCGAGTGTGTACACTCCTAACTGAGAGTGGGACTTCGCCCTACATTAAAGGCAAACTAATAGTAGCTATCCCAGGAGATACCCTTGTTTTGTGCATTCCTGGTCCTTTACTTGAGGCTGTCAACCTACATGCTATCAACTCCCTTTTTAAAAATCAGTGTGAGAAGTCTTTCAGCCTGGGATGGCAAATAGCCTCTGTTGGAGGCCCTGAAGGGCTGTACTGCTCTGATCTTTTTCCTCTTTTATGGTAGGATATGAATGCATTTGGACTTGCTTATCTGCTGGTTGTATAGCACGTAAATCCCAGTGGTGGAAGGGTCCTGGGACAGGCTCTGAAGCAATTTATGCTGCCCTATATCTGCTGCCTTAGGACTGGCTAGGTTTTATTCAGTCAAGTGTTGCCCATGTTTTGGATAAACATTACAAAATATGCTGAAGAAGTTTGAAAACATCAGATATGTTTTAAAAAAGCTTGCCTGTCTACTGACTGGCATGGGTAGACACTTAAAAATTAGTAGTCAGGAGACATACAAGCGTGTGCATAGTACAGAATGAATTGTAAAATGTATGTAATAAATGTATAAAGTGACTAGTGAAGGATGAGTGTGATTGTGGAAACAGCCAAGGGAGTGAGTACAAAACTTTCTGAGCTGCCCAGGACTTCAGTCAAATGACAACAGCAGAAACTTGTACTATCAAACTTGATTGTCCTTCAAGTCCTGCATCTTGCCTCCGTTGCCATGCATTCACCTGGGGAAGCAGGAACAGAGGGCTTTCCCCACACAGAGCCCAGACACTCCTTCTGCCCGTTTCAGATTATGCATTTAAGGACAGTGTTTATTGTCAACATTTATACCTGAAATATCAACATGTTCATGAGAAATTTGGTTGAACAGTTTAAGTCATGCCTTTACTCCTCTGTGTAAATATTTGCAAAATCAGGACCACAGATTCTAATTTTATTTAAGCAAATACCATCTTGTACTATAACTGGCATATGGGGTGTTTTAACTTTGATAATATAATAGTACAAAATAATCAAAAGGAAGTAGTAAAAGTTGAATGAAATGTAGAAGGGAGCAGAGGAGTTCTGGTACCTGCCAAACCAACTGTCTTTGTATTGGTACAAGAAAGAGGTAGATGAAGAATTTGGAGAACTTAGAAACAATGCATAACTCACCATACTGTGCACACCACGCATGAGGAAAAATCCTTATTGTCTTGGAACTCTGTGGGTATGGCATGTGTGATTAGAAGGCCTGCATGGTGGTACTGGAAATAGCACTTTAAAAAGGTTACTCTGAGAGAGAGTAACTGATGCAGGAATTTTTTCAGCACAGAATGGTAACTGTCTTTAAATTTTATGCTTTCTAAGCTTTATTTAAAGTCTTAAACTTTATAGGGTATATTTAACTTGGAGCTCTGATGAAAACAATGGATTATGCTCCCTAGGAGTTGCAACAAACTTTTAATTTATAAAATGACAGTGAAAAATAGGTTGTGTCAACATATTCTTTCCTGTGACAAGATAAAACTGTGGCTCATCAGAACCATGTGGATACTGATCCTGCAACTTGATTTGTCATTTATTTATTCTGAAAGTCTAGATTTAGGATTTGAACCCAAGATATTTATTATACTATAATTTAAAAATATTTGGTGCCACTTGCATTTAACTGGAACAGACTAGCCAGGACTTAAGAAAAAAAAAATTACCTGTGTTGTTTGAGGAAATGAGAGTGTGTAGCGAAAAGCTAGGGTCCCATCATGAAGAAATTGCACGGTAAATAGAGCTTTATTGTGTACCACAAAGAGGGAAGTTGAAGACTGTTTTCTTTTATCATTCAGAGTCATTCTGGAAAATGGATGGTAAAAACTTCAAAGTCAAGTGCTTATTGATGTTTTTTTATTATAAAAATAGTACAGGCACTTAACAGCCTCTGTATTATGTACATTCTTTAGCATGAGTGGGTAGCTGCGTTAGTCAGCAGGACAAACTAAATAATAAAGTCACTGATACATTTTTATAGACAAATCAAAACAAATACCTGGGCTTTCAGAATCACTCAGGATGCCTCTTTACAATAGGAACATCCACAGAAGCCTGAGTGGTTCCAAATGTTGTGTCTACACAGTATTACTTATAACAGCGGTATAGCCAGTGTCCTATTGTGCAACAGGAGATCAAGCTGAAACACCTCTCCATTAATTGTGCATTTATTAAACACTGTGATTTCTGAGAAAAAATGCAGTTCACAGGGGGAGTTCGTACCTAAGTTTTTAGGCTTCAGCACGAGCAAGCATTTCAGTATGGCATACGATTTTTAAACTGAAAATAAATATACAGGCCTAGGCAAAGAAACAACTTCATGAGTGTGCTACTTTGCCTGATTTCAGCACCTATTCAAACAGCCAGAACTCTGTATCTGTTTCCATATCTATTCACAGGCAGAAGTTAGGTGATCTTTGAAGAGTGATTCAGAAAACCTAAATAATGACCTAAGGAAGCCCCTGGAGCCAGCCAGAAAGAAGCAAAGGCATGGAGATACTGCTAGACTTTAATATGAAGTATACTTTATATATGAAGGTTACTGACCTCAGGTCTGTTGGTTACAGGACTGCTTCTGCCTCCAGGCAGCACCCCTAGGTCTCCACACACAGTCTGGAAAAAAAGAGTCAATGTTTTACTCCTGTCTGCCTGGCCTGTGGGACAAGCTGCGTTTTCATCCTTACGGATGGGAGAAAAAACATAGTTTGCTTATGGAGAAAGAACCTGAATTGCTTGCAGTTGCATTCTGTGGAGAAGAGGAAGGGATGGAGCCCCTCGAAACCTGGAAGAATCAGTTTATACCAGAGTGACACGAAAGGACTGATGTGTTTGAAGTGATATAGCACAATAAAGTTTATTTAGGGTTTTTGAATGTATCATTGTTAAGTCCAATTTGATCAATTTTAATACAAATTGTATTTTAGATTAGAGTCTTTGGGGCAGCCATCATCACGCCTCCTTAATTCTCATAACCTATACATTTTTACTGCATGGATAAATATGCTTTGAAACTAATACAGTGTCACTGAATCCAATATATCTGTAGTGGAACCAATCCATGCATACTCAAGTCACTAAATTTTTATGGAAATGAATAGATTTCCTTTCAAGGCATAATATTTTCACTTACACCAGTAGCTTTTCATTGAAACCAATCCTTTGTTTTCTAAAGCCAACACATTCCAGTCCAGGTTCATCTACATATTACTTGAATGTTTTTTTTTTCTTTTGCTTTCTCATAATTAAACTCATTGAAATAAAGACAGTATTGGATGCCTAATGAAACCAACACATTTTCACAGGGACTACTTAGGGTGAGTCTAAGCCAGTGAATAGAATACACTGTACTTCTCAGAGTGATTTCATAAAACGAACACTGTGAAATGGAACATACTTTTACAGACAATCTGCCTCAGGACTATGTGCCCGTATTTTCCCATAAGTTGAATTTGAGGCCTTAAGGTTTTATTCTCTTTTAGAGGATTTTGCTGTTCTATGGTAGCTCGACAAGCTACAAGGAGCATAAGAAAGGGCTGGGGTGAGTGGGTGAATGCTGGGTGAATGTTGACTGAATGTTAGGACACTCTCAGAGGAAAAGAGAGTAGTCAGATGACCAGTGTGCTGCAGTGATGCTTGACGAGTTTGGCAGACCCTTGGGACTCTGCTAGCTGGTACATTTTAGGAGAATATGTAGGTTATTCTGGATGTGATGAAGTTGGCTATCACACTGCAGTCTCTCCATCACTCATCTGTTACCATCTTGCAGAGCTGTACCCAAACCATGCAAGTTTTAGGTGGTGGCTGTGATCAGTTCCCTTACACGTCAGGGAAACAGGAATTCTGGGGCAAATCCAGAATAACTCTGCTTTCCTTGAGTTCTTCTAGAATTAAGCCGTGTAACTGATCAGTTTGACTCAAGAAGTTGCCATGCACTGTAAAGAAACATACTGGAGAGTGACAGTCATTTATTTAATATAGTGCAAAAATAAGTATTTGCCTCCTAATTGATTAGAAAAGAGCCACCATTTTTTTGTAGATGTTCCATTGTTTTGGCAAAGGTCAAATGTCGTTTTTGTAACTCTCAGTGGTGTTACAGCGTTTCTGAGTCTACTTACGAGGGAAAAAAGCCTAGGAAAGTAAGGAGAAGGCTTTATATAGAACTGTGTGCTCTTTAGAACAAAAGTGCTGATGGAGCTGTGGAAACGAGGCCTCTAAGTTTCTAAGAAGCAAAAACTTTGGCATTTTGTGAACAATAGAGGTGTTCACAGCAGTTTCTTCCAAACTGTATGGCACTTTTCAGCTAGGATTGTGTGCAGTTTATGTCAAAACATTTCAGTGAAGAAATACAAATACAGACTAATGTTTGACTTCTTTTGTTGTGTTGAACTGGAGCCAGAGAAAGTATTTATATATAAATCCACTTGTGAAATGCATAACCCTCTCAATGTGACTTATATGTCTGAGACTTACAGAGAATTCAAGCTGATTGACAGAAAATACTGCTCTTATGGTGTCAGAATGTATTATCATGCTTATACAGAAATACAGCCTCCCCCCCACCCCCCCGTCCTTTTTCACCAATGTACGTGTTCATTGTCATTATGTTCTTGTATACTGGAGACGTCCAGGTACAGAAATACCCAATTTGCTAGGACCTAAAGCTACCATGAAAATATATTAGACACCCAGATAGATAATTCAGCTTGTTGGTTTAAAAAAGTGTGCATTAAATCTTCAGTATTTGAAGCCTGAGCTAAAAAAAAAATTGATCCTGTGGGGTCAAAACTGCCATTCAGCGAAGGAAAGAAAAATAAGAACTGAGACAATTAAGAAAGCTTTCCATGCTTGTGCTACAGTTAGTTAGTTAGTTAGTTGCTCTTCCTTTTTTCTCTGTCTCCCCACACTAGGCTCGTGCACATCAAGCAACTGACAGTTAGTGCAGCCTGCAGATAGATCATGAGCAGATTACATGCATCTTTATGTATCTGGCACACAGGTGCTCTCTGATTTTTGCCAAATAGTTTAGATTAAAGCAAATCAATTTTGTGTAATGGGTCCTATATGAGAATGCCCGTGTCATTCAATTGCTCCCATTGCATGATTTCTTTTCCCTTGTCCCAGAGGATGCTCTTTAGACCACTTGCAGTATTTATATTTTCCCTTTAATCTTGTACCACTGTCTTATTCCCCTCTGCTCTGCTTAGCTATGACACTGTTGTGCACCTTTTCCTATTTGTTAAGGACTACTAGGATCTTGGACACTGATGGATTATCATCTGAATGAAGAGGAGGAAGAGACTGTTGGCTCTTGATAATTTTAGTATCGCGACCATTTTTACCAAGTGGGTGGCCCACACTGGCACTCAAAAATGTTCTCCCAGTGACAGAGTGGAAAAGTGTGTCAGTTCCTGTGAACGGGCAGCACCTTGAAGAGTAGATAGAGACAAGTCTCACTTCAGAGGAGAAGTACAGAAAAAGAGCTGCTTGTAGAAGCAACCTGAGTGCTATACTGCACGTGCCGCTTCACCCTGGGGGTATGGCACAGAGGAGAACAAGAGCATCAGCGCCCATGTTTCTGGCCCAATGTCTGTGGCAAGCAAGAGAGAAACAAGGGAGGAACAAAGCCATAGAAGGGCTTCAATGGAAGTATAAGACAGGTCAGCTTGATGTGGGAGGTTCTTGTATTCTTGATTGCATAAAACGATAACTTACAGAGTGATTTAGCTGCCATCAGCAGCTACATCTGTAGATAACATCCGTCATTCTTCTCCCAACCGAACCTGGCTCTTGGACTTTCCCTGTAACTCATGTTTCACACAGTGTAGAACTGCTTTTGCACCTTGTATTGGGTCTGTCTGGGATGGAGTTCATTTTCTCGTGGCGGCCCTCACAGTGCTGTACTTTGCATTGGTATCTAGAAAGGTGTTGATAACACACCAGCATTTTGGCTACTGCTGAGCAGCCCTGGAACAGCATCAGTGCTGTCTCCCTAACGTTCTCCCCCCTCCATGAAGAGGCTGGGGGTGGGCAAGATCCTGGGAGGCGACACAATTAGGCCAGCTGACCTAAATTAACAAAAGGGATACTCTCTACTGTGTGATGTCAGCTCAGATATAAAAGCTATGGGAGGGAGGAAAAACTGGGGGCATTTGTTATATTAAAATGTTTACATTCCAGAGCAACTGCTCTGCTTACTGAAGCCCTGCTTCCCAGGAAATGGCTGAACATTGTTTGCCAACGGGAAATAGTGATTTTTTTTTTTTTTTTTTTTTTTTTTTGGTAAACTGCCTCATCTCAACCTACTAGCTGTTTTCTGTCTTATTTTCTTTCTCCTGTCCTGTTGGAAAGGGAGGGGAGTGATAGAGCAGCTTAGTGGGCACCTGCTATCCAGGCAAGGTGAACCCACCACACACCTCCACGTGTCTTATACATAACCAGGGGTATTGATTGCATTCCTAAACAAGAGCATGACCCACTTGATACAGTTTTGCTCTCACTCATTCTGATATTGTGGAGCAGAGTTTGGGGTGGCTGCTAAGAAGCAGCAGTGGATCAGCTGCTGCAACTCCTTCTACTGTAGCATTCATTTTTCTTAGTAAGTCAATGAGATAGTGAAGAACGAAGGTGTTACTTCATTTCACTCAAGTGTTTTTATTGTGCAGGTATTTATGCTTCCCACACACATAGACAATGATCTCAATTACATGACATGACCAACTTAAAACAGAAGAAAAAAAATCCAGAGTTTCCATCTTACCAGGAATTAATACTTACATAAGCTAATGCGGATAGAGGAACAGTGATGAAATTTGGCTGTGGCATTCACATTCTCTACCTAGAAAAAAAGAGTTAGCTGAGGATGGTGTACCCTTTCTATGAACGATCTATGAACAACATTTGAAGAACAAGTGCACCCCTCTCACCTGAGGCATTAGCTTGAGAGATGAATCATGTAGGAAGCTCTGGGAATTACACAAAATGTATGGAGGAAGTTAGGCTGGAGACAGTGGCTCCATCTTATTCTTACAATCTTTCCATCAGATGTTGCTGTTACGCAAGTCTTTGTCCCCTAAAACTCGAAGAATGATGTATTTTGCCAGGAGGTTTCTTGTTCTTCTCCTGGGATGGCAAGAGGTTACGTGAGGTCATATTCACCATACTGAATAGAAAGCTGCACTCTAATGCTTGGTGATTTCAGCCAAGAACTAAAAGAGAAAAGTGATGAGAAGGTACCTGTTATGCTGAAATTCAAAATATGCCAGCTCTGAATCCTACTCAGGAATGCAGAGATTTTTTTTCTTCTAAAATGTATACATTTCATATTCAAGTCTCAGTCACATTTCCATTTGGTGACTAATTTTCCCCATATGCAACTAGAGGAAGAATGGTGAAGGTTTCCAGATTTAAATAAAAGAGTATTACATAGGAAGCTAATTTGCAAACCAGAAGCTTTATGAGAAGTAGGATAACTAACTGTTCTCACAATAGAAGGAGAAATGGAAGAACAATAATGACTGTTCCCTGACAGTTTGAGAAATGATAAGAGCTACTAGCAGCAGTACATACACTTCCATTCTCATCCAAGAGAAGTGTTATCTAAAATGAAGTAGAGCAACCATAACTGATAATAATGGTTTTTATCATAGCCATGACCGCTATGAACCTGGTCAATGGGATAAGAGCAGGACAAGTGGAAGATGAAGCATATAAATAACATGTAAAAGCAGGAAAATAAGCAGTACTTGAGAGAGTACTGTCTTCCCTCAGTCATGTTCAAAGGTCATTTTAGAGAGCGGCTTTTTACGTGGGTGGATTCAAAAATAGCATTCAAAGCTCTCCAAACCACCTATCGAGCAGGGAAAAGAGGACAAAGGAAAGGCCACTCTGGGCAGATTAACCTTCCTCTCATCTGGAGTCCACTTTCTGGGCCAAGCAGATGAATGAAGTAGAAGAGAAAATGTGAAAAAAACTCTCATTGCTCTATCTAATGATGCTTTAACATAAGTGAGAGAAAATATCTTTCCTTTTCAAGCACTGATCTCACTGTTGGGCAGATACTCTGGGATCAGCAGGGCAGTCAGGAAGTGGGCGTGGTCTCACATGTCTTTTCAGAATGTAGACTTGAACAGAGACAAAGCAAAACAACTGTCAAACAAATATTAAGCCTCAAAACTGAGTCCTAAAGACTAGAAATTCTTTATCTGGTGTTGCTGGAATCCATACTCACAAATTATTTACATAACTATACTCTATCTGATCAACTTAAATGTAGTCACACTTGCTATATTAAAATCTATTTGTGCCTTACCAGAGAGTAGATTAACTTTGCAGATGCTAATAGCTACAGAATGGCAGGATTTAGTCTAGGGAAAGTGCCTCATCCTTAACTGTAGAGGCACAAACGGCTTACTTCATATCCCAGGGGAATATGATACCAATCTACAAACAGATAAAACACAAGAAATATTATTTAGACACATGACACTGCCACTGTGAACATAACTGGTGGATTTCTTGCACAGGTTTTTTTGCCTTCCCATCACCTCCCTTCAAAAACGTGTGTTGTGAACTGCCGTGTTCTGCAGCTCTGTTTTACACACAGGTGGCACTTCGATAGGGTCATACACGTTCACGCCCTGCCGCAAAAGTACTGACAACCCTTTGCTTGTTCCCTGCTATATCGTCACTGACACAGTATAAATCAAGCACAGTACAACCACTCTTGTGGGCGCTGTCCCATAATAAAAGTGGGACATTCCTCTGGGAAGGGGAGAGTGGAAGTGAAACATATGCTTGCGGAGGCAGGAGCTGGACCTTAACAATTTTGAAAAACCCAGTATTTCCACCATGGCTATTTAAAATCCCCATCATCCCTTTATGTATTTTTAAGTGCATACTCATGTAAATACATCTGATCATATGGAAAATGTCATACTCTATGAAGAGAAAATGTGGTGTCTTTGCCTGAGGGTAGAATCAGTCTTTCCACCGTGGCCAAGCCATTCTTGGGTTGTCAGGTAAGGTCCCACTGCTTAGGGTGGTTGTCCTGTCACACCAAAGTCGACATACTGGCTATGAAAAGTGAAGTCATCTTATGCCCACTGGTATACCTTCATTTGAAAGGAAGTAAGATGAAATTCCCATACTTTCTGAATGACTTGCTGTGTGCAGAATTATACTCAGAGTGGAAGGCAACTTTGACAACAAGGAATATTTTTGTTAATAATCTTAATTCATCCATCCAGTAATGAGGTACACAAGAAGAGTTAGCTACACATACAGTGCTTTCTAAAACTATTTCATGAAAGAAAATGTAAACAAAGTGAATTAACAGAATATATTTTTTTTTCTAAAGAGTAATTTTCTAATTTTTCCGTTGTGCAGCAGCTGCTGTTGCCATGCTGTCATTGCTGTTGCTATGTATTTTTGAGTGTGCCAAAATGTAATTGGCTACTTCAGCATATATAAACTATTGGTAGAGATGTTTCTATGGAAAATCACATCTTTTTTTGATTGGTTCTTCCTGAAAGTAGATGTGCTTAGCTATCATCTCAATTTAAATTGCGACCAACAGGTTTTAAGTCTCATAATGCAATGAAGTCACATGCTATTCATCATGGTGGAACTGAATTGAGGCAAGAACTTTTATGTTGACATTATGATAGAATATGAGTGAGATTGCATCTCCATGGTCTCCAAATGTTTCTATAGTCTTTAGCAAGCTTTTTGATTCACTGTGAATTGTATTTGCTCTGAAAATATGGCTCTTTCCTGGTCTTGCCTGACGTAACTTGCAGGCTACTAAGTCAAAACTTGTTTCAGACTAGCTATGGATTTTGCCTGAGGACCTTTTATAAAGAATTATCGACTTGTGCAATGCAGCTATGTATCTAAAAGCCCTTTCAAAAGATTGACTAATACCTATGGAAATTGTGTCAAACTCATCAGGTGAGAGGTCTGGAAACTCAGACAATTTTGTGTACATTATGAGATTTTGGGAGAATGGAGGACTCATCATTTAGGCTGGGTAAGGGATTTAGCTATCTGCTTTAGACATGCAATATGACCTTGATCTACAAAGTAGAGATGTACGTCTGGGCTAAGAAATCCTGGGGTTGGTGAGAGACACCATGTAGTAAGTATTAATTTCGGACTCATTCCACTGAGTTTTTCTACAGTCAGGATGATAGAATCTGTCTGAAAAACATTATTCATATTTATGCTAATAATCGTTTTATAACTAAAGTTTACTTAGGTTACTTGAAAACCTGCTACAGCCCAAATATAGACAGAACATAAGGTGAGGCCTAATGCGAGGTACACAAATACATGACTGCAAACACTATCGGATTAATTTCTTGAGAACAAGTGACAAGTTGTGCAACCTTGGTTTCATAATTCTGTCTTACTTAAATACTTTCTCATTGTAGAAGTTAAAATAAAATTTGGGGGTTTTTGGACACTCTGAGGTTATAGAAATGTATTTCCAGAGGGAAATCTGCCTCCCCTGTAGGAGGTGGCTGAAGTGTTATTTAGACTTAAATGAAACGAGACGTGATTGAAGGGTTGTTAAGAAGGGACTAAACAGTGTTGGGTTAAATCACAGAGAAAATGAATTATCATCTGCTTGGCTCATAATATGTCTTTAACTATTACCTATGTGGGTACTCTTTCTTATGTCTTGTGCACCTCAGAATCTCCTAATTTATTAGCAAGTCAGACTGTTCCCTGTTATTATTCCTAAAACTCCTTGTCTTTGACTACTGGTCTGATTCTTGTTCTATTACATCAAATATTATTCTTTTTATTGGAGCTTTTTATTCTTTTTCTTCCGTTTTCCTCTGCCTTTGTCAGATGAATTACCCAACTTAGTGTTGGCAAGCACAAACCTAAAGCTTTAGAGATAAATTTGTCTTCCTTTTTTCTTCTTTAAGCCATGGGAAGATCATACTACCTGCCTGAGAAGAATTTAATTTCTCTCATCTGTGAGCTGTGCAGTTGGAAAGAAATTGTATAAGGAAATTATAAATTGTTTATGTTATTTAGTATTGACTAAGGATTGAAATTTACTAGTGATAACATGTGTCATCCTCCAAAAAGATAAGATTTTTTTGAGGAGAAGATTTATATATTTAGGTCACCAACCTGCCATTTTAAATATTTTCTCTTCCTTAATAATCTTAATTGGATGTAATGAAATTGTTATGATATTGTAAATTTTAAAAAGTCAGAGTAAATTTTTGGAGTGGCGTGAACTGCAAATGGTCTTTAGAACATCAAATTTTAATTTAAAATTTTCATTTAAAATACGTTCCACTGCTATTATGACGTACCCATGGAACATGATGTGTGGAAAGGCTGTCCGTGTGCGCACACACACACACATTGTTGCAGGACATACATGCTTTACCTTCTAGGGCATCCTAGCACCTTAGGCATAGTCTGAGCAGTGATTCCAAGTCCCTGCAGGCTCTATGGATGAGTGTCACAATGACATAATGCCACGGGTATGTGTGCAATGCCTCTGCAAAGCATCAATTTACCTGCTGCATTCTTCCCCAATCATTTCCAGCTGAAAGCTGGTGAGTGCCATTACTGCTACTGCTTGCAAGCAGGCAACAATTTAATGGAGATGATTCCCTTTAAGAGGTCTCTGCTGAGTTTTTGGTTGTCAGGGAAGATGATAGTCTCATCCCTCCGGTTAGATAAAATTAAGACTCCTTCTGAATATCTCATTATTGATCAAGTGGCACTTGGAGTCAGCTGGTTATGTTCCTTTTCTAAGAGGCTAACAGCTTTCCAGAGGGGCTTCTAAGCCTATGGAGAAGCTCTGGCCTGTATGGTGCTTTCCGCAAGTCCTTTCCTATGGGCAAATCTCAGACTGAAAAAAAAAAATAAAGACTGATGCTAACCACTGTGAGGAAAAAATTCCTAGCATTTTGAACCAGCAGAAATTAAAGGTGTTGTGGACAGATTTGGTCACATCAGCAAAGCATTTACTAAATTTTGATGTCAGACTGCAGCAGTAAGTGAAACCAGAATTTGGCCCTCAGGCTGAACCTTTTTTCCTTGGCATCCATGGAGAGAGTGGACAGATTAATGGGTGAGAATAGAGATACAGCGATGCCCTTTTTTCTCCCTTCTGGATCCAAAAGGATGTGGTGAGCGCCTTTTTTCAGGTCATGATATGGTTTATATACTGATTTTCTCAGCCTAGCATGGCCCAGAAATACCTTGTTTCTAGGACTACAGGCTGAGTACATCATGGTGTCTGTACTTCAGCTTGCCTAATTGTTTCTCACAGAACAGGTCACTTGCGATTGCTATAATTTTCTTCTCTGCTTCAAGCAGAAACTGCATTCACTGTCAGTCACAGATTTTTTTTTTTTTTTAACAGAAAGTTTAATAAGAAATGTAAGACCATTTACAGAGAAAATAAGTGAAAAATACAGTTTTCTTTGCTAAGGAAATATCATTACAGACTAAGGGCTTTGTGCTGATCCTTGGAGTTAAGCATGTATATTTCTAATGCAAGAGTGTGAATGCTGCTTAGGTACAGGAGCGTATAATTTTCTGTAATCTTGGCCTGTGCATTTTTCTTAAACTGGTACTTTATTATTTGGAGCTAGTTCATTTGTCTAAGTCCCTCTCATATTCCTTTCAAGCATACCCATATGGAAAAATAAGCTTTTCTTTATCTTTAAGGTAATGACTTGGATTTTTTTCTTTGTTTCTAGATCATATACAAATGAATTTATTGGGACTCCTTTGTCTTGCTACTTGAACTTCTAATTTACATGTATTGTTTGGGAGTCAATTCATTCCCATAATAAGGAGAAAGATGGAGTTTTATAGGGAGAACCCAGAGAAGTATCCTGAAAGAGAACTGCTGAGGTCAGCGGTTCCTGGTGACTCCCTGCACATTCCCCTCCCACAAAATTTCACTTGCTGATATGTGAATATATGAGCTGATACTTGAGTTTGGCTGCATCTAGGCAAAAAAAAGCTCTCTGTAATCTGCATTTGAAACTTAAAAATCCTTTGTCCAGGGACTTGGGCTGGACAGGTCTCATGATGAGGTCCTCAGTACTGAAATGAATGCTGCAGGCAATATTATTTTATGGGTACTCACTCCAGCTTGATCTCAGTTATGGAGTGTTCATAGTTGACAGAAACCCTCTGTTTACCACTCCTCCTATAAACCTCCTACCTGGCTCGTGTGAGACACAACAGTCCACCAGCAAAGGCAAGAGGGGTTAGCAGCTGGACTGGGACCCTCTGGGGCTTCTGGTGTGTGGGATAAGACAGCAAACTTTTTTTTTTGGAGCAGTCACCATGGTGTTTGGTGTGGCAGAAGGACCGTTTTCCTTGAGGTAGGGGTACATTAAGATACTTTGGAAGCCAAAAACTTGTAGTCACTCACTCCCATATCTCTTGCTGGGCATCAGGGATTCATCTCTCCCGAGTTTAGATAATACCTGTGAAGAAGGTACTTAGAGCTATGACAGACCTTTTTTATATACTCATTCCAGACTTAAAAGAATAGATATATAAATGCTCCTGACTTCATTGAGGAGACTCAGCTATATTTCCCCAAGCCTGGAGGAAGGACGGAGACGGATCTGACTTTATATGCCCCAATTTATTTCCTCAGTCCTTTACTGCAGTGAAAGGGCAGTGAACTTCTGCAAAAGCAAGAGCTAAAATTTTTTCCTTGTTTGTTTATAAATCAGACGTCGGATCTTGAGTTTTAGTTCTCTTGAATTTCTTGGCCTTTGCCAATTTAAACACTTCCTTTTGTGATTATTACACAGTATTATAGTGGTTACATATCAGTCTAGGAAGGCGGATGCTTTGCTGAGCCAGCCTCAGAAGGTCATGGTAAGAAAAAGCACAGCAGGTATTTCTGAACTGAAGATGACCATTTGTTCAGGCCCTTTGCTTTCGTTAAGAGCATTGCTCTTTTGGTCTTGCTAAGAGTGTGTATAACTGCAGACCTGAACGCTGCAATTCCCATTTTACTGCTTTTCAACTTATCATCCTTTTCCATCCTTGCATTGAACAGTATAACTTAAAAATTAGTGTCATATGAATGGCTGCAATTGTTACACTAAGCAGTAGCTTTTGGGGAGTGTGTGGAGTGGATTTTAGCAGCATTAATTTCCTTGACAGTGAGAAATCTGAATACAGTGTAGATTTAGGAAAGCATATACTGATGGCAGCACATAGCATGATGCAGACAAGACAGAAATAAAGCGTGTTGGGCTTTAGTTATGTGGTCCACGCATGTTTTTAGTCTCACTTCTTAATCTATACGGGGATTCCTGCTACAACAATGTTGTGCACTGCCACATGCCAGTGAGGTTTCCTGGAAATGACTTTCCAGAAGATCAGAAATGGTCATCAGTGCTCACAAGAAAAAGTGAGACAACCATTTTTTAGTAACTCTAATGTGATTTGAGTGGGATAATGGAGCTGTTTTGAGCTGAGTATGAGTGGGATTTCCCTGCTCACACTCCAGGGACAGGGAAACCAGACCCCTGAAAGGTTTGAACTGGGTGACAAAATGCTTCCCTAGTTGAAGTTCTTTGGGTTCAAATAGATTCAGGAGCAACTGAAGTTTTCTTTCTGCATCTCTATTTCAGCTACTACCTCTATGACAGTATAAGATAACTCAATTAATATAAAAAGATAAGAGTATATTAGAGTCCTGTGAGGAAAAAGATCCTAGATTGAGTCCCTTTTGCATAGAAGGATAATGGTAAGATAAAGCCCTAGTTAATTATATTGAAAAGGCTGAAAAAAACCTCACAACTAATTGTGATGTAGTTAAAAATATTTCTTTTTCTAAATGAACACTTAGTACTGATTGTGCTCCTGTTATTGTATCAGAGGATCAGTATTACAAGGTCTAGACACTCACTGATATGTAGATCTGTCCTCAAATAAACATCACTTTGGAAAACTGCAGGTGTTTTGTTTGTGCTGTGGATGTTAATGTAATGATGATGTAGGGAAGTCTTGGTTAGTATACTGTTTTGTGGGAGTCTGTTAGTGTTAGAGGTAGCAGCATCTTTAGAAGTACTGGAAAAACGTCTGATTGTGTTCTTGCATGCATGTACATGCGCTACTTCTCTTATTTCTTTGCATCTTGTCACATCTCATCTCTGACACAAAACCTTTGCTGAACACATACATAGTATCTGGCCTACAATGAGCAAGACTTAAGCCTTGAGACAGGGAAGAAGAGGTATTTTTCCACTGACTCTCACAGAAATCAAACCACATGTATCTGTTTGCAGTGGAGATCAAAAATCCACTGCACTTGCACAGAGACAACCACGAGTGTTTCCCCCTCCCTCCCCAACACACACACATATGTACATGCACAAGCACTCAATGCACTTGTCTGGGGTTGTGCACAGAGTTTCTGCAGCCAGGGCTTCTCCTCATGAAGGGATGGAGCGAAAGGGCAGCCCTGTCATACTGAGAGATTCGCATAGAAATCCCACCTGCACAGCTGCCCTTGGAGGTGTGCTGAATCAGTGTCTGCTTCTGTCAGCTTGCCTTATTTCTTCATGTTACAGTAATCAAGGCTACTGATAAAAATTGTGAAAATGCGTTAATTTTCCTGTGAAACTCATCCAAGTGAACAAAAGTCAAATAATGGGAATAGGAGGGAAGTACTGCTCTCAGCCTACAGATCACCCAACATCCTCGGTAGAGAAGCATCTAAAAGCTGCCTGCTAAGTTGGTCGATATGCCTTTTATTTAGCTTGATGTTAATTTGCTAAACGCTGTTTTGGTGTATGTGATTGTAGAACATAAAAATGCAGTAGGTGGTTTATAGGAGATGAGAGCAAAAGAACACTCTCTGCTACGAGCTCTACATACAATGCATATTCTCCAAAGGGATGAAATTTCCCTCGAGCTAATGGGTAAACTGCGAAGTGAGGTACACCAGCAGCTTTACGGTTCGCTTTAACCTGCTCCTCCTACCCGTGCTTTGTGGTGGGTGTACAACTGTTGCAAGTAGGTGGCACAGCTGTTTGCGTTGACTGGCTCAGTACCTTTGGGATACAGACAACACAGTTAACGTTGAGAGATGAAAATGGCATCTATACTTTAATAAACTCATTCTGTTTCTTTGTGAGAAAAAAGGGGGAGACTGGGGCCGGGGGGAGAGACAAGTTGCCAGCTTGACTATATCTGTATTAGTGGCACTGCTCAAATCACACGGTGGTGGCTAATGCTTGCAAAATCCTGACTAGCATTTGAAAGGGTAACATCAGTTTATTATTGCTGCAGTAGCTGTTAACTTTATGAAGATTTCCTGTGCACCTGCCTGCTACCACATCTTTAACATATATGCATATTTATACAACTTAGGCAACATATGTTTGATGATTTTTGTCATTTATATTTACTACAGTATGGATAGCAATTAAAAAATAACCATGTTCGCTGTGATGAATTGGTGAAATTCCTGGAGAAGTAGAAATTACATGAAGAATCTGAAGATAGAGAACAAGGTAAAAGGCATGTAAAAAGCTAGTTTGTCAGTTGGAACATAAAAAACGCAGGCATGTGACCAATGTGTGTGTGTATATATAAAACCATAAAAATGTCGGGGAAGAATACGCTATTTCATTTAGAGGTAGAACGAGAGAATAGACAGTATAGGGTGAGATATTTTCCCATTTCATCCACCCTTTATGGAGAAATGTTGAGTTGTGTCGTAGTGAAGGAAGATGACATTTTCTGCAGAGATGGTGTTGCTCTGTTCCCTAGTTTTGTGTGTTTGGAATGTAAAATGGATGTATTTAATTGCAGATACATGTACAAAGGCAAATGGTGTGCTAGGACCTGCTTGATGATAAAGTCCCGTGTCTAACTCATCCTGACAGAAGATCAGGCAGGTCTCCTGAGCCCCAAATCAGGTGCCAAGACCAGAGGAGGCCTATGGAGAGGAGTTTGGGGAGTGATCCTTAGAAGTAGCCAGTTTAGGGGAAACCTCAGTCCCAGGTCTGTATTTGGTGTGTCTGAGTTAAAAATAGAGGAAGATCAGAGGGAGGGGGTAAGTTTTGGATATTAGCCCAAGGAATCTGTGTGGGCACATGCACACCAGCACCCACACTGTGTATGAAAGTGAGATAAGCACATGTGATTTCTACTCAGAATGTAGGTGCCAGCTTTTTAGAGAGAATTTCTTACCATGTGGCATATTATCATATTCGAGACCTACTCTTCTCTGTAAAAAGACAGAGGATAGTGGGCTGTGCAGAAATGGAGTGAGACAGTGGAAACGCACGTAGTGGAGCTGTGAAAACTGATATGGGAGTGGAAAGAAACTTAGAAAATTAAAGAGAAAAATGGAGAAGACTAAGAAATCTAGATCTTGTCCTGAAAGCAGTACTTTCCATGTCATTGTGGTGATTTGCTAGAATAATTTATTCCACTTGTTAGAAAGATGCACTAAATTAACCTTAGGGTGCCTTTGTTACCCTCCTGTGACATGAAATTAACTGCTGCTGTAGTTTCTCACAGAGGGTAGAGCAGCCCTAGGTCAGCCCCCATTTACACTCTCTGCCGATGCCCAGAAATGCCCCGACTGACACCGCTGTGCTCCGAGCCACACAGCATTACCCCCAGTGGTGCCATTCGAAGTAAACTAAACTGCACAGCAAATGCTTTACCCACTTCAACAAACAGGAACGTTTACTCATTTTTTCCTGACTGTTGCTTACCCCTCTACCAGCAGTTAGTGCATATGAGGCAGCCGCCTGTGCCTCTGGAGCATTCCCTTATGCAGAGTGCTCCTAAAGCAGCGAGCTCTGCTGGCATCTGGACTGCTTTATATTAGCAGGGTGGCTCAAACTGGCCTCAGCAGAGCATGAGATATGTCACATCACTTGAAACTGCATCCCTGGGTGGTTTTCCTGGCCTGTTTGTCAAGGCAGGTGACAACATCTTTACCCATTGATTTTAATTTGTATTGAATATAAAGCTTTGAGAGCGAGACTCTGTATCAGCTGCTTAGTGAAATCCATACTACTTCAACGGTTTTTCGTCCCTCAGTATTTTAGCAATTATATCAGAGGAAAAAGCCCTGAATGGAATCAGATTTGGGTTTAAAAAAATTGCCTGTGTGCTTTAGGATTGACAACTCATAGGCCAGTGTTTAGCCCATTGCAGCACAAACCTGCTGATATATTAAACCCCAACCTGGCATTTATAATAGAAATACTGTAAGCCTTTAACTATAACGACACTAGCAGGTGTCACCACAATAAAGATAACAGCCTCCCCATGAACAAATATTAGATTAAAGAGATCAATCAATCTGTATCTTAAATTCCAGACCCAGCGTGATCTCTTCCAGTAAAAAAAAAATAGCTTCTAGTTTTTCTGTGCATTTTAACAGGTGAAAGACCTCATGATTGTTCAATTTTTTTGCAATAACTTGAGAAAATAGGCATTTTTCTTTTTCCTTCTGTTGCAGACTGTTTATGTAAATTATACAGAAAATGTTTTTGACCTAAAGATACAAACACTTATTGATTTTAAACCTTGTGGCAGGCTGTGGCAGTTTTCAGGTGAGCAGGTGGTGTGAGTCGTGACTCACTACGCTGTCTCCTCCAGGAATGCCAAAAAAACCCTGTTGAAACCTGGGGTAGCATCAAGTACTCTGTGCTCCTGGGATGTGATCAAATTATCTGTGGGAATAGCGCATTCTGCCCTTGTTCTTTTTTTTCTCCTGTTGCTGTTAGCCTACTCTGCTACCAACGGCACCGTTTCCTTGAAAACTGTGGAAAGTTACTACTTTTATTCTTCATGCTTTAGTATTTTGGGCCGTGTATCCAAATGTGTGAAGTGAGTGCTCGCTGCCCTTGAGTGAGGATGATTCAACCCAGCCCAAGCATAGGCTGCACAGTCACTGTAAGGGCTGAAGGTGTCAGAAGTCCAGTTCTCCTACACACAGCTGAATGCTGTTCTACTTGCTTTCCCTCTCGATTATCCATCACCCACCAAACACACTGCCTGAGTAAAGCAAGTCCAGGCTATGATCCTCTGTGCTGTACAACCAACAACTTTCCATAATCACTCATGGGGAGGGACCACCCGTGGTCTCTGGAGCACAGTCCCTGACCTTGATGTGGAACAGCAATAACACTGGCTTTAACCCATTGTTTCTACTGAGTTACAATGTTGCTCTCATCTTGATTACAGCTCAGTCTTGTCTCGTAGAGGCTGTATTCTGAGGTTTTATGCACAGGCTACACTAAGATTTTGAAATCTGTTTTAGTAACACATTTGAGTATCAGTAGTGGTGTCTGATTCTCCTCTCAAATACACCGGAATAAAATCTCAGAGACCTCTTCCTTAGAAAACACTGTAAGTAAGAAGTATAAGAGATAAAAAATCCACTAGTAGTCTTTTGCGATGGAACAGACCAAGTAGTGAGTGAAACACGCTAGAACAGCTGATCTGCAAGGTCCTAGATAGGTGCTCTTATCCCATTGCAGAGCACCTGCTGATTAATCACATATGGTCTGTTTTGAATGTGTTCTCAACTGCATAAGGAGAGCTTTTGTGCAGAGTAGTGTCCACGTCAGATAATCACAGAATAAATGTTGATATTTTAATACATACTCACGGTTTTATTTTTTGGTAGCACACCTATGGAAAAGATACAGATAAAGTAGATCTCTCTAAAAAAATTAAGTTATTTGATCCTTGAAACATTTAGGTCGAGCTCTTTGAAATCTATTTTGTGAACTAAAACAAGTTGTTTTCCTCTAGATGAAACCTAAAGTGGAATCCTGTCCGACTTCAGAGCCATTGCAGTTATGCTCTTACAAGGAGTGTGTAAATGAGAAGAAGCCTGCTCAGTAATATTTCAATCACCAGTAAGCACACTTATGTTTTCACCTTTTTTTTCCGGACCACAAAATAAGCTGTTGAATATTTTATTTGAAATAAAATATGTGCAATACTTGGGTATCTCCCCTTCAAAAAGAAGACAGGATTAAGTTTTTAATCCTTTAAATGGACTTAGGCCATGAGAACTGTAAGAGTTTCATAGCAGTCCCAATATCTGCACTTGCAAAACAGCTATCCAGCTTCCTTCTCTTCATCTTTTTCCAAGTCAAACTGACTTTCAGTTTGCTCAAATGATGTGCTCACATCACATTTAAAAAGTCTTGGAAAGTTTATTTAGCAGAAGACCAATTTCACGATGATGAATGATGACTGCAAGGCATGTCTACGAAGACCCTGCTTCAATGCCATTACAATAGAAGATGAGGATGGGGAAAGCAATTTCGGTGTGACTCTATGGACATCCCATTACCAGACCATTACAACCGCAGAATAATTGAAGAGCAGGAACATGCAGAGTCCCACCTTTGGTGGCGCAGTTACAACGTGATACTAATATGTCAAAATATTTCTAATGCCAGGCATCTGGTTTATTTTTTTCTTTGCCATTATTAATGATAGAGAGCAATATTTTTTATTTACTTGTTCACGTAGTCCCACTGAACAGGAAAGGGACTTCTTGCTGCGTGTAAACAGACCTGACATTGTATAAGGCTGCGGGCAGAGGTCAAAGGCCACTTTATGTAAAAGGGTTGGATACTGCAGAGAACTGCGGGCTGTTTCCTCTCCAAACCTGCACATTGCACTAAATTTTACAATTTTAAAGTTTAAAGGAGGATAAAAGTCAACAAAACTGCAATTTATAAGTGTTTTAATGAGAACAGCCCAGTGCTGCATCTCAAAATCTCCAAATTTAACCACAAAATTCTATAAAATCTTCCTTCATTCAAAGCTCAGTCCTGCATGTGCATGTATCACTGCACTCTTGTATTTGCTAAGGATCATGCTGTCAAGACAAATTATATATCATGAGTGACCTGGGCCAGTTGCACCATTTTCAAAGCCATTTAGGTGCAAAAGAATGCAGATGGTTAGGTAGATCCCACTGCAGATTTGGCCCATTGAAGCAGTATGAAATATATTGCAGCATCTTGTGTTTTGGTGTTAGGGCATCGTGAGTAGCAGGTGATTATATACCTACTGGGGTCTTGTTATTTTTTAATGGAAATGTCTACACTTAGTTTCATCATACAGGTCTAGTCCCTCTACTGTTCTAAACCAAGCTTCAATGATTTCAGAATAATTTTATTAGCAAAACTACTATAATTTTTCCCCTGAATACTTATCTAATTGCTTTAAAATTTGTAAAGACTGTGCAATGTCTAGTTTTTAATGTACATGCCCTATACATTTTTTATTTCTTCTTTTGAAGAAATCTCATTTCCAGGAACAACATTGTAAATCTAGTGAGTTGGTGGCAAACTCCACTGACTTCCATAGGGAATTTAATAGAGTTTAATCATACCTTTTTAGATAGCTTTCTTCTCGCTGTCTTTATTTTTTTCAACTTGACAGTCTTTTAAGTAATAGAGTTCTCAATTTTTCTTTGCTTTTGCCTGTATTTCTTTCCTTTATTTTTGTTTCTGAAGAGCACGGAGAAACCGTTTCAAAAGTTTCAAATAATTCAGGTCCTTGAGCACTCACATAGTTTTTGCCATCCTCTGCTTTACCTTTTAAGTTTCTGTAATACTCTTTTCAGTGTTGTTTCCATTATTCTGAATGTGGCCTCCTGATCAGCTGCTTACGATCTGTTTGCATAGCTAATAATTGTTTCTCCCTTCAGCTGCTGGCTTAGTGTTTTATCTGCCACAAATTTGGTGGAGCTCTTTCTTCTCTGAACACTTTAATCCAAGGACTGCACCTCTTGTCTTTGTGTTGGACAAAAAGTTTCAGAAGCTATGACATTTTTCACCTCTCCTACTTGCCCCAAAATTAATGGCAAAACTCTGATTGCCTTCAAATGATAAAAGCAATAGATGGCAACGTAAAGCCATAGAGTCATAAAGAATGAGTAGGATTATGAAGGTGGGTTTATTAGAGAACAGAATTATCCCTCTTTTAGTAAGACTTAAAAGTCTCCCTGTTGCTTTCTATATTGAAAAATCAGTGCCCTTGTAGCTCCCAAGAAGAGTCACCATTATAGAGCAATGTGGTACTTCTGTGTACACTTCCATTCACCCCATTCCAGAAAGTGTTTATCTTTTGCTGCAGGCATTAAACATTAATAATATGTTCTTGCACAGGGGAGAGATGAATTGATATTTTCAGATACAGAACTGTATCCTAAAAGTCTGCATAGTGTCAGCTCTGCTTATGCTTTACTTGCTTCAATTTTTTTCTGTGCTTTTGTTTTATTGCTGTTACTTTCTAGTGCAAGGAAAAATTTGTTTTAGATAAATCTTTTTAGTGCCTAAAAATGCTGTGGAACTGATGACTCTGAGACAAAAAATCTCCTGTACCTGTAGTAAGGATTACAAAAGTTTCAATTGTTCGAATTCCTCAATGTTAACAAGGCATCTTAAACATAAGTTGCAGGAAAACAATATGATCTCCACGTGGTGGTCTTCTTGAGCTTGCAGCTTTTCATCACCCTATAAGACCTTAAACAAAGATATCAGCTATGATTTCTTATGTTTTAGTTTTAGGACTGAACATTTTGCTGAAATGAAATTCAATTGAATTTAAAGAACTCCCTTAATTTAAACGCCTCAACAGTGTCCCAACAGGAACCGAGGATCTGGGTTGGACAGCAAGCACTGGGAAAAAAAATCTAGAGAAATCTTGGGGTTTGTACACTATTTTTTTTTCCCTCTTGCTTTTCACGTTATTGAAAATGTATGCTGTCTTACCCTGCATACCAGCCTCGTTTAGTACACAACAACAGAAAGAGAAAGTGAGTGCATATTTGAAATAGTGGATAGCAAAGGGAAAACGTAATGATCTCTTTTCTAAGTCTCAGCCATTTCTCTCCTTCTTGACTTCCAACAACCATGTTGCTGTGGCAGAATCAGCTATTTAGTGATATTGTTTCCAGATGCAAATACTGAGAAGTAACAAAAACATCTTCTATTTGATGGCATTATTACTAATACAGTTCATAATTTTAATTTAGATGTGGGTCTTTGGCTTCCTATTACCCTTGAGAGCTTCTGGGCCAAATAGCTGCCATGCCTTTGGCCCAGCTCAGACCCTAGCTTTGGTTGCTGTGGTGCTAAACTGATTTACAATAGCTGATGATTTGGTCTGCTATTCTTGCTTCAAGTAAACTCTGTCCCTTGGGGCTCGACTTGCGGTGCCAAAGAGCTCCCTCAACTGCCACTGACTTGTTGGAAAGCTGAAGTCACTCAGTATTTTGCACAGCCCTGTCTCTGGGCCTTGTCCTCTCTATGTCAAACGCTTTCTGTGTCGAATTCAGCTTTCTAATTAGGCTTTCTTTCACTAATATTCAAGCATTTTAGTCTGACTTACCAAAGCAGTCGGTAGTAGCAACAAACACTTTTGAGAACATGTTTTGTAAATTTTTGGATTACATTATATGTATAGTTTAGCATCATTGTTTTCTATTTTTTTTTTTAGATACATCCATTATATATCTATATCTACTTAAAATTCAATAAAATTTATTCTGAGAAGGATAGAGCCAGATGCTAAGTTAAACCAAAAAAATAAATCAAATAAAGATTTAATTAGCAGAGGAAAATAATCAGGGAAAATAACCTTCTGGAAAACAGCAAAATCAGTAGAATTGTAACAGTGTTCTAATATGTTAGTATACTACCATCTTATATTTATGTTTCGTATATGCTTTTATAGCCAGCAACACAAAGCTTGTGTGCTGCAATTAGCATCTCTTCTGTAGTGAATTGTCATGTTCTAGCACTGCTAATGAACATGGAGAAGGTGTACCTGCTGTAAACCATTGCTGAGGAAATAAAAAGCGCCCTTAGAATTACTAGTTATTCATTTTTTACTCTCTTTTTTCCTCTTCCCTCCTTATTTTTCTTCCTTTCTTTTTTTTTTTTCCTTTCTTTCTTTGGGAAAAGCCTCTATTATTACCTGTGGTAGGCTCTGTACACTAGCATGCTATTTTGTTGATTGCACTGCCCTCAGACACTGCACATTTGAATCCCATTTGTAGCAGGGCTGCCAGCACTGGGATTCAAAGTCAGACCCTCTTAGGGTTACAGCCCTGCTGCTGCTGCTGCTGTGTGAGCGGAAGCGTCTAATACCACTGGCATCAGAGACAGGGCTGATAAAGAGACAAGGTGATCTAAAGAGAGCACACATGGAATTTTCCCCCTTTTTCGTTTTTCTTACCAGGAAGATAAAGGAGATGAGAGTAGGTTGATATTTGATGAATTGGTTTTATTCAGAGGAGTGCTATCATTTTTATGTCCTTTTTGAAAATGCACCCACAGTGTCTGAATTCCCGTTAACGCAAAGTTCAGATAAAGCTGATGAAAAGCAGCTGCCATCTTGATAGTTGCCATGGCAGATGGCATCAGCCTTTATGCTTTTATCAGTATTAGTATCAGAACACACTCTGTGTTCCAAGCTGAGATAAAAATCATTGAAGCTGTACCTGGAATAGGCAGATCAACACTGCAGGTCCCACACAGTTTTGAATCTTTTCAGAACAGTCTGCATAAAAGCTAGAGACAACACATTCTTGTTATTCATTAGTTCAGCGATGCTGATGGTATTTTGTAAACTTCACAGATGAAGCAGCCTTTCTAAAGAGCTGCTGCCTCCCTTCCTTCTTCCCTCCCACCCCCAGGAATGCCGAGGCTTTGAAAAGAAAAGCTACACACAGACACAGACACACATATGAGAAAAATAAGTGGACAGTGAGTGGACAGCGGACACAATAGTGACCTTCCTTCTTTACTAATCTCCTGTATTTGGGGCTAAAAGCATTTTACGCTAAAACACCTTCTGCTGTGAATAATGGTGGTAAGAATATGTGTTTAACAAGGGAAATAATGATTACTGCTGGGTCAGGAGGGTGCAGGGGGCAAGGGGCTTCTGTAGGTTTGTTACACTGATATTTTGGCCCTTGCCTGAGACATCTCCGTCGTTGTATTTGCTGCTGGTTCACAGTGACATGTGCAGTGGCATTGTTCTGGAGCCCCACGCTGACCTGATAGTCCTGGTGCCTCCTCTCCAAGGAGCCTCTTTTTCTGGCTCCACCTTGTGATAAGTGCCCTCCAGGAAAAGTGACTTACGCACTGTGAATGCTTCAACGCTAGCTCTTTATTGCAGGTTTCAAATTGTATTGACAAATCTCCCCATCCTCTTTCCCCCTCTCCCCCTCCCCAGCTCCCCTTATAGCTATGCATATAGTTATTTTTGGTAACATTGTTGCTTGATAAATAGAGGGGTTGTGAGATCTCAAGTTATTATGCAAGTGTTAGCGACACAGGCTGGTAAACCATTTGGCTGTTGCATCGGTGCTGAAATGAATAATAGCAAATGGGAGGAGGGCATGTGAGTTATTTTAAATGACACATATATATTTAAATATAGCCTTAAAATAATGTTAAAGGTTTAGAACCATTACAGGCTCTTGTGCCAACTTGCAAACTCTTCCAGAACTGATTTTAAAATTTGCTATTCTTTCTCTGATGGTTGACAGGGAGATAAGGAGGACCTTTCTGGGTCACCTCTGCCTGGAACGGGGAGGTGGTAGAAGTGGGTCCTCTGCGTATCTTTGCATAGGGGCCTCCCATTTTCCCACTGGCATCTAAGTATACGCTTCCTTCAAACTATCTGGTGCAGAAATATGGAGTCAGTGTGGTAACTTAAATAGAAATTTCTGTGTGACTCTGCATGGTCTTACAGCACTGCACTTAATGAGGTCATGAGTAGAAATGGGCTAATCCTGCTCTGAGTTTGGGAAGATTTTTTTTTCCGTTTTGGGGTAGGTCTTGTTAAAAATCTAGAGGCTTTGGATTTCAAATGCCCATGGATGGGGCTATTCTAATTCAGTCAGTTGGATACCTAAGCAAATATTTAAAGTAGAATTAGTTACATGAATTTAGGATAAAAGAAGGGCTGCCATGGAACAAAGCTTCAGTGTCTTCAAAACAATGTCTCAAGAATGCCCCTTTTTATTTTAAATTTCATTCTAAATGGAAAAAAGGGTGTTCAGTGGTTGGTCTTCACCTTTCCCCCGGGACCAAAAAGAAGGGTCTACTACTGAGATGCAGGCTGGAGGAAGGGTAAAATATAGCCATATTTACAATTTAGTTGGACAGGGTCCCCACTGTACTATAAAATGGAAAAGACTGATCATCCAGGAACCTCATCCAAAACCTTTGAAAGCAGTGACAGTCTTCACACTGAGCTATGTGATTTTTCAGGGAGTCTCTGTGAACACTGCAAGGAATAATAGGTGAGTGCAACACAATGTAGGAGCAACAAATAACAGGGAAATTATTATCATTAGCATAATAGATACAAGTCAGCACACAAAATCTGCTGTTAGGTTCTTTATCAGGATCACAGCAGAGGTAAGTTTCAGGACAAGAGCTGAAGGAATATGAAATAATGGCTGTATAAATTTGGTGGAAAACTCCTCTGAAGCACAAGGGGAAGTCTGTTAAATAGCATAAAGGTACTTCCAGGAAACTTTGGTTGAGGAGGAATGGGAGCTGCCATCACTGGCACTGAGCTGATGCAGAAGAAAAGATGATCTGTGGGGGGATCCATAACCATGAAGGGCCTTAAAATGGTAATAACTGGGTTTGATGTGGTAGAAAAGGGGTAGTTGGTGGAATGAAGACAGGCAGGAATAAGCTCGAATTAAGAGCCAGAAACAAGCAGCAAATTTTGTCCATTTTTGAAATGCAGCTGGGGACAAATGGGGCCAATGGTCTTGGTTCAGATCAAAAAGCAGGAACTGAGAGAGACACGACTGTGTTGCAGCTTGGGCCTTGTGAGCAGCTGTGGGAATGTATTCAAGCTGAACTTCTAAATCTCATCCATTCATTATTGGGTTAGGATTCACACAACACAAGTTCAAGTAGCTTGGAATTAAAATGGAAATTGCCTTCAATTCTTCAGACTCCGGTGTTTTTTTCTGTTCTGCTTCCTTAACTTCTAAATAGGTAGCTAAGATCTCAAGCATTATAGACTATTGCTTTGGCTCAAGAGGGCAAAGTCTGAAAATCATTGTATTTGTTAATTCAGCTACTAGAGAGCTGTCTACATGAGAAATAGTCAGATATAGAATAAGAAATATCTTAGAGACTTTTCTTACAGACATTGAGTAACTAACTTAGCTTCCAAAATGTTTCGAGTGCCTTAGTGTGCTGGAAGGGCAAAACATTCTTAGGCAAAGTTTGGATATTGGTCCTATAGTTCTATGCTTGATTTTCTTCTTCATTTAAATTTTTCTAATCTTATTTAAAAACCTTGAAGATGTTATTTTCAAAGGAAAACAAAAAATTCACCTCTTATCCTGAAATGCTGCACTGTATTTATGATATGCTGATTGGATTCCCCATGCTCCAAGCATTTATATTTGTACTGTATAAATTCTAGTAGAAAACAACAAAACAACCTGAATACCTAAAATGGCTGCCACCTACCAGTGAGGGACATTTTACATCAGCTGTGACTATTTAAATTCAGCTTCAAGTGTAAGATTATACTTTATTTTTTTTTTAAATTAGAGCATTTACTTAGATTCCGACATGGTTCTAATGCTCGAGTATGTATGTGGACTGTTCACTATTACTTTGGTATGAAGTTGACTGTTAAGCAATGCAAAAATGATGTGGAAAAGGTTTTTTGCTTTTGAGTTGTCATCTTAATTTATTTCAGTTGTTCAAATACTAAAAATCACCACTGGATTTTCAGTCAGTAATTCCAAATGCTTTCTCATAATGGACGTGATCTGTATTGTGTTTTAAAAATGACTCAAAACAAGAATGATTTAAAAGTCCAAATTGTACTTGTGATCAAATGAGG